>CP137675.1:23417830-24017830 GCA_037976565.1 Mesocentrotus franciscanus
TCTGTATCCAGTGAATCCTTTGCAGCTTTAGCCTGGGTTACAGGAAGGAAGCTTCCAACAATCATGTTAAGAATGGCTAAACTGAGTACAACCAGAAGGACTAGCTGGATCTGAATTTAAAGAATCAAAACAGCCATAAGACAGTCACGTTAATCAGATTCATATGACAAAATTAATCTCAAATCATAGAAGCCCCAAAAACATACTCAAATTAAAAATGCAGGACTAAAAGCAAAACAATCTACAATGTGATTTGCTGAATGGGATGATTAAAGAAAACTTAAATTCAAAATATTCAAATTGGCAACAAGTAGTCAAATACAAAATCATGGGTACTACTTCATAAAGTACTGTGAACTACATATATTCCTATTCCTATTAAAGATAATGGCTTGAAGAATGATATCTTTGCTTTAAATACACACGTATATGACTTGTCATTAGAATTAACATTGCCAATTTGAAGAGGAAAAGTTGTTTTAAACAGTGAGTGAAGGAACATGTAACCTAAGTTTCCTATGCCATATCTGAAAAGGGGATGGCTAGGATGATATCTGTGTTCATAGTTTAATTATCATTGGGAGCAACATTGCCAATTTGAATAGAAAAACCTGTATCATACAGCGCTCTCTAATATCTTTATCCGTGGTGAGTGAATGAACTTGAAATGTACTTTACATGTAGCTGCCAATACCATACCTACATGTATAAAGATGATCGCTGGGAGGATGGTATCTACATGTATGTATATTTGATATTGCCAATTTGAAAAGGAGAAGCTGTATTATACAGTAAATCTATAAAAAGATGATAGCTAGAAAGTAGAAAGATGACATCTACAATGTATATTTCACTGCTAAGATTTTTCACCGGACGCAACATTGCCAATTTGAAGAGTAAAAAGCTTTATCATGGATGAGTGAGTGAATGTGTACTGTACCTTAGCTTCCCATGCCATGCCTATAAAGATAATGGCTAGGAGGACGACGATGGTGATCATACCAATGATCCTGACATCGTTGACCAGGTCTACCATCTGGGCGTCGTATTCCTGAAAAGAATCAGAAGAGAATAAAGAGAGTATGAGAATAGGAGAGAAGGAAAATAGGGAGGAAATTGTAATACATTTGCATTCTGCAAATGAAAAACAATGTATTAATCCTTTTTCATATCACAATTACATTCAGATATACTGTTTCTTCATTGTACATGTGAAGTAATGTGAAAAGGGTAAGAAGTGCGATATAGAGCAAATAATTTCGGGATAAAATATGACAAGAATATGGCATCTTGTTTAATATTCACATGCAGATGTTGTGCCTCTTTTAATACATTACAATAAAACTATTGTGCAATTGGAATAGTCACCAATAAACCACTAGGTTCATAGTATTTTTTCCAATACATGTACCTTAATCTAGACTCCTCTCTGGTTAGCATTCAATGGGCTAAAACATTACTCCAACAACAACAAATAAAGTAATGTGCATCACTTTTTTCTTTCAAATCAGATTCCTTGGAAACAATATCATGCTGTCTCTGCCTAGCTTTCTTCATTAATCCAACTTTGACAGAAAAGGGAAGAGTGAAAATCCAGCAGGAAATATTTTGGATAACGCTTGTTTATCCTGCATTGTTGATACACATCAATCAGTATCTTTTACATCAGGATCTCAATCCTCTTATTATCTATAGATCAAAACCTCTTTTAGAATCTCTGAATATTAAGCTTGTCTTGTATATATGGACGGAGTTTAGCGGCACAAAGTTAAGTTACGCAGAGCTCTATAAATCGATGAAAAGGATTGTTGGGTATTGTAGTCTGTTTTAAACATTTAAATAAATATTTTGTAAAACACTTAACTTTCAAACTTTATAAATCCTGTGACAAAATGAGTACCCCCGGTACTGGATTTTTACATACACGTAGTATCACACTATATCATAAAGGCTGCATTGAATCTTGAATCCGCATCAGCCCAAAATGGCTGACGAGTAGACAGCATTCTTATCTTATTGTACAAGTAAACCTCCCAAAGCGAAAGATGTCTATCAACGCTGGTCAAAATATGATATGAACAGTCGCTAACGAAATTCAACGACCCTTATAATTTTAAACTCAAAGGGAAAAATTAATCCATTGCCTACTGGAGCTGGGTGGTTAATAAGCCTATACAAATTTAGATTATTCAGTAGTCTTTTACAGAACCTGAACAAACATGTGTAGATGAAAAACTCAATTGTCGCTACCACAGCTACAGTATTTGACCATAGAGGGCAGCACCGGCAAAGGCACTTCCAATTTCCGTAAAAATATAATGGGTCGAGAACTGGAAAGTCCAATAGAAATTAAAGTTTCGGAACCGATAAAATACATGTATAAGCAACAGATTATGATGGTGTCTACATAGATCTCATCAAATCATCAGGGCATTTCATGAAACCTAAACAGTAGTTTAGTAAAATAAGGAATTAGTTGACACTGCTGTACATTCTCTATGGAAGCCGGAAGAAACCTTGTCTTACCAAATGTGCTGACCTGCGCAGTGTATTTGCGGTAGGGTCAATTCAACAGTCATTTGCATTTTCATTCAAGTAATAATGACAATTGTACTTTTGTCTCTAAAAATATTTTGAAAGGTTGATTAAATTTATATTTATATTCTACACACTTCAAATTTTGTATAGCACATTCATGTATGTACTAAGAATTATACATATCCATGTACACCCTCGACTTGAAATTATATATCATGAATTCATGATTATTGTCAATAAAAGTTTTGCATATTGGATCACGATCTCTTCATGGGAGCAAAGGGAATTACGCAGAGCTCTTTACAACACCCTGCATGAACTCTTTGCACTGATGATCGGAGCTCGATCAAATAAACCGAGCTTACTGAATTCCAAAGACAAGTCTGAAAGTCTGTAAAGCTGGGTGTAATCTAAGCCTCAAATCTCATTTTCTGCAGATGACAGTGCAATTCTTCATTTTAGAATATTGTCAAGTTGTCTCCTTTGTTAACCCTTCGTTCAAACTCTGAAATTCGATCAGCAAGGAATTAAGATCTGTCACATCCAGCTCTCTCGTCCATCAATGTCTGATGGCACTTCCTGTCTTTGCCAGCGTGCAGGGAAGACATGGGATAGCAAAAGTCTCAGGTTTACCATTAACCCATTGGCTCTCCAGCTGAAAAAGGTTGGGATTATTCTGATTCCTACAAGCGATGATTACTTATTAACATGTTTCCTGTGTCATAATTGAGTGTTCAATGCCAAATTGGGTGTCAACCGGCGATAACTACATGCATGGGGTCTGGGTCGACACATCATAAACTCATTACAGTGAAATGTCTTTAGTCAGGCCAGAATTCGGATTCAAATTGAAGGATTCACAAAGCAAAGGTCCAAAATTATTTTAAAAACACTGAGTTCAATTATAAATCACTTCAAGTATTTGGTTTATAACTCGCTACCAATTTCTACGGTACTGGCGAATCATAATCTACAAATGTACATAAAACTACATTCAATTAGTAAAATCAATTACAATGTATCATGTGCATGTAGGTTACACAAAAGTATTTTCTTACTGAGATGCTAAAGTGTACTGAAAACATACTGATTGTAAACAAATATTTACTGCTGAAAACTTCTGATTAGACATGTACATGTACAAGCCTGATAAGCTGAAAATGTAATCAGACTTACATGTAGATCTGTATAAAGATGCATTGACTCACTTTTGGTTATACTACAGATTTACAGAAAAATAATGTACCTGTACTGTGATACACAGAAACACTTCAGTTAAAGGCATCGTTTAACAATGTTAAATCTGAGATGCATGGCCCAACGTGTTATCAGTGTCTGTGATATGGTGTAATATTGAAGCCCTAAAAAATTGCACTTTAAAATGATCATGATCAATGATCGTCAGGCGATCGGCTTGTAAAATTCATGGAATTCCTGACTGACCTAAAGGTTTATAATTATGATTGCAGCATGACCTAAATCCGGGATTTTGTTTCAGAATCTGAGGCAATGTTTTTAATACCAAGTCACTTTAATAAGAGCAGAACTATCATGTTTCTTTATGGTTTCCATATTTCCATTTCACAGCTCCAAAAGTGGTTTAATACCCGTCCAGTTATCGACAGAGTCTTGGTATTTCAACACCAACAAATCAATACTAACTTCAGACACGAAGCAGTCCAATTTCTCTCGTTTCAGTCTCTGTATTAAACCACACATACTGTACAAATTAAGGATGCAAGCCACAAATGATGATGTATCACATGGGATATCAGTTTAGAATTGATTGGGTATATCGGAAATAAACCCTGGTGAAGTGCATTGTTTTAAAGTGAAACGTTTCATAGAAGAGAAGTGTGATGGATGAAACTTGCATCCTTGGTGAAAAATCTGCATACAGTAATTCATCTTGATAAACAGTTAATTCCTCTTCAGACTTGCAAACAAATTGGGTCAACATGTTTTGTTTAAAAGAAAGTAAAAGAAGAGAAGAACACTTAAACACAAGTTAACTTCTGTGTCAAATATGAAACTGGGAATGTCCATAATATGTCAGTCACACTGCCAAAATGATTAAAAACTGACTGACATTCCGGACTCTTAGTCTTGGCCATTAGAGCTAATGCAATTTTTTATTCGGTCTATCATTGGACTGATGACAGTCTCCTCATTGTGAAAGGGGTATATAAAAAGGAGTACATTTTCATAATAATGTTGAAAGACATTCTAATTTCAAGAAAATCATGGACTATTTTATAGGTAGATCAATAATGCTTCAAGCAAATTATTCCTCCTCATTAAGGGAAATCCAACCTTGATAGCAAGCTACTCTAGAAGAAAGCAGAAAAATCAGAGAAGCATACTGGTGAAAGTATGTGCTGGAGGCTTAAAAAAAAGAAGGATCTTGTAATCGGTGAAACATGAAGAATTCATCTGAGCATCTTTCACAGGAGTACCCCTTTAAACAACCCATGGAGATGACTGTATAAAGTGACTCACTCCATCAATCTTCACTATAGCCGCATCTCCCAACATAGGTTCCTGCTTTGCACCTTCTCATGCGCAAGCCCTACCCCTTTCCCTGTCTGCTCGCCCCCTACCACCAGTTCCACAAAACCCACATGAGGCTGATCGAGGCATCTTTCACACGTCACGCGGAAACCGCCTATACCATTTCACATGCAAATGAATGGCTCAATAGTACAAGACATGCCCCTATTAAAGCATACTTATTTGTGTGTTAGAAAACACAGAAATGTGAATGGCACTATTGTATGCTTGTGACATTTTATTTTGTTGTAGCATACGTTTTGATTTTTTTCTTCTTAAGAGGCGATTTCCCACATCAAGTGAAAACAAAGGTTTTAATTTGCATTATGATGTACACTGTATTAGATGTGTTTCAGTTCAATGTCCTACATGAAGCAGAACAAAATTTGATTTAGCAAAATATGCCTAGATAGTAGATACAATTTCATTTATGTATTTGGAAAAGGGAGAGATGATCAAGGGACTAGCTCATGCAGAAGTATACCCTCTACATTTTATCGTTCGCTCCTAAATGGTGCTTTTAATATATTCATCTACATTATGTGTGTGTATTGGGTTTTTACAGACGTGTATCAATCAGATATGATTATTTACGCCTGGGGACCGACCTTTAACGTCACCATCCGAAAGACGCGATTCAGTTTCGAACCTGCGTCCTCGGCTGAATCAGTTTGTAACTTCCACTGTTAGCTGGATTACAGGCGCACGCCACAACGCCTAGTTATTATACAATTGAAGTGTGCTTTTATAGCAGCCTGTCTAACCTGTTGATAAAGATCACATGTTCACATATGAACAGTACTTCCACCAAAGGAGTGCATCTCATTGTTTCATTTATCCCCACTTTATCCAACTGCAATAATTATCCCAATAAAAACTGCATTTATCTCTAATTTATTCATTATCCATTCATTAGTACTGTATTCAGCATATTAAAACTGATTATCAGGAGAGTTTTATCGGTCATAAAACAGTTATAATATGAATCTCTAAGCCAAAATTTGTTAATTTGATTTATTATATAATCATTTTCTATCATGTTGTTGCTGTTTCCCATGACAACCATCCTTTCAAAATTTCATGATTTCAGTAGATACCAACAATCACATGTAATTTATAATTTATATACACATGTAGATTATATCTAATCGCCAGATTTGCTTTAAAAAAAAATGAGTTTGGTAAAGTAGCAAAATATTTAGTGAGCTTTCTCATTAAAAAAATCCTAGTACATAAAAGAATATGATACTACCAATGTCACGTGGCAGGATTACTCTTAAGATCCCCTCATATTAAAAATGTAACTACCAGCAATAATAGGTTGAAAATTTGGACTAAACTCTAGCGCCAAATGGTTATGTGGTCCTATGTGCCCATATCAATGTCAGTGATTCCAACTGTTTATAATTTTCAGCTAAATAGAGTAAATTTGTTACAATGAACTGCTGATTCCAATACCTCAGAATACAAACTTATTTTTAAGTGTTTCATAATAAACTACCCCAATATTTTAACTTCTAGAAAGGTTCTTTAACAATTAAAATGCATTTGAATGACAAAGTCAACTTCATCTTATAAAAGTGAACCGGTAACATTGTTGAAGGTTGATGAAAAAATGCGCAAGTTTTATATGAAATGTTATTTATTTTATTCCTTCCACTGTACTAACCCTCTATTAAACATGTAAAAAATCAAAAAAAATTCTCAAACCACAAAGATATTTATGGTTTTCTCTGAAGGCGTCACTGTGCGACACCCTTAACAGTAAATTCTCCCAATCAATTTAAATTTTCCCAACCATTTTTTCCATGAAAATAAGACATAAAACAGGCTTTTAAAAATCTTTCAACACTTAAATGTTTGGAATGGTATATAGAGCCAATTCATTGCTTTGTGACGATTTACATTCACCTAAAATTAAATTACCGTAAATCTCTGTGTATAAGATGCACCTTTGTATAAGGCGCACCCCTATTTTTTGGGCCAAGAAAAAAAAAAAAAAAAAAAAAAGCCAGGTCTGTGTTAAAAAACCCACGCGGGGAAGGACTTTCATTTAACTGCGAGGTGCAGTTGAAGGCGCCGATTTGTGCTTGTGAACTTGTCACAAATAATAGTAACAATGTCGTTTTTTAGAAGAATGTGTAAGATCATTAATGTAAAATCAAAACAGTAGAGGACCTAGGATAGGACCTTGTGGTATGCCATGTGTAATAGAAGAAAAATTGGAGGAATTATTATTATAAACTACATATTTAGATCTATTAGAAAGATTACTTTCAAACCAAGATGACAGACAAATTTGAGTGTTGTTCTAGTTTCCAAGTGGTGAGTCAACACACCGATTACTGAGCTGGGAGACATTGCCAGGCATAGTGCCAGGTGAAGGGGCATAAATCGAAACTTAAACAAAAACAAATTTTTTTTTTTGTACCTGTGTATAAGACGCACCTCTGACTTTCGATTTTTTCGGCGGCAAAAAAGAGCGCCTTATACACGGAGATTTACGGTAAGTTATAATAATATTGTTCAGAGAATTAAGGAATCAGTTTTTCCCAATTTTTATCATTAATAATGGTCTGTTTTCACTTAAACTTTCAGATTATCTTTAATTGTACATCTAGCATTGAATTCAATACCTAAGCACAAATTCTCTCATCTGAACAATGTTACCAAGTCCCTTAAGAGCTGCATCTGTACTTGAGTGATATAATCCTTCAGTTGAGAGTGATACTTGATGGAATACTGATTCACTAACCTTTAGTAGGAGAGCGACCGTCTCCGAGAAACCAACAACGTACATAGCAACGGCAATGGTGTTAGCAACGGAGAAGATCAGCCCGATGGAACCTCCAAACTCAGGACCCAAGCTACGGGATATCATGTAATAGGCCCCACCTAGAAACAAACATAAATAAAGGTGAATTCATCTTAAATCGCCTCAAAAAAGGGAATAGTCAATTACATCAAAGCATGAAATGTTTTATTATACATGTACAATGTACAAGTAATAATGGTCAGCTATGTATGAAAATAAAGTATGAAAGTCATCTTTATGCAAATAATTTTTCATGATGACCATAAACAGCATAGATTTAGCAAATAGGTTTTGTTGATTTATCATTTCTTTCACTCTGGGGACTTCCTGATCTCAAGTACATGTATTAAATGCAAAATCCACACACACACACAAAAAAAGAATTTACATAAAATTGTTTTTCTGAATTTTTACCTGAAAAAGAAATTGCAGACAGTGTATGCAAAGTTTGCAAAGACCTGACATGTACTCTGAACATTCTCGTTTTCAAGCATTAGGATCTTGAAAAAAATATCTCACAATAAAATGTTCTTTATTTACTCTTCAGAAGAATGTGCATGTACATGTACGTCACAGGAACCCCTTCACATCATTTTTAGATTGAACAAAAAGTAAGCCTAATAATCACGTAATCTGCAATTGCTAGACAGTAAAATATTTTGTTAATATTTCACACAATACAATGTGTGCATGAGATTACAGTGTGCGGCACTTTAAAAAGCACGCCAGTAAGAAAAGAGAGAGAGAAAGAGAGGTAAATCAGTTAAATGTGACTTGTAGCGCGGGTCCTTTTATGCATGCACTTACAAAGGGATTGCATTAAATTCCAAACAGTGGGGCCACATACAATGACCTTCACATTTTCTTCAGACACTTCTGACATTTCCAACCATCTGTTATGAATTAATCACTTTATTCATGTTTTCAAAATGAGACCCGATTATTTGATTCTTAGGAGCAAAGGTGCATTTAATGTACCAAAAACAGGTTGTGAGTCAGCACTCTGGCCTTGTTAGTCTTGTTATTTTAAAGGCCACATGCAGGAGATTACAGTAATAAGGAAAAGACTACAAAATAATATTAATAATAATTAAGAAAAAGAAGAGAAAAATAAGAGGCCTAAAAATAATGAGCAGGATCAGACAAGCCGATTCTGCTCATATTCTTCAATGCACCACCCCAAACAGCTCTTAAATTGAAATCCAATGGGCAAAGATCTGGCAAAAGTTACAGAGAAGAATAAAATGAAAACAACGAAACAATAAAAGAGACAAACAAAGACACAAACGGACAAACAAAGAATGAAAGAAGGAAAGAAAGAAAGGGAGAAAGAGAGTAAGTGAGGATAAAGAAAGAGAGACAGACAGAATGAAATAAAACTAAAACAATAACACTAAACCCACATGTATACAAATACAGAATCCTTTTGATAATCAGAAAATTAAGATTACACACTGGCATTTTCTATTGATGATTGTTTTGTCAATTTGTCAATAAAAACAATTCCAAATTAACAAAATGGTACAACACAAGTAGCATTAAAATTAAAGTCTGGGCATGAAATTTCATCAATGAAAAATACCCATCTGTTTAAATTGTATTTAAAGGAAAATTGTATCTTTTTTTAAAAGTGCAAAAATAATCAAATTAGGAGAAAATATTGATAATAGAAGAATTTCTTATTTGTTCAGAATTTATCAATGGGAAAAGATGAACTTTAAAAGTGCATAAATAATTTGATTAAGAGGAAATGATCAACAAAATTTGGCATTTGGCAAATTTTTGACAATTGACATCAATGTGGATGACTGTATTCCCCCAGAAAGAATTATAATGCATTCAAAAATATAAAGTGACATTATCTAACTGCAATAATTATCCTAATAAAGACTGCATTCATCTCTCGTTTATTCATTATCCATATATTAGTACTGTATTCAGCATACTAAAAACTGATTATCAGGAAAGTCTTATTGCTCATAAAACAATTATAATATGGTGCTCTAAGCCAAAGTTCATTTACTTTGATATATTATACAGTGTGTATTATAATTCTATATAAAAAAGAAGAATAGTGCATATACAGCTGTACATGTGTGTATGTCTATCAAGAAGCAACAGGGTGCAGCCTTTTTCATGTACATGTATGCAACCTACAGACAAGTACAATGCAGATTGCTGATCAATTTCATCATGATTAGGCAGTTTGGATGTTTCATTGAACTCTTTTCTAAACCTTTTTGTGACAATTATTCCACATTTTGTGGTTTGGCTTAATAAATTTTGATTCAGAGCCTTAAAAAATATACCACATCATGCAAGAGTAGAAAGGGCAACAATTTCTGCACACACTGATCCATTTTTCGTATCATGACCATACTGCGTTTGACACTAGGGATTTTAAAACAGAAAAATAAGCTTTACGATCCTTAAATTGGCAACACATTGAGAGATTCAAAGTAACTGATTTTCCATCAAAATTGGCAATTTTTTCAACTTTTCAACAAAATTCTCGCCCAAGTACAGTATATTGTTTTCAAAGATATATAATTATTTGAACAATGTAGCAATAAAAGGAAATATATCATTGTGGCCAATTTGAAGAACAATATGTGATCAATTTAGTCCTAGTTACATGTATATATCCTGTCCCAAATCACAGACATGTAGGATCATCTATGATCTACATTATTTCATGCTATTTTGAGCTAGAAAGAGTGAAAGAGGAAGTTAATTGAGTCTTTCTGAAAGAATGGTCTACTTTAAAACCATGATCTCAATGACTTTACTTGAACAAAATTTAACATCAATAAAACAAAAAAACAAATGAACAAACAAAACATAACCAGTTAGTCCCCGACAACTTTGACATAGAACATACATGTACGTGTGCATGTACATGTAGTCAACCCTGTAAAACCATGATAGGCATACACTAAACCCCTATAAAAGCAATGATTTTCACAATGAAATATATACACCACGATCATACACTGTCGACCAAATAAATTAATGCTATAAAACCAGTGATGGGAAACTTTTCCCAGAAAAGCAATGATTTCATAATGAATTTTGTTCATCACGATCATACACAGACTCCTGGAAACAAGGATGGATGTCATAATGGATTTGAAAATTGATCACTTCAATTTGGTGAATGGGATGACTAGCCACAGGCAAGCCATAATTCTTGATGACCTTGCTTCATTGTGATTGCGAGTTGCCATGGTAACTTATGAAATCCAGTCTTAAAGGTAATGCATAGTGTCGATAAAAGTAAAATGGGGTGAAAAACCATTTTCTTAATTAAAGGGGGAGTCCATCAAATTTATTTGCAAACATTATGGCCCAAATTCACAAAGGAGGTTTAAATTTAACCCATGGTTTAAATCTTCATTTACATAACCCATGGTTTAAAAATTAGCGCAAAAGAAGTGTGCCTTGCCTTACGGGCATCTAATATTGCACTTATTTTGCGCTAATTTTTAAACCATGGGTTATGTAAATGAGGGTTTAAACCATTGGTTATTAAAGTTAAACCTCCTTTGTGAATTCGGGCCTATATGTATAAATACAAGAGTAGAGAATGGTGTAAAACCACACTTTACCTCCTTTGACCTCTCCATTGGTACAGATGGCTGACATGGAGAGAGTAGTGAGAGTGGTGACAACTGCAGACATTAAGACAATTACACTTGCATACACTGGAAAAGAAAGGACAAGAAATTAACAATAATTACGACATTAAAGTGATGAATCTGATGATGATATCAATAATGATCCTGATATTGATAATACAGTGTAAATGCGGTAACAATAAAATTGTAAACTGATAATAGTTATAATATAGTTCTAACTATAAAAAATGGGAGCAGTACTGGGTGTATGTGTATTTTTTTAAATTTTATGAAATCTGAAATAACTAACAGTAAAAGCATAATTTTACTTAGTTATTTTTAAAAGCTAATCCAAAAAGCTGACCTGTATAGAGTCTATAGACCTAATGCAAATATAGGAGGCTTTGGGGAAAATTATCTAAACTATAAAGTTGCCCTTTTGCCCACTGTTCTTCTACATGCTGTTCCAAGTATCAAAGCTTCTCATAGTGCATTATTACACTTCTCATCATTCAATTATAGTACAGTGCTCAAATTCTAGCCAGTGAAGCTTGGCGTGCTGACAGCACTCGACAAAATTAATAATGTCTCATGCATTAAATCCAGTTACATGTAAGTTCAGAACAGTTGAGTTTACTCCATTTTTAAGAGAATGTAGAGCACTGGTCATGTGAGTTCATTGTCAAAGATGAAAAAGAAACTTATAAAAGAAACAAATTGACACAGTTGTGTATTAAGGGATTCTAGAATCATCAAAATACAGATAGTAAGAACTTTAAGGGGAAATCCACCCTGCAAATTAGCTGGTATTAATAAAAGCAGAGAACAAGATAAATAAATTTGTGAGAGTTTGAGCAATATCTAAAATATTCTTCCACATGTGAATATAGTTAAAGAAAGCTCATAATTTCCACCTGTACCAGAATTAAGCCTTCTTTTAAAGTTTCTACATGTATATGATCTCATTGATAAGACAAGACGTTTTGCTTAAATACAAAACATATTGTACAAGAAATGAACAGTGATAACATCCTTTTTTACAAGTGAAATGAATCACTGTACACGTACATGTAAGATATCTCTGGACAGATCACACGTCTCCCATATACTGAACAGTCATCTTCTAAAATGTAGTGCACCTGTGATATAATCATCCTCTTCTTATGTAGTGTGACCCACGCCAATACAACCTGTCCATGTCAATGGTCTATTTCACATACAGTCCATTTTATAATAATAATAATAATAATAATAAAACAGTGTTTTTTTTCCACCGAAGTCTCTAAGCACTAAACGTAAACGTTTATGTAAATGTACCCAAAAAGATTGGTTGACCATAGCAAGCATAAACTTTCTACTTGTTTCCCTAGCACGTTCCTGTCTTTCCTTTTAATTAAAACAATTTCAGGGGAAAGCAGATGCGGATCTAATTAAAGAGAAGACCAAGTCTGCGCAGGTGTTGTTCATTTCTAATGGCAGATTGGCAGTTTTAAATATACATGTATGCAATACAGGTACAGTGCAGCTGAATCTCTCCCTCTCATTAATATATTTTGTTTAAAGTGCTTTCAACAGAGTTAAACACAGTAAGTGCTACATTCGGAATTTGCAACATTTCCCACATTTTGGAGCTTTATATCATCTCAATATCGTGGTGTTCATTTGCTATTTACAGGTTCATGCTTTTGTCTTTACTTTGAAGGTGTTTTGTTGTGGACACTCATGTATCCATTCCTCATTATCAGTGCTTGGCAAAGACATAGAGCTCCAATCTACATTTCCTACTGGTCCAAACTGAAGTATCTGGGGTCCGTTTGCTCCTGGGTGGGGTGGTGGGGTGGTGGGTTGATGGGGATGGGGTGTATATAATGTTGCACTTTGGGGGCAGATGGGAAGGTACAGGAGATCAATTTTTGAGGGCTCATTTTCAGTGTTCAACTCCACATATATAATGCATACTTCATCAAGTTCTTTTGATCATCTCCTTTGGGGGTGTCTGCAAATGACTTTAAGCTGCCTTTAATGCCCTTTTGAGCTCTTCTTGAAATATCCTCTAGTGTTCCTTGATAATACTGCAACAAGTTTAATAATACTTACATATTCCAGCCTGGCCCACGATCCATGTGAGACGCAGGAACAGCATAACACCCCAGATATTCAAGACACATCTTATCTACAGTACAAAGAATCAGACCACGACAATGCAAAGAATTTAAAAAAAAAAGAAAAAAAAGGATAATTTCTATGACAGTTAAGGTCAAGTCGACATATATTCTATACATTTATTTACAAAGTACACATTTATTAAAAAAGACAACAAAATAACAGTGCATGAATTAGGAGACATCTAATATACATGTACTGTACAAGGCAACAGCCTTATTGAGGCTGCCACTGAAAAGGTTAACATGATAATAACTTATCAGTCTGTAGAGTGTGGGTCAAATATCACTGATGATAATGAGAATGATACCTTTCATTTAAGGAATACCCTACAGCTGTCCTACTAAATAAAATTAGCATACCCACACTTACACACGACAAAGTAGGGTGTACCTTAAATTGGACATATTTTTTACGGTCTGCCTTGCCCTTAAATCTTCTTTATTTGTTTTTAATGAAAAAAATATGCATGTGTATGCTAGTACAAAAGTAGTATTTAATCGAACTTGTTACATGTATCACCTAAAGAGATAGAAAAACAGGACCTCTTTGAATATCATAAGGCGGATGAAAATTTCCAAAAGCACAAAAAGTTCACTAGGATTCAAAACATTATGGACAGAATTTTTGAAAGGGATGGTATCTCTCACCCCTTTGGAGAGATCTTAAATAGTGAAAACAACTTTTCTTACCAGTACTCCTTTGATCCAGCCAAACTTTGATGCAGATGAAATTTGAGGTTGTCTCTCAGCATCAGCAGGAGCCTCTTGAGGTGTAGGGACCTGGAAATACCATATTTTAAAAGAGATAAATGTAGGGAAGATTGTATTAAAAATCTACTCAAATCGTCTGGTAGAAATAAGTGTCACAATAAATAGAAAATAAATGCATAGAACAGTTGCCAAATTCAAAATCTTCTTGTAAACTCCTACTTGGAGAATTGAAAATGAATATATACCGTGTGAGTCAAAAAAAAGTTTACACCTAGAAAATTGCTAATTACTATAAATGTCATCTATGAACAGTAAATTATTATACATCTTATGAAAGAGTGTTTTATCCCAAATCATTTGGTATCATTTTTGTGTGGTATATGTTCACGCTTGGATGAACAGGAGGCATTGTTTGCGAGAGTGCAAAAATCGACTTGCGCAAAAGTGATGCCTACAACATGTAAAAATGCCACCTGTTCATCCAAGCGTGAACACATACCACACAAAAATGATACCAAATGATTTGGGATAAAACACTCTTTCATAAGATGTATAAGATGTATAATAATTTACTGTTCATAGATGACATTTAAAGTAATTAGCAATTTTCTAGGTGTAAACTTTTTTTTGACTCACACGGTATAGGCATGTACTTGTATGGAAACAAATCCACCAATCATTTGGTAACTTTTCTGCTTTATAACAGCAGCTTGAAAAGTTGAAATATTAAAAAAAATATATGCCTTTGGGGGGGGGGGCAGGGAATACAAGATGGAATGCTGACAAACAACATTGATTAAACAAAAACCCTGGAACATAAAGATTTACAGTTAATTGTATCTTCTTCAGTATTAAAATCAAACTTACAATTAATTTCAAGTTAAAGGGCAATCCAACCCTTGTATTAAGTTTGTTTTGTATGAAAGCAGAAAAATAACAGAAACAGAATGGCAAAAGTTTGAAATGAATCAGACCAATAGTAAGGAAGTTATGATTGTTTGAAATATGAGATCACTAAGTCTATGCGAATCTCAAATTGGTAGTTTGGTCAGTGGATTGTGACGTACAGGATGAGGATAACTCTCCCATTTGCTGTGTACAAAAATATCATTAATTTCTGTTTTTCTCGTAAGTTCCTTCTCCCTTGGGGCACTACTCAAAATATATTATAGATAGCATATTATTTAAAGGTCCTCTAAAAAGAATAAACCCTCCTGAGCCATGAATTTTTGAAAAGTTTAAATTTTAGTCATTTTATATGATGGAACAGATGGGAAAGTAGTCCGGCACTACATGTACATCACATTGACATTACCGCTTCAGCCAATTTGAAGTGCCCATACATGTACGTACATGTATAGTGATTACAACTTTTTAAAAATCATAACTTTCTTATATTTAGTCAGATTTAATTGAAATTTTCATCAGTTTGCTTCTCTGATGTTTCTGCTTTCTTTTAGAGTAGTCGTCTATTTTGGTTGGATTTCTCTTTAAAGCTACATTGTAGCTACATGTACATGTACAGTACATGTGCAATGCATGGTAAGATATGATTAACTGCAGTAATATTTGAGGTACAATATTTAGATTTTTACAATTGAATGTACATGTAAATCATTTTTTTATGTTACAGGGCCCAGGACACACAGGCCTGAATTTCTACATCCTGGACCCCAAACGTGTCAAAATTTTAATTGGAGGCTCATAAATAATGACCATAAAAATAAACCCCAATGAAAAATACCATTACCGGTAGATAGTGTGAAGAACTCTCTAGTCTCTACTACTACAGTGAAACCTGTCTATAAAGACCACCCAAGAGAGACAAGAAAAGTGGTCTTTATGAACAGGTTCCTTTAGTACATGATTCAATGAGAAACCATTTTCAAGGGAAACAAAAAATGTGGTCTTTGTATACAGATGGTCACTATTAAAGCAGGCTTGACTGTATTTGCAAATGTACATGAATATCATACAGGTAGGCATATTCCGGTGACTGGAGTATCGATTATTTACTATCATACAGTTATATATTTTTATACATATTGTTTAATGTGTACAGTACGTACTGTATGTGTATGGAGCTACAAATTTTCATATAGCTGTACTTGTGTACACATGTACAGTACAGGGTACAACTGTACATGTACATGTACATGTGTACTTGTGGACAAATTCATGATGTACTGTAACATTTCATATTTCCTAGTCTGCTGGCACTCGGAATTCAACACTCAACAAATGATGATCTTTTAACATTTGCTTCCGCAGAAAAGAGTAAAGTAATGCATGCGTGTACACAAAAGATACATTTAGCTGTGCAGACTATTGATTTCACTCTTCAGCCTGACAAGTAGCTTACAGGTTGCCCTTTAACCCGGATACCATCCTTGCACATGTAATTGCTACCACTCTAATTACTGAATGTAGGCCTAATGGGCATGTCAGATTAAAGGCAACCCTAAAAATATTGTTTCCTTCCCTCTAGGGGCTCCTTTCAAATGAAAATTGTCCCTTCAGAAGGAAAATACAATGTATAGAAACAAAACCCCCACAAAGAGCTACTGTACTTTTAGTAGATTGCTCCAGGGGCTATTTCTTTAAATACTATATTCAGACTACAAAACTTTTATTACATGTACATGTACTTATAGTGTAGCTAGATACGATTCTCGTATACATGTATGTAGCTGACTTTCGGTAGGCTGAACGCAGTGTTAGGCTTAGTATTAAATGGTTTACTAAAAATTGAAATGTAGTGTGCTGTGGATGTGTATACATGTACTGTACAGTACTTGCAGACTACTTTTTTAAAACGTGTATATGAGGTAGTCTAATATGAGGTAGCAACCTATTGGTCAACTGAAATGTACATGAAGGCCTCTATGATCTATCTGAGGTTAGGTATTTAATGGGATAATAGAAGTTGAAAAAATGTGCTGTGGATGAACAATTGTACCTGTATATGTACTGTACAGTGCTTGCAGACTACTTTTCTACATCTTTATGAGGCGCAGTGACCAACGGGTTAACTGAACTGAACAGTGAGTGCTCTGTTCGCAGACTAAGCTGTACTTGTACATGAACACACAAGTTGTAAGTACACATGTTGGCTTAAAAGTACCCCATGGCCATATCACTGGATGTGTCACATCTAATTTTAACCCTGGTCGAACCTCATGAGTACAAGCGTACGTCTGTAGAGATTTGACTAGCTGGGATTGCTAAGCGGAAAAAATTGCCCAGAGAAGTCTGAAAGATTGTTATGTGCGGTTCAACTCCTTCACAAGCTGACCATTCTACTCGCAAAGGCAGAGTTACGCTTCTCCTAATAGTGTGACATCCTTTGAAGATAACTATAGGAAATCGCACACGTGGTCCAATAAGAACAGCTTAGAATGATAATTTATTTTAACACAAATGAATTCTTTTTTAAAAATCTATTATATTTACATGTACATACATGTACATGTACTATAAAAGGCAAAAGGAGACAGCTCAGTTTATGGACAAGTGAAACTGATTCAGGAAATCACACACCTGACAGCTTTAACTTTAAGACACAAATTAAACAAGTACACAATGATATTGATATTATTGTAAACATGCTGATCAATCATCCACAAGCATTGTCATCCCTGAGGAAGGGGAGGCCCCCCCAAATTTCTGCACACGTAGTCACGTACATGTAGCTGTATCTACATTGTATTAAAGTAAAAAGCAGAGTAATAACATCGTGCAATTTATCTAAATCTCACCATGCAAAACAAGGTAAATGGATATGGTTCTCTTTAAATGATGAGTTTGGGTTATTTGTCCTTTTTTTGTAATTACATGTAATGTGCAATTATGATTCCCTGATTTGAAGCTTAGAGGGTGTTGTGAACAAGTTTATCCACTGACAAGTTAATGTGCCTTTCAATCAACAGCAAATTTGTCACACTTCAAATGTAAACAAAGTACACATTTAATTGAGTGTGATCAGTAAATTCATTACTATCATGGGTCATTATAAATCTATTATAAATAAACTTCTACCTTTGTACTGTATTTGCAGAATATTCGTTTTAGATAGCGGTATTTACGGGTCAAGGTCAAATCTATTATGCGATCCAATGAGGAGATATGCATACAACAATGTACCGGGTACGTACTTGTACTGAACTGTTACCGTCTAATAATGTACAATTATTATCAGTTGTATGCTCGGGTATCATAGGTAAACTTGTAAAGGCTATCCATAATCATTCTTATTTCTCAACCAATAACATTTACAACTTCACTGGATGTTTTACATACTGTATACATGTATGTGTACATTTATTAGCTTCTTTCTCGTAAATACACTCAAACCTATCTTAGCAGCAGCCAACTCTCTACAGTTGTATTTATAAATGTAACCCGTCTATTATCATTGTGGTCACCAATATTGCCTCCCTCTAGAATGAAATGTGTGTCATGGAACCTGTCTAAAAAGGCTACCCGTGTGCAGTGGCCACTTTTTTTTTTTTGGGGGTTCTTTTAAAGCCTGTCTGCACTAGTTTGGCCAGGAGGGATTAGAGCTCCCAGAGTGGTCACTGACAGGTGGTTCTCTCATCAACTCAGCTCTCAATTAACATAAGAAAAAGAGGATCATGGGGGACCAACGGGCACCACTTACCTGTAGGCATCGTTTTCTATATGTACACTGTAGAGGGAGCAAGTACAGTGTAGCTACAAGTAGTGCAGTGGGGCTTTAAATGGCCTCAATAGACATGTTTGACTGTTTAACTCATGCTACACGTACCTGCATGTCTTGCACATTATCTGCTAATTTCTGCATGAGAGTGATAGATGTGTTTACATGCAAAGACCGTACTTGAGAATAAATTAGTCCCATGAGGCCAATAGTACTTCCGCTATCAAGACATCATCATTAGTATTCCCTGTTGTGGGCAGACAGGTACACTGTATTAAAGCCGCAGGTACATTATAATCTGAGCTCCATGCAAGTTGGAAGAAAAATCACATACCCTGTATTCCAATTCAACATTTGGGTTAATGGGATTGTCACTCCTTTAATGGGCAAAAAATGCAATAATCTATCAACAAAAATGAAAAGACCCTCTGCAGATTTATACCAGGTATTAATCATTTTATAGCATATATACATGTACATGTAGTGACCCTCATAATAATATATGTCTGTACTCCCTTCGTTTAATTTGTTTTAATTGAAACACTTTAGCTGTGAAGTATTTGTCAGATCATGCAAATTGTTTAAGTGACAAGCAAACCCCCCCCCCAAAAAAAGAAGAAAATGGGAGAAGTCCAATACATACCAAATAAAACAAATCCTCATGACAAGCAAAAAATAAAAAGGGAGATCTGCAGACAACCCTGACTACCACCCCCCCCCCTTCCGATCCACCCTGTCTTGATGTGTAGATTACTCAAATTGTCATTTGTAAGATTCAGCTTCCCCCATCTTGGACAAGACAAGACTTCAGGCTTGCTCCAATAGGATTATATTGCCTAAAAAGGTCCGCATTTGTTGTAAGATTGTCTAGCTGAGTCACTGAATGATAGAAGGATATACAGGGTAGTCGTTTATAGACCAGAGCATACATGTATTTCCAACCTCACACGTGTAGGCCCTACTGTATGTTACACATGTACATGTTGAACAATATGTATACAACCACAGCAGTAGCTAAATTCAAATGTAGGCTACAATGTAGTACATTACATGAACATGTACATGTACATGTACATGTACAGGTGTACCATGTATGTGTAAGGATGCCTGTATGAGTAGTTTGATTTTTAAGTACTAGTACACCGTATTTACATATATATGTACATGTAGATTTTGTGAAGGAATAATTCACCCAACTACTTTGTAGAGTGTAGTCATTTTACAGGTTGCCTTTCAAAAAATTTCAGAGGTCTTTTTGCAAAATTACAAATGTAGGTAAAAACCATTTCCTTGATACAAACATTTGATTCCTCTTTCTTCATTTTAAAATTCTACATGCTAACATGCTTACATAAAACTTAACTATGGTTTCAAATAAGTGAAAACCATCACAATAAAAGAGGCTTACAACTGTAGTGAGCATAAATTTCTTTAACTACTTTATAAGTCTTTATAAAACTACATGTACAACCTGTCTTCATTGCTAAATTTATGTAACTGTCCCAGAGATTATATTTCATTCAATATAAT
The DNA here is from genome assembly GCA_037976565.1 of Mesocentrotus franciscanus. NCBI lineage: Eukaryota > Metazoa > Echinodermata > Echinoidea > Camarodonta > Strongylocentrotidae > Mesocentrotus > Mesocentrotus franciscanus. The sequence continues at coordinate 23,438,435 of CP137675.1, forward strand.
TTTTTCCCCCCAATAGTATCCACCCTTTCCCTTCTCCCACTCAATCACTTCTAGAGTGACACGCGCTGCTCTTGAATTTCATGCCCGTAGACAAACATGATATTTTCTTTCAAACACCTTCAGAATGCAGATTCCATCATTCCGAAACACCTCTCGCAGTGACAATCAAATTAAATAATTATGCACCGTCCGCATAAATATGGAATGTATTTTACATGCATATGAGTACATTTAATAGTGAAAGGAATACTGTTATCAGTGCAATATACTGTACATGTGTAGTTAATATTCACATTTGCGTATGTAGTTTATACATGTATGTACACGTACATAAAAAAAAACAAGATGCTGAGATAAACCAAAATGAATCCATTAGAAATGCCTTTTGAAGGAAACTATACAAATGTATTGATCTCCAACAGATTCCAGTACATACATGTACACCCGGTAGTTAAATGTGTAGTGGACAAAACCGTTTTTATTATGAATTTCAAAACTTGTTTACCGCTATTGTCATGATTGCAGTTTTAGTACAATTACATGATTAATGCATACAAATGTATATAATGAATTAAGACATGTTTTACAGGAAAGTAATCATTTATAAAATACTAGAGAACGATAGTGAATTTTTCTCTATCTTATGGCATGGTTACATAATTATTATACAAGTTTTGAAATTCATAATAAAAACAGTTTTGTCCACTACAATAAATGTATTACACGATACTAGTCTTTACTAGAAACATACATAATGTTGTAAATGAATCAGCAATTCAGCATATACTGTACTGTAAAAGAGAATGTTTTTGTAACCTACTACACTGTACTTTCTATAGTGACTGCACTAGATTCCTGTTCAAAAAGTACAAACCCCTTTACATTGAATTGTACCCTTACCTTACACAATCAAAGATAAAATAGGCATACAATGTACATGTATGACTATGTAGTATCTCCTTATTACGGTCCACAGCTCTTACCAAACTATTTTAGGTCAAATATTCCCATGATTTTGTTTTCCTTCAATTTAAAAAAAACATTGCCAAACCAATTAATTGAATATTTGTTTCAAGATTTGAGATCGAATTGCACCAATATTCTTCCCCTTCAATTCTCAGCTCGTAAATATGAGCCGAACCAAACTCTGTTTACACCGAGCCACTGAAAAAGCCCTGTAGCCCCTCAGGTAAATATATGTGTACCGGTAGTCCAATTTATCTTGTACTTTATGACTGTACATGTATTCTTTTTTATACATTATTTTTGAAATGGGGTAAAAATTTGAAGAGCCCCTCAGAGAAAAAATATAAATATTGAGTATGTTGTTATGCACATGAGATGCAACAAAATTTTAAGTCATATAAAATGTGGTTTATCATCATAATAAATGCCTTCATTGCTTGTATTTCATCTTCAGACATATCCCCCATGCATATTACAAAGGAATACAAGTACAAATTACATGTACATACCATATTTATTGGAGCATCTTGTACTTCAATGAAGCCTTGCAGATTTTACAAACTTTATTTGGTTCTACCCATCAATGCACTTTTAAGGTGACTGGTTGTAGGACCAATGGGCATTATAAAAATGAAATAAAATCTTTATCCTAAGGATCCTCAATTCATTTCCTGACTTGTCCAATCATAGTTTAGGACAGAGAGATTAAACCCTGAAATGAATTAAACTGGAAAAGAAGAAATGATCACATTTGTGGAGTAAACTCACCTTGATAGGTTCATGAAGATCATGCAACGTTGGCCTCTGTTTGGCAGTTGCAGACGTGGAGAAAAGGTTCCTATAGTAGTCCAGGGATGGCATCACCTCAATGGTGTTCTGACCAAAGGTCTGCATGGCCATGGACTGATCAAAGTCTTCATTGCTCATCGGACTTGACTGTCCACCAGAGCTGGGCTCACTATGAACAGGAGAAGTCTTGTCCTTGTTCTCTTTCGGGGCAGCTTCTGGGTTCTCGCTGACGATGTTGACCTGGAAGCGCCCAGGTCTCGGAGACGACTTGACATTGACAGCCGTATTCTGCTTGTTGCTATCCTCTCTCTTGTTGAGATCCTCCATCTCCATCTCTCCAACCTCTCCACTCATCATGGATGGTGAAGTATGGTATCTCAAAGAAAGGATTCTCTGTGACCTAAAAATGTGAAATGTTGAGACAATTTAAACTCCAAGTAAAATAACTGGCTATTATCGTAAAGTCAGGATCAAATTGGCAACGCGAAATCAACCGTATAAGCGTACATCGTATGTACCAGCAAAACCAGCAGAATCAACATCGCGAACCCTCCAAAGAGGTCAGTATTTTTGTAATGTAAATGGCATGTTACATGTAGCTCATTTATCATCAGGAACATGTGGAAGGTAAGCAAAGCTCTCAATCACTCCGGTAACAAATTTCCACATTTTGGGTTTTTTTTCTTGACCAATTTCAAACTATTTGCAGGATAAGAAAGAAGAGCCCTGCAGCAAACTCTGAAGGTAGTTTGCAAGGTTCTTTGTGTAAGGGCTCTTGTGATTAAGTTAGTGCTGGGAGTTGGCGTGTAATTTTCTATCTGTGTACACGGGCAGTTTATCCGTTCGTGTACATGTGTACATGTACAGTACATGTACAAGGTTATGAAATTTACAAAAAACAAAAGCAGTATTTCAGCCATGTACTGTAAGACCAGCAAACATGACTGCCAAATTTTATGACTTCATAAAAATGTGATACTTGCGATAAATATTGATTCTCGGGCTTCTCATTCATTGCTGTCGTCGCAAAAATTAAATGAGAATTCAAAATCCTTTTTGTGCAACGGGATTAAATAATAAACCTATTAGCGACGATCCTACATGTAGATACTTTTTTCCTTTTAATTCAGTACGATAATTTATTTTCCCTCCACCCCCCTTCAAATAATTTTGAATTCTGATGATTTGCTCCATCGCCCCCAATGCTGCAATGGTTTGCAGTATTATCTTTTATGTACAGTGTACTAAAACAAACGGACCATGGAAACCATCGCGCATTCATAGATTTCACGCTGAGGGAAAACATTGCACATGCTCTGCTTGTCTTGGCTTGTCTGTCGGAACAAGGATTTACTCTGAAAATTTGTTACTGTAGTAACGGTACTGCACACGAAACCATCACGCTCACAGGAAAGTCAGACCGCAATGATTGGCATTGTTTGCCTGATGACAAGAGAAGAGACTCGACAGCGCGGCATTGTATCAAAGTTGTATAGTGTATGGATATGATTATTCTAATATGATGTATGTGGGCTGTTGCTTCAATTAATTTTTTATTTATTTATTTATTTATTTATTTATGCATGTTCACAATTTCACAATTCATTGGAGTTAACATCGCATGAAAAAGAATATAATATAACAAATCATTTTCAATTTTACAATCCATTTGAACTGACTTCACGTGAATAAGAATATAACAATGTTTTATCAAAGACAAGTTGCAACTATTATACAGTTAAAGGAATGAACACACAAAGGTGATGAAACATAAGCAAATAGAGCTTGAATCGTTACAACACCTTTCAAATATATAATATATGGCAAATAAAATTCCTAAAGGGTTCTGAACTATTTACACTATTTACAAAGAACAAGAAAAAAAGAAGAAAAAAAATATATATATATATAAATAATTGTTAAGTCTAGTAATAAAAAAAAAAAATTATGTTCGATGGAATGAGAACTAATACAGAAATATATACAGTATACATATGTAAGTAATATCTTACATCTGTGAAATGATAATACACTTGAGTGCTCTTTTAAAGGAGTTTGGTGATTTTAAATTTTGAATATTGTTAGGTAGAGAATTCCATACATCTGGACCCCTATGTCTGATTGATTTCTGGGCTACATGTAATGTAGTGTGAGGATTGACCACATGTAAATTCAAAGAATGCCTTGTTGAATATGAGTGAACCATGTTATTAGGTTGGAACATTGAAGATAAAGAAGTACATGTAGGTAACAATTTGATATTGAAACGTAACATAATTATGGCAATTTGGAGGAAGTTAATATCATCAACCTTTAAGCATTTCAGTTTAACAAATAGCGGGGTAGCATGGTCACGATACCCAGCTCGGGTACATATGCGTACAGCTTTCTTTGCAGCAGAAGAATATTATTAGTCACACACTTGGATGTTGCCCACAAAATATTACAATAGGAGATATGTGGTAAAATTAGACTATTATATAGCATAAGTAATATTCTATCAGAAACAAAACATTTTATTCTATACAGTACACCAATATTTCTGGAGATTGGTGTAACAATGTGCTTTACATGGTCGCTCCAGTCAAGTTTTTCATTGATATAGACACCAAGGAACTTTGTACATGTCTTTTGTTCTATAGAAATATCATCTAGTTTAATATTTAGAGCAAGGTTGTCATTAGATTTTCTACCTCTAAAATGAATATAATTTGTTTTAAGCACATTGAGAGAGAGCACATTACTTCTAAACCATAAAGTCAACTTTGGCAGTTCCGAATTTAGTTTCTGTTCAAGGGTGTTGATTTCATGATGAGACAAGAAAACACTCGTATCATCTGCAAATAAAGTATAATTTAAAGTTTTAGATACATTACAAATATCATTGATATAAATAAGAAATAATAATGGGCCTAGGATGGATCCCTGCGGAACACCACATTTAAGATACAGAATGTCAGAGTTAACAGAGTTATAATAAGTGTATTGTCTTCTCATAGATAAGTAACTTGTAAGCCATTGTAAAGCTATACATGTACCCCTTATTCCATAGTGCTCTAGCTTAGAAAGACGAATTGAATGGTCAAGTGTGTCAAATGCTTTGCTAAGATCCATAAATACACCAATGACATGCTTGTGAGCAGCGAGTGCACTTGAAACGCGGTCATAAAATTTCAGTAGCGCAAGATCTGTAGAATGAGACCGCTGAAATCCAAACTGATCAGGATTCAATGATTCACATTTATCTAAAAAACTGTAGAGCCTGTTATAAACAATTCGTTCTAAAACTTTAGAAAAGCTAGGCAGTATTGAGATCGGCCTATAGTTAGAAACGACCATCACGTCATCTTTTTTATGAACAGGAATCACCCTTGCTAGTTTGAAAGAAGAAGGAAACACTCCGGTAATTAAAGAGAGATTGCAAATGGGTACAAGAGGCGTTAGAATTGAACCAATAATCTTTTTCAATAAGGATGTACTGATTTCATCATGTCCAGAAGAGTGACTGTTTTTTAGCGATCTCACTACATTGAGAATTTCAATGTAATCCGTCGGTTTTAGAAAAATAGAAGTTTTAGATTGTTCATTGAGGTACTGCGTGAAGTTGGTTCCATTTTTATTTATCATCTTGGCTTGATTTAGGCCAACATTGACAAAATAAGTGTTATATGCATTTGCAATATCTTCTGCATTTGTTATTTCTTTATTACCATGAACAGTTTTTCCTGGAACTTCATGTTTTCCTTGCTTGCATAAAATATCCTTTACAATTTTCCAGGTAGATGAAATATTGCCATTTGCACTTTAAGGCTTTAATACCGGTAGAACTTAGAGTTAGAAGTAAGATCTAGGCTACAGTAAGTGAGAAAGTCATTCAATAATTGATCTGCAATACATCACATGAACTATGATGATGTAGCCTAGAATATATCTAAAAAGTAAAATAAATCATTAGGGCCTATAAAGTTAGTCTAGATTCTAGACCTAAACTAAAGAACCAAATTAAATTGGACATGGTATTTCATATTTTTATGAGGTATGTGATGACAGAAAGGCAAGTACAATAATATTTGTGGCAATAACTTGGTCTCAGCTCAGCTCAGCTCAGTCTAGACCAAAGATTTCTGTCTCTTTCGTTCGTTAGCCTCTGATTTGGGTAGGGTCGGCTCCTCTCTTTTAGCTCTTTCGTTCGTTAGCCTCTGATTTGAGTAGGGTCGGCTCCTCTCTTTAGTTTTAGAGAGGAGCCAACCCTACCCAAATCAGAGGCTAACGAACGAAAGAGACAGAAATCTTCGGTCTAAGACTAAGCTCAGTCATAGGCCTACTCATAGTCATACTATCATAGCTAGTCTACTAAGGTAAGGATCGGAACTACTGTACAATTCCAGCCAGCGGAAATTCTTCTCATCATGCCCCGTAACTTTGGGGGCATGAGAGGCAGAGCGAGCGACCCACTAACAGTGACACACAAACAGCTCGCTATAATACTCTGGAGAATCTTGTTCCATCTCACTGTATCGAAATAAATCATGCACTCATAAACCATGTGTATCTGTTCCTTACCTTCAATTTGACTTTAGTCCGAGTAACTGGCCGCTATGGCGTAAGAAACAGTTTATTGTGAATAAAGTCCACTCACGAATGGCAAAGTCCACGTCCGACAGATAAGCTAGATCGGTAGATCGCAAATCCAATGTATTATGGTGTCTTTGAACAGGAAATAAAACAGCACTATCAAAATTCAGGGCGCGCGCCGTGCCGGTGAAATGAATCTCATTAGCGAATGTGCTATTTCTAGCATGGCAATTCGGCATGACGTCATTCGGAATGAAGTTCCACTGCAGCCATTGGTTCCGTGGTTGAGTTCCTGATTGGTCCGTAAGTAGAACCAATGGGCTTAACTGAGATGCGAGTGAATTTCATCATGGCTTATTTTAAGAGATTTTAATTATTACCTTCATAGAATTCAATCACATCTTCTATTCTTGTGCATCACAAGGCTGCTTTAATTACCCTTAAAAAATTGAATCAAATGGAAAGTCTAGCTAAATTATCTCTCGTTTTCTGCTGGGCTCGATCAGTGACGAGGTGGTTCGTCATCAAAATGGACACTAAATGTAAAATTAGAAATTGACCACCTTAATTGTAGCCATAATAAGAGATTGTTGTTGCACGAATATTGGTAATTTCCAACATCCCTTTCTGACATTTAGACATGAAGTGTGGCCTCAAGCTACTTTCGGCACCTTTACAAACATTCAGTGATATTTCGAAGTTGAGAGCCTTTCAAACTACATCCATTAATGAGCAGGCCAGGGGAGCTAAAAAATAGTCAGGGGCGGATGGGTACACCAACAAAAAGGGCACTTTCTGGGAAAAGGCACCAACCAATCACAGAAAAATGGGGAGGGGGCGGGGCACCTACTAATTACGGGTAACACAAAGCAAAAAAAAAAAATCTCTAGATTATAATTAATACACTTTATCAGGAATGATCTTCAATATTTTTTCTGTAGGCCTACGTGGTTCAAGATACTGCTTCGGAACCATACTTTGCAGTTGTGTGTGATGGTCTGAAGATCAGATTCATTTCCGGGTGAGGGAAGCCAGCGGGCAAAAATTGTAAAGATTTGTGAGGTGGCGCATTGTGACCGATTAGAGATTTATTTTTATATTACATATAACCAAACCAGATGTGGTTTTTTCGATAGTGATTTCTTCATTTGTTTGGAAGATGGATTGTGTTTTGAAGGGATTAATTGTAACAATGCATTTTGTAACATTTCACTGTCGACTTAATTAGCCCCATATTCAGGTGTACTATCTGTACAGTCTATGGTCACATCTTCATTACAAATTGGTGCAGTATTTTAAAGGGGAATAAACAGACTTTTCAATGATACCAACGTCAAATATGATAATGTAGTAACAATTAAGAGAGATACCAACACTCAAACTTGATTTGCAGAACTGTTTTTGTGGAGTTGTCCTGTCTCAAATATATTATGACTGCAAAAGGGCATACTTTGTAGAGACGGTGTGAAATATAGGTAAAAAAAGTGACACTTATCAAAAGTAACAAGGGGAACTTTTCATATTTGAAAGGGGCACATATCATAGATGAAAAGAGGCATTTATGAGAAGAAAAGGGGGCACTTATCAGAAGGGAAAAGGGGCACATGTCAAAGTAAAAGGGGCATTTAAAAGAAGGGGAAGGGCCTTTTATTGCAAAGGAAAAGGGGCACTTGACTAAGTAAAAAGGGAACCCTTCAGATTTGAACTTGGGTACTTGTTAGAAGGAAAAAGGGGGCACTTACGAGAAAGGGGAAGGGGCCCTTATTAGAAAGAAAGAGGAGCACTTTGGGGGTATTTGAAAAGAGTGTGTGTGCGTGTGAGTGTGTGAGGGGGAGCACTGTGTCCCCTTGGAGCCCCCACAGCACCACCTCTGGTTTGAGTTCATCAAAAGTTTAAGTTGGGATTGAAACCATATCCACTTGCAGGAAATCCTTCAAGAAATGCTTTGGAATTTGAACAGGTCGCTATGATTTGTTATGACATTTTGTAATGTTAGGATAAAGAAAGAGGGAAAATGGAGCAAGGGAGAGAGAGAGACAGAAACACAATTGGAAAGAGGCAATGAGTAAAACAAATCACAAAATGCGGCAGAAGAAAATAATACATGCGGAAAATAATTACTAATTTATTTTAAAATGCATTTGATTTCAGACAGAAATAGGAAGTGTAAAAAACTAAAGTTTACACAAATTACGGAATGCAATAAACAGATTGACATAGCATAGAAAAGGCAATTTCAAGGCAAGATATTTCACAAATTAATGTTTAACTGTACTAACTATGTATTATTATATGGAATCCCACTTTCAAATGGACCAATAAAATTAATCTGAATCTGAATCTGAATCTGAAAGAAAAGAAAAAACCTGAACGCACATAAATTTAATTTAATAACACAGAAAGTATTGTGAACATCTAAATAGAAATGATTATTTGATACAGCCTAAGCAAGAATTCAAATTGCAATTTGTGTGTAGGCCTCCTAAATCAGTGCCAAATTTGGAAAACAAATTAAAAGTAATACACTTTTTAATTTGTTTACTGGTAATTCTAGGACAAGTCTCCCCTAGACTACTAAAACTCTGACAGCAAACCCTAATAATGAATCTGGAAAAAAAAAGAAAAAAAAAAACGGTTACAAAATAATACTACGAAAATTGGTCTTAACTTATTGCATTTTCTAAAAAAAATTCGCTAGACTACCAAAACTTCAACAGCTAGTCCTCTGTGACAACGAAAGTACCCCTAATAATGAATCATATTGCATTCAAACACACACACACACACGCACACACACACACACACACACACACAGCAAACAAGGAAAGGAACTGAATCTCTAGTGTGTTGTTTTCATATCTGGCACTTTCAACTCTGGTATTTTCAATTTTGTTACACGAATTGTGTACAAAACTGTTTTATACAACGACTACAAAATTGGTTCAAAACAGCAAATTAAAATTTATCATTGAATTCTTGTTCCTTCTGACTTACCGACCAACTGTAGAGGGGGTCCTTTAATTCTAACCATTACATAACATTAATGACACAAAGTCTAAAGAATGTTACATCAAGGTACTTTCGTTTCCCCCTTGGAATCATGCAATACGTTAAGAACTTATGTACACTATCTTAAATTCAATACTGATATCATCTGTTCATAAAAAATAATTGACAGGATATTTAAAAAACAAACATTCAGATGTCACTTTTGTGATGCTTTTAAATCTTCACAGAAAACATTTCAGTATCATCTCATTTAAAATCTTCAAGGCTCTCTTGAATCAATACTTTCAATATAATCAATAAATCATCTTTATATAAAACTTCTCCTATGGATATAAATCATATAACCTATACATCTTAAGACATAATTTCAGACCATCTTGGTACTCTGGTAATGCACTGCCCCTACTGCTCGGATGCTGATAATAATAACAATCATAATAATTATAATGATAGTAATAATAATAACAATAATAATAACACAAATTTAAAAAAAAATAATAATAACAATAATTTTATATCAGAAATAATAATTATAACAAAAATATTAATAATAATAACAATAATAATAATAATAATTTTTATTATAATACTAATACTAATACTACTACTACTAATAATAATATTCATTTTATTTACCCAGGGTAACCTATTCAGCATCATTGTTGTTCTTCCCATGACCCTAGCAATTACCAGCTATATCCACTTAAACCCTTGAATTGACAGTCGAGTGAACGAACACTAAACCACAACACCTCCTCGATGCTGCCCTCTATGTGAAGATGGCATATAGTTCTTCATTTCTATACCCCCTCACAACTTGAAACTTGAGCTTTTGCTTATTGTGCTACTTGCTTCGTCAGACCTTCGTCATAGCTGGCGCTGTTACTCATGCAGTACGATGATGTGGGTAGATGTAATGTTACATCCCTCATTTCAGTTTCTTATGACTGTGCACACTACAAGCAAGAAAGTGAAACTCACCAAAACAGGTCATTTTCACTTATCGTTGAAAATGAACGATTCTCAATGTTATATCAACAATGAGAGAATAATAGGTCCATTTTTATAGCGCAGCTACTATGAATATATGTACTCTACTGCGCTTAATACAAAGTATCATATTATTACCCCCAGGTGTAGTGAGCTGCCACGATGAGGCGCTCCTATCGGGTACCCATTTACTTCACCTGGGTGAAGATTGGCAAATGTAGATTCATGTCTTGCCAAAGGACAATGGTGCCACGGCGGGACTCGAACCGCGAACCATGTGATCCACAGTCTGGTGACTTATCCACTAGACTCCAAAATGATATGAACCTCCTCAAAGATACTCTAGAAATACATGAATGTGAAGAAGTTTGAGAGTATCTGATCAGGCAACATCTTCCAGCATCTCTCCACTGCTGATGTTCCCTACAAACTCGGATGAAGTTTAGCCTGCGGCACTATCATTTGTTTGGGCTCAGTGGTTTGGTACACCTCAATCTATGAACCACCTCCAAATATTTGGATAGGAAGAACTGTGATACTTCGCCAACTGAATTCACCAACACCATCCAGCCACTTTTATCTCATATGTGTTCAGAGTATTGGATCAGATATCAGGAGCTTGTCCCAGAGTGTCTTATTTCTGCCAGCCGAAACTCTCATTATGTCCTGTCACGTCTGCTGTATTTTATGAAGTGCTGCATTGCTGAGCGTTCTGCAGTCCAGAAGCATTTCTGGAAAGATAAACCACACACAACAAACATAACATTAATAATAATAATAATGACATCAATTTCTATAGACCAGCTACTATATAAATATACTCTCTACTACACTGTGATGAAAACTATTATTTGTTAAGGCTGGGCCCAGTTGTTTTATACACCTCCATCTATGAACCATCTCAAAATTTACAGATCAGAAGAAGTGTGAGAGTATTTGGCAAGTTATTAATCTACATTTGCCACACTTCACCCAGGTAAGGTAAATGGGTACCTGGCAGGGATTAGTTCCTTGAAATGCTCTAGGGCTGTAACGACAGCCGTGCTAAGCCAGGGTAATAATAATGGAGCGCCAGGAGTGGCAATGTGTCAGACACAAGCGCTAAACAAGACCCCACTATTATTATTATTATTATTATCATTTTCAGAATCTTTTCTTCACTAACCTCTGATCTGTTTTTCTGTGTCATCAATCTCTTTCTTCTGCACCGTGCATGTATCCCAGAATCCTTTGTCCACCCAAGACCCTGATGATTTCTGAGTCACATGATCTCCCGAACCGTCATTGCACTCTGTCAAAAGTGAAAAAAGAAAAAAATATCTCCATGATACAAGGATAAATGCAAATATGTACACCATTTTATTATTATTAAGTATTGGCGCCACCTGTGCCTTGGAGGAGAAAGCAAACTGAATCACTGTAACCCTCGGTCTCATCTCCCGGTATAACTGATTGGGGATGTGCAGGTGGACCACTACGCCGGGGTTCCCCATACTCCTTTACAATTAATGCAGTGGGTTCATAACCTGCAAAGGTGGTGACTCTCCTCTATAGTAGTAGTAGTAGACTTTATTGGATAACTTGTTTAGCACAGGGCTAATCTTCCACAAGGTCCATCTGGGTATACTGGGGTGTGCAGGTGGACCATTACACCGGGTTTCCCATACTCTTATACAAATAGCGCAGTGGGTCATAACGTGCGAAGGTGGTGACTCTCCTCTACACGGGGCGTCATTTAACATCCTATCCGAGGGATGTAGTGTTTTTCACTATAACAAAGCCTGCGTCTATGAAACAGGGGAGGGGCACATTAATGCACAACGTAGGCTTCAGTCATCTGCCAGGGTTATATTTGAACCCACGATCTTTGGTTCGACAGGCAGACACTTTACCGACTGAGCCAACTCGCCCGCCCTAAAACATGCTAGGAGGGGAATCATATGGGATAATAAGCCACATTCCTTGTTCCACATGTCCTGAACCTTTTGAAGAGCAGGGGGGTGTTTCACAAAGATCCTAAGTCGAACTTAACTCTAAGTTGGACTTAATTATTATGGAGAGCCATTTGTAGCCTTAAAATGAAATATATTCAAAAGCAAAATTCAAGTATTTTAGACTTTTCATAAATTCCACATCAAGAACATGAAATCTCCTTGATAATTGATAGAAAATATGAATGATTTGAATCAACATCTTATGCCTTTTAAAATAGCTTTTACAAAATATTTTCAAAGATGCTAAGGGCTTTCCATAATTTTTAAGTCCAACTTAGATATAAGTTCAGCTTAGGATCTTTGTGAAACACCCCCCTGATCAGAGAAAGTCCTGTATCAACATCAACTGTAATCTGTTCCATAGGAGCTAACATTTGATACATTTTATGTAATCAATTTTGGATAGAGGAGTATGATTTATCTGAATAAATAAATATATTGTATTTTATCCTCCCCCCCCTCCAAACCCAGTAAGAAATCTATTTACCAATCTCAGAATTATTTTGAAAAAGCCTAAAATATGGCTTCACTTCTAAAATAAATCCCTAAAAAATGATTTTACAAGTACGTGGTTCACATGTATTCACGATCTTAAAGGGGAAGTCCACCCTGATTATTAGCTAGTAAAAAACAACTACAACAACAATAAGAGAATCAAATTAGTAAAAGTTTGAGCAATAACTGTTTAAAGAGAGGAAAGTTATCATCAGTGAAACACAAATTGGCAACACTGCAATGTATCATGCGAGGTCCTCTCCAATTTGCTCTGTACAGAAACTTCATAAATTGTAATTTTCTTAGTTATTGAAGATGGAGTAGATTTGTTTCCCTACAGGGGTTGTATAAAAACATATTTGCAATAATTATACTTGGGGTGCATGTAGGATAAAATTTCTTTAGGGAAAATATATATTTTTGTTTATTACAGAGCAAATGCGGAGGTACCTCGCAAGATACTCTACAGAGTTGCCAATACCGTATGTGTTTGATTGTTTGCAACTTCAAAAATTCATTATTTCCTTATTTAATCAGATTTTTTTCTCAAACTTTCACTGAACTATTCTCCTAATTTTTCTGCTTCTATTAAAAAACCATCTTAATATCAGGGTGGACTTCCCATTTAATGGTATGATTTTAGTTTGTTTTCAATGGCAACTTTTTGAATTCTACTGGCAGGCCTAATTGACAAAAACAACGACAAGATTGGCATATAACATAACTTACCGTGCTCAAACTAACAAATAAAATATGCTTGCCACTCAATATTGCAGGCACCTATTTATACAGATGAAACTGACATTATTCAAGGAAACAAAATCAAAACTAATGTAACTATACATACTGAAAAACAAAACAAAATGAAATGTATATGAAATGGAATGAAATGAAGAAAAGAAAAGAAAAGAAAAGAAAAGAAAAGAAAAGAAAAGAAAAGAAAAAGAAAAAGAAGAAAAAGAAAAAAATGAAAAAAATACAAATACAAATAAAAAATACCAATAAAAATTATAAAAAAATAAAAAAAATTAAAAAAAAAAAAAAATAAAACGCGAAATTTAATTAGTCATTGAGGACGAATTAGGTGGTCTGTTGTGTAATCTGAATAACTTATCTTGTCAAGAATCGTCTAAGCTACAACATATCGAAATTTGGGGGAAAATAGAGCAACAATGTCACGATGTACTTAATGGCCAAATGAGACCTGAAATCACATCTACAATTCATACTCTATCTAAATATGAACAAAAAATTAGGGTCAACAGACTTCCTAAAGAGCTATAATGGATTTTGTATAGGCATGTTTTTGCCCACATATGCTATGTATTACAAGACATGTATCTTGAACGGACGCTCATTCCGTTATTAATGGTCGTAAAAAGATAAACATGGTATCAAATTGTTCGGAAAAAAATGAGGAATATCATGCCAACAAAAATTATGAGGAATTATTGTGCGTTTGGCCGTCACGAACAAAAACGCGCGCGCATTCGCGTGTGCACGTTTTTTTGTGAAATGCTTAAAATTGGCTGAAACGTACTCTAATTTGAATAAAAAGTAATTTTGAGCATTTTGAAATTTTGCGCTGACGCGGACGTCTGCTGTAGCGTTTATTGACCTTAAAATGACCGGACGAATATTAACCTTGATCTTAATGGATATGAATGAGAAATGATTTTCAGTTATGAAGATGTGATCATTAGTTGATTTTCACAAAATGGCGCCTAGATGACGTCATAAAAACCTGATGACCTTGACATTATTACAGACACATCTTATGACACTGACCTATAACTGTGCCAAAATTGAGAGAAATCGACTTGACCGATCATGGAATTATGCTCTGCACAAAAAAGTGGAGAAATAAAAATAAATAATAAATAATAATAATAAATAATATTAAATAATAAAGAAAGAAAATTCTGACGAAATCAATAGGTGGTCTGTCGATGACAGACCACCTAATAAAATAAAACAAAATAAAGCAAAATAAAACAAAAACACAAATGAAGAGGTAGAGGTAGTCTTACTTGCTAATTCTCTGTCAAGCTGACGAAGAGTCGTAAACACCTCGCTTCCCTTCCCACACAACCTCTCTCCATCCAGCACTTTCAAGTGGCAGAAGTGAGACATTATTGTAGACCTGTAGGTGGCACCATTACATATTGGATTGGTCCAGTCTTGCAAGGGATCCTGGAATCGCATGTCTTCCAGGGTTTGGAGATTTGCAAGGGCATAGATGGATTCGAAACTGCAAAGAAATTAAACAGAATAGCGGTTAATCCTGTGGTTCTGTAAGGACTTAAGTCAAAAGGAAATTGAATTCTACACATTAGAGGCCATTGGAAAGAGCAATACTTTTGTTTATGCATTGATAGTGATCAAAGTCATTTGTGACATACTCTGATCGAAGTCTTTGTAACAAAACCACACAAAAATTCTTTATTATACATGGTAAATCTTTCAGTGGGAATTTTCTGCTTTTCAGACATTTTACACTAGACTAGACGATGTAATGTTCGCTAGATAAAAAGGCATTTCTACTTGGCTAAATTTAGAGTTTTAGTATTTATAGTTTCAAGACATAATTTAACAAAATATGAATGATATTTGATTATTCATGGTGCATGATAATCAAATTCAGGTAGTACATATTTAGGTAACTATAGAGAGAACAGAAGTGGAGACTTTAATAAGTTTTATCACATGGTAATAATAAAGTCCCTGGATAATCTTACATTGGATTTGATATGCACCATATCTATATTATCTCTGATAATATATTTCATTTACAGAAATGTCATACAGATTCCGGAAGAAAGAGAAGAAAACTATCAAATGATGCCTTCCACAATAAATTGTCCAGCTCACTAGCTGATGGAAATAAGTATCCTGTCAAACAGAACATGAAATTCCAGATACCTTGCAATCAGGTTCCCAGCAGCATTCAGACTTCTTAAACTCTCCAGCTCCGTCAAAGGCTCTGCAAATATCCAATAAGGATAAGAACAATAATATTTATAGGAAGTCTATAATGTACAATCTTACACAAAAACACTCAACTGCATATTGTTGGAAAAAGAAAGGCAGCACCTCATAAAATGTATCAAATCATGTAATGATATAAAGTAACGTTTAATTTCAAAACAAATTTCAAAAGAAGATTTTGTTTCATAAGCACATTAATTCATGCAAGGCCATGGAATTTATCTCTTTCTGGGCCACCAAGCTATTAAGAAATTGTCATAAATGAGAGTAACTTTGACTTACAAGGGCGAAGCACTGTATCATTGTTAAATTGGCACTACGTAACTTCCAAAAAATAGACTTCACAGTGGATATACCTGTTCCTGAGGAAGAAAAATTGAATTTTTCTCAGTCTCAATATAATTGTTCAACATTAAATTTCTTGGACTGGGTCTCCTTGCACAGCAGAGAAGGGGTTTAATCAAATGTGTGAGACCCGAAACACACACTTACCAAGGCTTGATATTCTGTTAGCAGCTACATTCAGGTAGACAAGTTGCTTGAGAGGGGAGAGGGCCTTCAAGCTTGTCAGGTCGTTCCTACTGATGTCCAATCGTTGAAGGCAAGAACAAGATCCAATAGGTCCAAGATCATCAATATCTGACGATGTATAAAGAATGAGGGGGAGGGAGGAAGAGAAAGAGAGAGAGAGAGAGGGAGGGGAGGGGGAGAGAGAGAGAGAGAGAGAGAGAGAGAGAGAGAGAAAGAGAAATAGAGAGAACGGGGTGGGGAGGAGTTCAGCGAGGAAGTGAACAAGAGAGAGAGAGAGAGAGAGAGAGAGAGAGAGAGAGAGAGAGAGAGACAGCGAAATAGGTATAGAGAGAAAGGGTGGGGAGGAGTTTAGCAAGGAAGTGAACAAGAGAGAGAGGAAAGGTAGATATGTTGTAGGTAATAAAGATTCAGGCACATGGAGCGGCAAAATATTGTAAAAAGAGGACAAGACAAGAAAGATATAAATGAAAAAATTGAAGAGGAAGGGGAAAAAAAAGAGGATCATTTAGACTATCCGGTAAGACACCTCAAAATACATTAGTGGCCAAATTAATTCAAAAAATCATACTTATAATTGATTGGGTCACATCATAGTTTTGTATCAGAACATTTAATATTTCATATTTCCAACTTGCTGATCATCATTAAAAAAAAAGGAAATCTGTTTTGTGGTTATCATTGCAAACTATTCACTACTAATAAACTTAAGCAATAGCCAGCTCAAACTTTAAAATATATTTGTTTTGTATGCAATACGTGGTAGCTGTATCACAGAGTAGAAGAAGTTGGAGAGGACTGTCCCTTCCCATCCAAATTGAGAGGAGAGAAGTGCATGTATACATACAAACTGTTGCTAATAAAGTTGGAATAATTTGTTCTTCTCTCTTTCAGGGCTCCACATTAACTTTTTAGTCAGGGGTCCAGACTGAAATTTTTGGCCTATATGCAATGAGCCCTATGTAACAATTCTGAAATTTTAGAGACCCTGGGGAGTGTTTCACAAAGACTAAGATTGACTTTAAGTTAGACTTAACTATGGCTGGCCGTTCATGCCACTGTTTGCTCTCACCATTTACTGGCATTGGTCTCTCAATCATGGTCACATATCTACAGAATTTACCTTTTTTGATAGTTCATTATTGAAGGTAAACATATTATCTAAAGATCATAATTAAGAGACCAATAGTGAGAGCAACCAGTGGCATGAATGGCATGCCATAGTTAAGTCAGACTTAAAGTTGATCTTAGTCTTTGTGAAACACCCTTCCCCCAGACCCAGATTTTGGGTGCCCATGAGTAACCGGCCGGCGCCTGTTAGTGTCTAGGCCTGCCTCCTTTTTTTCATGATTGTGAGAGTATGGTTTATTTTTGATAGATAAAGTTCATATACATGTACAGTATCTTTGCAGAAGTTTATTGATCAATTAAAAGAGTCATAGAGATATATTAGCATTATCTATCAAGAATAAACCATACTCTCACAATCATTACAGAAAGAGATGTAAGGAAAAAAATGATTCCAACTTCATGAGCAACAATATACATACATCGACTCTATTAAATCATCTGGTAAAGTCCGTTATGATCTTATTGGTTACCTTGCTGTCGGAGGTTGAGGCTAAAGATACTATCCATCTCAAACTCTCCACTCTGCATCTTCAAGAGTTGGGGTGTGATACGGGTTCCATGTAAAGAGTCATCTGCCAAATGATACAAAGATGTAATGCATCAGTTAGCTCAGCGAAATGTAGCAGCACGAAAAGACGTGTCTCGAACGCAAAATGTGTAATTGTTGGAAATCCTTATGTTATGACTGAGAGGTTTAAGAAGCACATCGTTAGGATAAAGAGCTGGTCAATACGTGTACTATCTCTATTAGGCTTAATATTTACCTAAACTTTTATTCAGATATGTCAAAGAAGAACTTTTAAATTCACAAACATCACCAACCATTTTACCTTTTGCGTTCAGGATGCGTCTTTTCATGTAACGTCATTTCGCTATGCTACGTAAACTACCTATAAAGTATTATTATAGTTATTATTATCAGTATCTAAAAATTCACTGTCATCATGATTTCTTTTTACAAAAATGACAGTGCTACTTAAATAGAAAGAGAAACAAAATTTTCAGCAATATATATATCATTGAAGTTGGTAGTCAAGTGACTCAGGTCAAGAGGTCTGTGTGAGAAAACATTGCTGTATAACATATAAAAGGGCAATTCAATTCAATTTCATTTATATGAAAGCAGAAACACAAGATAAACAGAAAGGTGAAAGTTTGAAGTAAAACAGATCCCTGATGGCCAAGAATTGATCAGACTAGAGTTGATGTGGATTTGATTTGGCGGTATAACTGAGGAAGGTCTTTTTTACCTTTTCTTTTCTAAACTATTTCTTCCCCCCCCCTTTTTTTTTGGGGGACTATTTTCCTCAACCACTGGTGCAACAAAAAAGCGATTCTTTGCAGGAGGTAAATTTACAGGTTGGATACAGATACATGTACATCACACAAGTTGCCGGGATTAAAGATAAAAATCGCACGTACGCTTTGTTAACAAACAAACGCACCTGAAAAAAAAAACGTTACTGAACCAATCAAGGAATCACATTGTAAGCCATTAATAGACTATTCTAGATTACCCATAACGTTGATCTACGGACACGGTGTAATGTATGTGTAACTGTAACTGTACAACTTAAGATCTGCATCAGAACTAGTTGGAGAAGGAGCTATTTTTACTTGCACAATGAGCACTTTTTACTACTCAATTCTAAAACCGTTTAGGACCTCTTTTTTGGAGGCTTACACAATGCAGCATGGCACACTAGTTCAATTCACAGCACTGCACAGCAACAGCCAACAGTACAAAAAATACTCTACCAGAGGACTGTATGAAGGGGTGACCAAAGTTCGCGGATATTTTTCTTTTCTTGGACATTACAAAATATCCAGATCAACATATATCATGTTCCATACGTCATAAGAATCGTAATTTATCATATAATCAGATTATATAACATTCCAAGGCTGTATTGACTTCAAACCAATGATAAGACGAGAAAATCGGAAGGCTTACCACTACCGACGTCTGTCAAAAAGTGTGACCAAAGTTCGCGCATGATATTTACTGCCCTCTTGTGGTGGGCTTTATATATGTAAACATTCCAAAAAGTGACATAGTTCCAATCAGAAGCTTAACTTTATATTGAAACTTTGAACAAGATAATAATTTCGTTCTATCATTGAAATTTTGCACGAAAAAAATACCCTTGTTAAATTTTGCAAATAAAAGACAATATTTGTCATTGTTCACGTGTTAATTACAGTGTAGTCCCTATCTGCATGTCATTTGTTTGTTTAAAACGTTTATCATGTGTCTCCTTTTTATATGTCAGCCATACATGAGTTCTTGTTCTTTTCTCTCTTTGTCTCTCCACTTTCCCTTCTACATGTAAATTTGTATTCTTACGAACCCCGTAGAATCGTAGATTCATTAAAATTCACAAACACAGATAGTACGGCGCGGAAGCAGGTGCGCAGGTTCCATATTTTGCGTAAGAAATTGAAATTTTATCATTATTTTTCGGAGTAAATCCTCTAATAAGCTGATTTTCATATAAAAAAACACAATTTGTTATGATAAAAAGCGTGAAAAAGCTAGCTTATTCACATTTTTATGTTGCATTTTGACCTTTGGAGTTGTTGACGGTGCTCAAAGATTTCATTGTCTCAGTCCCACACATGCATCGCGTATCGTTCTCCTGTTTAAGCGCATTTAATGCTAGTACGCGAACTTTGGTCACACCACCATACTTGCACTGGAAGAAGAAGAAGAGATCTAGATCTACGAGGCGTTTTTTGTTTCTCTTACTAAAGTCACCTCTCCTGAAGCTTTAAAAGTCAACTACAAAGCACAACACTCACACTGTCAACAGGCTAATAACTAATAATAGGTCTATCTTATTATTGACATTAAATCGTTTGTTTTCTTTTAAATCCTAGAATTTCTAGAAAAAAAGAAAGAAAAATGTATTATTTTATCAAATTCCTTGTTGGAATGGTCAAAGCAAACAGAAGAAGGAGTGGAATGACGAGGACGAATGAAGAAGAATTTGATCTGTAGTGTAGTACTAGTACAGCATCATTCATTTCACTGAATCTGGATTCCTGGCAGAAGCTAGAAGTTGCACCGCAATGCAATGCCAATGCTAACGGCGACCATGACGACGCGACACTGAACCGGTCCACTACCGGGGTCGGGTCGGGGACATAGAAGACAGGATCAGGGAGGAGCTGCTGCGGAGTCGGAGATTGCTGTGAACAATTTGGTAGGCATTAATTTCAACATACCTTTGGTTTTTTCTTCATTTTTATCACCAGATCCGTCTGCCATTTTCCTGTGCACTTTCGAGTCAGTCTTAAAGGTCAAACAGTGCTAAAAATATATCGAACATTAGACAATGTTACGTTGATGTTGACGTTGATACGGACGCCGCTAGCGCTCTGCATTTTCCTATTATTAAGGTCTAGCTTGAGCTTCAGGCGTTTAATTAAACATAAGCTTTCAACATTTTAATATTTCAGTATAGGCCTAATATAAATCGCAGAAAATAAGCCTACATTGCAAATTGAAAAGAAAAAATAGTGTATGTCTTCAACAAAAAGTATGAAAAATGTTCATAAAGTAAAGCATACATATCAAATTTATCTAACAGACTGGGGTGTTTGTGGTGCAGTCGTGCAGATAAAGTAGCACAGACTGGGTATGAAACTAAATGTCGAGACAGGTGATCATAAAACTGTCGTGATTTGGAACATCTGTTGGATGTTGCTGGCGTCTCCAACTTCAATGACTGCATTCACATCTTGACACAGTAGCGTATCCGGTAGATCCAGACATTTAGGGAGTACTACCATGGGGGAGGTATGGGGTGTGTGTGTGTGTGTGTGGGGGGCGGTACGTACGTGCCTCACAGTGCTCTGTACTCCCTCTGTATATATCTACACTTTGGGGGAATCACTAGAAGAAAATGATCAAAATAGATCTGGGGGTGTTTCACAAAGATCCTAAGTCGAACTTAACAGTATAGGACTTAAAAATTATGGAGAGCCATTATTAGCCTTAAAATAAATTATGTTCAAGAGTGAAAATTCAAGTAGTTTAGACTTTTTATAACTATTCCACATCAAGAACATGACATCTCCCATGATAATAGAAAATATGAATGATTGGAGTCAACATGTTATGCCTTTTAAAATAACTTTTACAAAATATTTTCAAAGATGCTAACGGCTTTCCATAATTGTTAAGTCCAACTTAGAGATAAGTTCGACTTGATCTTTGTGAAACACCCACCCCGGTGACCCCCAGAGCAGTAACCACAATTCGAATTCGGAAGCTCTACCACTACCAGAATGAATACTAAACGGATTTATATCAAACAATATAGAAGATGATTATAATTTAGACTTCCTTATTGTGACCATAATCTTATACGTGTGATCCCTTGCTTTTTGTAGCTCCTGTTCGGCTGTATACACAGATGATTTCAAGTATACCGTTTTAGAAATTTCTTGGCCAAAAAAGAATTACTCCGTTTAAGCAAATAAAAAAAAAAAATATATGTTTTTTTTCTTCGGCCTTTTACCCATTTACCATTTTGAAACCCTGATACTGTTTTTCTTTCCAAAGACATCAACAAATATAAAATGATCTCATTCTCCCTCACTTTCATTCTCTGTCCAATTCATCTGTACAGTCAGATGGGCCTGTCATAGCGACAGTTTGTCCAATCACATTCCCGATTTAAGTTACTGATGACATGATTTTGGTTTAGCCTGTCAGTATCAAATGGATACTATATAAGTGATTTCAAGTGATGTGATAATTCTCAGTTGAAGAATAGAATACTAAGAGAATCGTGAAAAATTCCAGCTATCTGTTAAATTCTGAAAATATGGATATAATGTGGATAGTAGTCGGAGCTGTATTGTTTTATGGAAATAGAGGTATGTACACATAATATTTAGCTTTCTCTGAATCACCATGGCATGGTAAATTAAAGGTTAAGAGCCTATACTGAAAGTCGAGGATTAAAGAAATATATTTTGAGGTATATAGGCTTATTTATTGTTTCATTGTAAATTATTTAAATTGTATTAACACAATTGGTTTATCAGGGGGGGGGGGGAATCTGGTTTATTGATAAAACAAAATTGTATGTATGAGATACATTTCACTTATGCAGAAAAGGACAAAAAAATAATAGAAAATGTCTAATTTAAAGGGGTGTCAACTATTTTCATCGCAAATAAATGCAACATTGAAAAAACATGTGGCTTAATTCTGTAATAACGCATAATCAACGATAATACTCGTAAAACAAAGACATTTATTGAGGAATTCTAAATTGAATTGTTTTATATATTATAAAACACACACAAATCCTATAGACCTATTCAAACTTCATTTACATCATTACATGCACCCCAATTCTGTTTTGTTTTTCACGATTTATCTCACGATTGTATAGCTTGTAAATTAGGCCTCCGTACTGAAGTATCAGAGAGATATTGTGATGTGCATCGCAGCATAGAACTATTTAACGATTGAATTAAGGAAAGTAAATGGTGTGAGTCTGTATAATTATCTCGGTTGATTTCCAAACTTGAAATGTCCATTCCCCAAAGGTGTTTGATAACCTAATGATCGGTCGCTCTATCGTACAAAACATGGGTGACAAATTAAGAAAGTTGATGATAATTATAACAGGTTTTGACGAACTTCAAGAATGATTAAAAAAATCATGCATGATGACGAATCGTCCAAACCATGAATAATGAATAATGCAGGGTAATGTCTTAATGTTACATAATGAAGGATGATGAATAATTAAAAGCTTAAGTGTAAGCTGTCAATTGATCATCCCTATAACAATGATAATTATGTGAAGTGAGTGTGACATTCAACAAAATTGTAAAGAGTGTAATGCGGAGACTTTTTTCGCTCCATTTTTTGGACCCTCCGACTGGCCATTTTATTGAAAATCAATCTCTGAATAACATATTTGAACACATGTACAAATGAATATCATATAATACTTCAGAATAAGATTAGATATACATAACGAATATCAACCATAATAAGCGATTACTGAAACCGTAGCATATTGATAACAATAATAATGATAATGATACTGTATATACAGAACATAGATTAAACAAAATATATAAAAAACAACAATGCAACATCATGACTGAAAATGATGTGGGAAATTCAATATAATAATACTAAACGATCAAAATCCTCGCAAAATGTATCCATTTTTTATCGAATTTGTCAGTTTTGTTAGCAAGTACAGGGTATACTAACTTGCCTCTCATTTGTGTAACTATTCCTGATATATTGTTTTATTGTCTGGAAGGACGGTATAGACTTTTGTATTCGAGAAAAATATAATTGTTGTTTAGTCCAAATTATTATACAGTTTAAAGCATCATTTCGTTTCTCAATGAAACCTAACGAAACATGTATTAAAGACAGTTCTACAGCGTGTTAAAATGTTTAAATGCGGATACTTAATCAGTCATCGGTTTTAGTGGGGCACATAACCTCTTTCTGCTACATGCTTGGTAGTTATCTTTACATATGTTTGTTGAATTCAAATAGACTTTAAAAAAACATTTGTTAAAAATGATCAGATCACCTCTGGCTGGAAGAGGTAATGATTAATTGCCCTTGCATATCATGAAACTCGTCCGTATAAAAGAGGTCATGGTTATTCACAATACAGTATGATTCGGATCATGATGGAAACAAATTTACTTAGTTGTTTTTTGTACAGGCAAATTGTTTTCTTTTAGAAATATACAAAATGATTGAAACCTATATGTTCCTCACATACTTGCCTATTTATATATACTCGGTGATTAATTTTGTGTCTTCTCTCTTCGCAAACTATCCAAATTGCAGAAGACAATTTTTCCCTTCTCTCAACGAAGCCCTTATGTTTCTTAACTTTGTGGAAGAAAGAAACTGGAATCAAGCTTTTACAAACTGAATACCCTAACAGTATTCGACATAAATTCGCTACAAAGTTTACTGATCATGTTAAAGTATTTAAATAATATGCTCCCTCTTTCATTTCAAAACTTTTACACTATAAATAAAGCCATTCACTCCTACCCTACCAGTAATTCCTCAAATTTTCATCTAGTCAACCCGAAATTACTTATTGCCCATAGATCCATAAGACACCATGGTCCAGACCTATGGAACTCTCTCCCAGAATCTATTAAATCATGTTGCTCCCTCTACTCATTTAAGGCCAAAGTTAAAACGATGTTATTACCAGAATATTCAAGGTAACATTTCTGTGTCAACTCTTCAGTCTTATCATAATGTCATCTCTTCTTTCATTCGAATCATTATCATCATCGTCGTCATCATCATCATCATCATCTTCATCATAATCTTCATCATCATCCTCATCTGCATTGTCAATATCACCATCATTAAATTTGTATTTCAATTACCTATCCGTTCTGATGAATAAATGTGTTATTATATTTCATGAGTTTTGTCTGGGGCTGTTGTATTATCAAGCAATCTGCTTACAATGACAGTCCTTCTCCCGCAAATAATTTCTACTTTTGAGGAAATTTAGTATTTATGACAGTTTGTCATTTCGTTTTTGAAAAAAACAATCGTTAAAAATATATATATTTGCTAATTTATGATTCATTGTCAGAAATATACTCATTGTACTTTATATTATATTTGTTATTGAAAAACTTTGTACTTACATGAATGTAGAAGAAAAAATAAATAAATATGTGATTACTGGCTAAATATAAACGATAGAACGAAAGCCTTTACAAATTGAATCTCTCCTTACAATCAAGAAATCGAGCTCTCCTTACGTTTAGTTGCGACTTGTGAATAGATTTTTATTAATAAATTCACTCTTTCATCAAAGAGCAGGACTTATCGATTCCAAAACTGTTTAAACGCTAAATCATATGAGAATAATATTGCTGATAAATTAGCAAACACTTTTCCGTCAAGCACAAAGTTTTTGATAAGTGAATTTCCGGAAACATAGTGTGAAAATAAATTTTAATGCTAAAACATTTTCATAACAAGAAAAGGGTATTTTTTAAATTTTTTTCTCTTTCAAAATAGGAGGGGGGGCAGGGGCGGGTCCAGCCGGCGGCAAGGGAGGGGGCCTAAAAAGGGGCCCACTTCGTGCGAAAATTTGAAAATCGTGCCGGTCGATTTTTCGCTCAGTAGGGGTAGTGAGCACAATTTTTTTTGGCACCCGAAATTTTTTCCCCTCCGGGAAGGGTAATTTTTCACCGCCACCCCTTGGGCGCTAGGGAGGGCCCATCTTCTTTTTCAAAAGGCTGTTTTTACCTGTTTTTTTCCTAGGAGGGGGGCCCCTGGATCCGCCACTGGGGGTAGTCCATTCGGCCCCGTACATCGACAGACTTACGGTTCTATCTTATATTCATAACAGGGAAGGAGGATACTGATTTCCTAAATTATCAAAATGTTACGGGACCACTTCATTTTTGGAGTGGAAATCCATGCTAAAAAGAAGTCGACTCCATTCCAAAAGAGCAAAACACAAGTTTGAAGCGGATTCCAATACGTACAATTTGGAGTGGAGAGTTGGAGAGGTAATTTTAATGACTCTTTAAAAAGGGTAGATTTCTTCTCCTCAGCTTGAGAGAGAGAGAGAGAGAGAGAGAGTAATTATACAGCAGAGAGAGAGAGAGAGAGTGGACAAAAGCGTACACATTGCAACTTCTTCATCAATTTTTCAATTTAATTTTCCATACCATTCCATTCAGCTATAGCAGCTCCTCAAGTAGCTACGCTCAGCCATGACTACACCAGCACGGAGACTGGTTATCCATACATCCATTGCATCCCTCCTGTTCTCAATGCTACCGTGACGTCTGGGCGTTATGTCTACCCCCACAACAATAGAAGCGACCCTGCAAATGACCCTCCTCCAAGATTCATTGACCATGGCAACGGATACTACATCACATCCCTCAACACATCCTCACATCGATCGTATGGTGTATTCTACTGTGACGTGACATTTCAAGATGGACAGCGCACAGTGGTCCAGACAATCTTTGTCAGATCCGATGGTAAATATATATTTATTATCTCTTCACCATTTTTTTGGTTTAATTTGTTTTATTTTCCAAAGAAAGCACGTCATACATCGACAATAGAATGATATATAAACTTGTTATACGTTTTATAAATGAACGAGCTACTGGCATCTAGAAAGGGGGGGGGGTGAGAGGGAGGGACCGGGGATGTTTTACTAAATGAACCAACAATGCCATCGAATAATGGGTGGGTGTGGGAGAGGGTTTTTATCTTTTTTACTCTTTCAATTTTCTCTTTCTTTAGTTTCTCCTAGGGTAAAAAGATAGAGAGGGAGGAACTAAAGAAAGAGGAAATGAAAGTGTAAAAAAACAAAAATCAGATGATAAAACTCTCACCCATCCATTGTTGGTCCAGAGTTTCCGCGTACGTTATTTTTGCTAACATATCGAATGGGCGCCAATCCATCATCTCGATGGCTGGAGGGGGGATGTAGCTTGGAATAGGCCTATAATCTAAAAATATTACTTTTATTAACCTCATCTCCTGCATCCATAGTTCGTTTAACGGCATGCAACTGACTTTCCACTCAGTCTTGCACTTCCTATAGTAGTGTTTGTCGACCTACAATAATTTACAGCATACAACTTTTTTACTGATCTTTTCACTTCCAGCTAAGCTTGTTCCAACAACAGGCAGGTTTACCAAAACAGTCAACAAGGGCGACGTGAACGTTACCGTGGATTTCAGCGAGGTTAATCCGAGTGATGCAGTCAAGATCTGGAGGTTTCATGGTACAATGACGGATCCCTCGAAGACTCTTGTCTCTTCCGCATCTACTAATGAACAAATGGCAGTGTACATAATCCCAGGAGAAGTAGATACTTCCAACGCTGGTGTCTATGAGCTTCACTTGGAAGGTGAAAGGGACCTTGCACGCGCGGGATTGCTTAGACTCATTGTCAGAGGTAACTATGGAACAGACAGAACAGCCTCGGTCTTCGGTCTTTAATGTCTCGATTTTGGTCTCGGCGCCGTAACATAATGTTAAATGAATGTAATTATGTTTTTCTCGTAGTCTTGGTTGTTTTGGCTACAACACGAGGACGACAATGCCGGTCTCGCAGGCCTTCTGAAAAGTTATCCGAGGGTTCACGAGACTGATATTGTCAATCTCGAGAATCATTTAAAAAAAAGACATAGAGTTATGGGAACTCGAAATCGCAGCATTTTAGGACGCCTTCTTTACTACAGAAAAATATGAGAAAAATGATTTTTATTAACCAACATTGTACATTGCGTTAATGATGGCAGTATACTTTCCCTGTCGCTTATTTCAGACTTTGAATTCGACTGTGTTTTCGGCGTAGCTCGGTTGTGGTGGCATGTGCCCCTCAATCGGATGGCGGGAAAAGGGGAGAGAAAGAGGAGTGAGAGAGAATTTACACTCCAACCACTTAGTATCGGTGCCCCTAACCCCAACTTGCATAATTTATGCAAGTATGTACCTCGATCTCAATGACTAGGCACACATAACTCTACTGCTACTGGGCAATCGCAATCTCATTTCATTAGTAATACGAGAATAACGGGAGAATGATTGAAATGTTTCATATAAACTTGAAAACAACTCATTGTTCGAATTTCAGCCTGTCCTGCTGGTCGCTACAACGCATCTAGTGGATGTGTGCATACATGCCCATCATGTTATAATGGAGGGGTCTGCCATGGTGACACAGGGACATGTATATGTGCCCTAGGTTTCCGGGGAGATAACTGTCAAATTTTTGTTGGTAAGATCAGGTTATGTATTTCATTTGGTCCATGTTCTTCTGTACACTTTAACTTAATGACACCGTTCTATGCAAAAATTGATTCCTAATAATGCCTATAGGCGGATCAGCATGGGAAATCAAATCGGGTACGCCCACAATATAACATCGAAAATGACCGGGAGTGAAATATGCCAATTACTATCTCGCAATCGATATCACATGACGAGCTTTGGACAAATCACAACATTGTTTCTGTGAGAGCTATCTAATTGGCCTATTTCATATTAAGTTTCAATGCATGATACCACGTGACAAGCTTTGGACCAATCACAACTTTGTATCTGTAAGAGCTATTTAATATTACATGCTTTGTTTCAATGAATGAGACATTTACCAATTAAAAATGCATCATTTTATATTATCAAGATTTAAAAAATGTATGTGGTTAGGGAGTGGGGGCGAATTAATTATTTAAGACACATGATAGCAAGAGGCACTCTGTAATGGCACGTGTAATGTTACTATTGAGTTCCGAATTTATTACTGATGGAATTTATCCAAACGTGCTAAAAGTAATTATAATTTAAAACGAAAATATATATTTTTAAATGTATTATCTAGGCTGCGGGGAAAACATCACTGGTATTTGCCACTGGTTTCATTTGGGATTCCAATTCTGCACACTTGATCCCTATGGATGTTCATGTTTACCAGGATACAAAGGATTGGACTGTTTAAAAGGTATGTATAGCATCAAGGCTCGTACAGATATGGCGCGGTGAAACGCCGCCCTAAAAAAGCAGCCGTATTTTAAAAATTGTATATTATTATTTATTGTTTACATTTAAATGAATGGCAACTGCGCGCAACAAAACACTTGCGTGTATTCATCGAGTTCTATATGATACATAAATGTGAACCGTCTTACACTTTGCATCAAAAGACCGCCTCGGTTTTGCCGCGTCATATCTGAATTAGGCCTTACGGTTTGTCATAATGGCGTGTTTTTCTCCCAAGACATTTAATACTTATTAACATCAGTTTATAGATGAATCCATCGAAATGAACCCAAAATGTTATTTTTAATTCTTATAAGCTTATGGGATGTCATTAAAAATTCATTTTAAAGTGATCTTAAGAAAACTAAAAACTGTATATTTAAATGATTGCCTCATTTCACGTTCTTATTTATGTTCCCTTAGTATGATTAAATGTTTTTGTTACAATTTCCTTTAGTACATTTCTTTTCAAAACGTTGATGTTTGATTTCATCATTATTTATGAGTTGAAGGTAATGTTTGGGCAAAATGTCCTAGTTTTTCTTCTTCCTGGCTACACGTTTGAGGGTAGAATATTAGTACAGTAAAAGTGTCATGGTCTAGTGGATACGTCACCGTACTGTTGATCACATCGCGGCACTAATGTCCTTTGGCAAGATATTAATCTGCATTTGCCACTCTCTACCCAGGTGTAGTAAATGGGTACCTTGAAGGAAGTTATTCCTTGAATGCTTTTAACGCCTTAGGGCAGCTGGGCTAAAGCCAGTGTAATAATACTACTTTGTCGGCGCCTTGAGCATCCACTGGGATGGACACGTGAGCAATATACATGTAGCTATTATTATTAGAACTCAGCTCCTAGAGTTTCCACTTTGGACTATCTGCATTCGCAAGAAATCAAATCTTTAAAGTTGATTTGGTTGTATTTTCCGTATTAAAAAAATATAGACATAGCCTACATCATTTTTATAATCATAAAAAATATAGATAATTACTTAAAAATAATACGGATTGATCGCTCTATTCAGAGCCATTAAATAAATAGCTGTGTAGGTCCGGACTCACTCAATTCTTATAATCTCGACGATTGAAATCGATTCGGGAAATGCAATTTTTGTATAATAAAGAACTTTTCATTTTGATGAATAAAACAAACAAACCACCTAACAAACAAAGAAGACCACCCCAAACATAATAACGGGGAACATTGTATTCAAAATAGAAAACTGATTTGTTCGGCCGGACAGATAACCCTGATGGTTGTCTCTAAATACGTTTAAACTCTGATTGAAGGTAACTGATTATCCGGTTAGACTTTGACCGACAGACACTAAGACAAATTCATTACCACCGTATCCATGATTTGAGAAAATATTGTACTACCTTAAATCAGAGTGTGACCGGGGTCAGTTTGGTGCCAGCTGTACCGAGACATGTCACTGTGTGTCAGGAGAGTGTAACCGGTTCACTGGAGTCTGTACGGGAGATTCTACCGAGTGTGAACGAGGTCGGATAGGGGTAAACTGCCAAGGTAAGTCTTGAAGGAAATTATTTGTATATTTTATATAAACTTATACTGATTTTTTTTTAAATGTCTGGTTGAGCGGTGATATTATAAAACAAACGGTTTTAAAGCAATTGTGAAAGGTTTTGTGTAAGGTTCTGGAGTCATCAAAGTGATAAGAAGTTAACACAATTTTGCTAAGATTCATTTGTATGGCACACAGAAACGTGTTTATGTAATTACACAGACACATTTGGAATGACAGTTTTTACAAACCTTTTTCTCGTTACATTTCCAATTAAACGGAAATTTGATGTGCGATCCTTATTCAGGGAACGTTTCTTTTATGATATTCTTACAAAGAATGAGGGAGCTCACCTTAAAATAGCATAACCTTAACCATAACTCAACCTTATGCATGTTTTAAAGTATAGTTTGGGTTTAAAGAAGTAGGAAATCTACTAATTTATCTCCAGTTTTTAAAGGACAAGAGAGCAAATAAATCAACCCTTTGCTATACAAGAACTACTCCAATGTGTTTCCTTATATTTCAAATTTTCTGAAAAATCGGACAAGAAACCGAAGAAAGTTATGCATTTTCGAAAGAAGTGATGAGTGATATAAAAACAGGAGATTTCATTGAATAATAGCCCAAATCATTCAAATTACTTTGGCGACATTAAAATACATCAGAGTCTTTTGAAATATTATTGGAAGGAAAAGTAGAAGGTACCAGACCAAGAGAGAAAACCAACAACTAACTGGGAGGGGATGACACTGCAAGAGTGTACTAGGATGGCAGAAAACAGTGATGTGTTGACAAATGTTGCAATCAACCTCCGAACTGGGAGAAGATACCTTGCTAGATTTCATAACTAAGGATCAATATTCTTCCTAACTACTCTGAATCGTAGACGGTATTGTCAACTCATTGAAGTTAAAGGCCAGGTTCATTGATTTTGAAATCGACTGAATTTGGTATCATTGTAATCAGAACATTACACTGAGTAAAACTATCACATTTGTGTAACTTGTAAATTCGTGCGAAAATTATAAAAGTTGATTAAACTTGACGAAATATCACCCCACTCGAGACCCCGAAAACATCGTAAGTCAGCTGATTTTTGAGTGACGTAGCACAATGAACAATTAATACAATGGGCCGCTCAGCTGATCGGTGCGCGATGCAGTTTGCGTGCAATTCACATGTATTGCATTGACTCTTGAGGACCGTATCCATTCTTACCCAACGTTGTTTACCTTCATCAAAGTCACCCTGAAAATATCGATATGGACGAAAACATACTTGATTTGAGTTTTGAGGAGATAGAAGAAGGAAGTACCTCGGACAGCGACAACGACAATGGAGATTTGGGAGATCTAGACCTAGAAGAAGATCTGGAAGATTTTGCCGAAGTCGATGGACAAGCACAAGCTGTCGCAGCCGCAGTCGCTGCGTATCTACATGAGCCCGCATATCACAGCCAGGCCAGCCGGCCCGGCGCTTGATCGAGCTAGCTGTGAATCGCGAACCGGACTGATCTAAGTCTTCTCTCGACTTCCACTTTCCCCATTTATCTATCAAAAATCTAAACTAATCGGCCTAATCAGACATTTTCGTAATGAATATTTGGACAATTATATGTAAACTTGTCGCATATTTTGCCCCAGAAGAGTCGTTAGTTCAGCATGCAAAATGTCCTAGGCACTCCCAGATCCGACACATACACGCTGAGCTGCCCTCAGAATATGTGATTATTTTCCCGATTTTCATGGTCAAATGTGACGGTATATAACATACAAATCGAATACACATTTGTAGAAAGTATTATTTATTCAGTGTATCTCATTCAAAGTGCCTAAAATAAAGGAAATATCACAACTGGCGGTAAATATACAAACAACGTTAACCCATATCTAAAAATTGCAATGGGTATCCAACATTGTCCCGAATGTGTGATTGTAGGTTGTTCATAATGTGACGTCATTTTATCGCATGTAAATAACGCCGTCATTTCACTTTGTGAGTGGGTTTTGGAAAGGGTATCAAAATTGCAATTAATTTATTCCTCACAATAGTGAGGGCTTTAAAAGTACTTTAGTCATTTTGTTAATGTTCTCAGCAATCTGTAGAGGTGTGATTTGCCTTTTTTCCAAATTTCAATGAACCTGGCCTTTAAAAACTCATGAACAGGAAACAATTGACTTTATAAACCTTTGTGTACATTAAGTGGCATCACTCATGACGATTTTTTTTCTTCTTTTGCTGTGGTTAGCATCTTTGGGTAACCCAGAATTTTGTCTTTCAACGGCGCTTTGCTTGCTCTTTCACTTTCGAAATCTTGGACGTTAATTTAAATCTTCTGTATATGGTAACACAGCGTTCGTATATAGGACCCTAAATGGTTGTATCTAGATTTAAAACATGCGAAAGTCAATAAGGCCATCGAATAATCAAATCGTTATGTTTCCTTATATAACATATTATCTCAATCGCACGTCGAACGCTAATGTGTACCGCATTATGCAGGCAAGTCCTGTGTATATCTGAAACCTAAATCAGATATACCAGTCCTTCTAAGATAAACAAATGTTTTTTTGGATACTATTTTCAATGATTACAAAGACGGAGCATTATTTATTGAATTGATAAAAATGTAGAATGATAGAGGGCTTGTAATCTTATGTAAAACAAAAATATCTATACTATTTTTCTATGGAAATGTCGCCAGTACAGTGTGAAAATGGAAATTAAATAACATACAAAACAAATCATGAAGTATAAGATTTCTGTTTATCTTTCTAATATAAGCAGTAGTCCTACACAAGGGTTTCTTGAATTCAGAGGTTGTATAAAAGTAGCTTCTCTCTGATATTAATAAGGAATGTTCATTCTGTATTGAATGTATATTGCGGCATCTCTAAAGCACCACCAGCAGTTCCAACTTCAGATTGACGACCATACCATCATTTCACCTTCGCCATTATATTCGCATGTTAGGTGTTACCTTTGACAAGCATATGGATATGTCAGATCATGTCTCGAATGTGTCTACAAATGTTAGTTTTGACTTACGTAACCTCAGTAGAATAAGGAAGTCAATGGATAAAGATTATTGTCACGGAGCCGTCAGAGCTCTTTTTTTTTCTCGTCTAGATTTTTGTAATTCACTTCTCTAGGGTATATCACTTAAAGATCTTAACTCCCTTCAACTCCTCCAAAATAAAGCAGCAAGGCATATTAAAAAGTAAAAGTGCATGCATTCTTGGTGTCTACTTTGACCAGCATAATGAACATAGATAGACATATCTCTCATGTCTGTCAAAGCGCCTACTTCCAACTTTGTTGGATTGCTCCAATAAGACCACTCCTTACACATGCTGCAGCAGAGAGCCTCATCCATTCGCTTATAACATCGAGATTGGACTTCTGCAACGGCCTGCTTGTTGGCCTTCCAGCTTCATCAATAAGTAGACTTCAAGCCGTACCGGACGCAGCTGCGCGCTTACTCACGGGAAGGAAGAAATACGACCATATCACACCAATCTTGGAAGCATTACACTGGCTGCCGGTTGAGTACAGGATAAAGTTTAAGGTTTTACTGTTAACATTTAAGGCTGTGCATGATCAGGCCCCAGAATATGTGGCTGCCCGGGTAGAAGAATATCATTCTCGTCCGGGTTTACGCTCGTCAGGACTACTTTTCCAAGTTCCACGTACACGACTCCGGATGTATGGTGATCGTGTCTTCTCTTCAGTTGCTTCACGCCTCTGGAACTCACTCCCTCCTGTTCTTCGCGACACCGACAAGCTAGAAAGCTTTAAAGCAGGCCTCAAAACCCATCTTTTCAAGCAAATGTGTAGTCCCTAACTATTGGAGGAGCGGGCGCATTTGAATGTTGGAAACAGATAAATGGCGCCATACAAGTGCTGTGGATCATCATCATCATCATTGGAAACCAAAATTTGTCCATGTCTCCCCTCTCATTAATGATCTTCACTGGCTTCATGTAAATTATCGTATCGTACATACGATATTAACCCTCACTTACTCTAGCCCCAGCACGCACATGTGATCTACTCCATGCGTACACATCCAATAATGTATAGTACACGCTGGGCCACTAGTAATACACTTACCGTCCCTCGAACCAGTAAACAAATAGGTGATAGGGCTCTTTCAGTTACTGGCTTACTGCCCTCAAAACCTGGAACTCCTTACCCCCTGCTTTAAAGAATTGCCATACTCTGGTGTCTGAAAAAACATCTTTTCTGATTTCTCTTAATATGCCTCTTTGTTTGTAGTGAATGTAAGCTTTGTATGAGAATGTTCTTTTGCTTTGTTTGTTTTTACAATTTTTTTTAATGCGCTTTGTATCTTATGAAAAGGCACTTTAAAAATGAAATGTTATTATAGCTGTTGCCATTAAACTATTTAAAATTTGCCCTACTTTTCAGAAATTGAAAGCGAGTAGATTTCACCCAATTAAACCGCCATATTTGACATGAAATGTAAACTTTAAACAGTATGTATCTTACGATGATATAACCGTCTTGAATATGGTAATGTACATAACAAGCCCACACGAAAAGCATGCTTTTGATAACTATTTCATGTCAAAATTTCTTTCCAGAATGCCACATCGGAAGATATGGACCAAATTGTGATCGTGAGTATAGTGTAGTCTTTAATATCCAGTGGCGTATCCAGCATATAGGTTGACGCCAGTGTACGCTCTCTCATTTAAATCCAGCCCCGGCCCCCAACTGATCAACGAACTTCTTTCTATCAGGCGCATGAGGAGTACCTTCGCCAGCTTAGGTGACACTCATTGAAACCTCTTGACAATTTCTGGATATGCTACTGACAGATAAATAACTCTAAATTGTATTTGTTTCAGAATGAAATTGAGCTGATTGAACGAATCAAAGTTAATTGAATATAAATATATAACGGTATTATGAGAGGCAAATTAAGCAAAATAGTGCCTTGATCATAGCATGCCTGGTAAACGATCTAATAAATGTTTGCAATGCAATTGAACCTGGCTTTTATTCATGTATTCATAAAGATGTTTTTGCGATTGTGTGCGCGTGTGTGTCTGTGAGTTTTCGGCCCAGAATACCCGACAACCACCCATCTCCGGATGGCCAGTGATAGCGAAATATAGCTTTTATGCCAGGGTCAGGTGATATGCCATAAACATGAATTCATTCCTCACGTCCACACACACACGCACACACACACACACACACACACACACACGTACACTCACACACACCCACACTGACCCACTCACACTTATCAGCACATGCACAACGATACACGGCTCCGTTTGTAGTTTCATTTTTATGTAATTAATTTCTTGCTGCAGTGTTTACCTTGGTGTATGACAACGCCAACAAGGGAGAGTTCGCCCAGTTTTACTGCACCCTCGAAGGTGTAAATCTGATCTCTACAGCTGAACCAGTTTTCAAGCTCTACGGAAAATTCGGTAACGAAAGTTTCAACCAGATAAACATCACATCCAGTGGAAAAGGCACCGACAACCAAAATCAAGAAGTTAGATTTTGGTTCAATACTGTGGTTAGAGGGATATTTTACTGCACTCTGTCTGATGTCAACACCTTCAGGACTAAGGATCTAATAGTAATATCCGATGGCCCATTAAGTTAGTGAAATATTATCTGTTGTTTGAAAAAGTAATCACCTTCATAAATGTATAATAAAGACATGCGTTCGCTCGGATGCCGGGTAGATTGTTGCATTTTGTTCATTTGCCGAACTTTCCTTGTCCACAAAGAGCTCAATCCATGCATATTTTCATTCGTTTTCATCCGTTTCCTGTATGTTGATCTTTATAGTTTACATCAGTATACAGGAATACTAGAAATCCAATTACTCATCAAATTATGTAATGAATTATCATCCTGAAGTTTGGTTATTTTAAACATTTTTTTTCATATTATACAGGGTATACATTAACAAAATGCCCAACTTTTAACAATAATTTGTTAATCTAGTTGAGCTTGGAGTGAGGTTATGGTTATGAGGTTTTTACAATTCTCAAATGATGCTCAATTGTCACAACATAGATCATTTTCAGAAATAGGGCCTAGGACGTTGTTTAGTAGGAATTTCAATTTGTTTTCCGCAACCAAAATGAGTTGAATGTTAATCAAGTCTATTGGCATCTGTGAATGTGCAATAAAGGTCTTGAATTTCCCAGAATTTCCTTAGACTAGACTTCCACAGAAGTGGTAAGTAAATATTTGTAAGGTTAAATGCATGTTTATGATTAAGAAATTTATTTATTTGACCGAAGTTCCACCTGAGATTCCGAGTCCACCTGTTGTGAGCGGATCGACCAATGACTCCGTAACCCTTATGTGGGACGCCTGGGATGCAGCAATAGACGTTGGTGATCCTCCTCTTGAGCGGTACCGTGTGTTCTACAGGCTGGCCAGCTCACCATCCCATGACTTTCAAGAATTAGTCAAGGCTGACCTACAAGCACCATCTGAAACAGTGGCTGGTCTAAGTTCAGACACGGACTACGTGTTCGGTGTAGCAGCTGTGAGACCTGGACCGGGCGGCCAAGGGACCAGACTGGACGTTCGTGGAAGAACGAAGTGTTCTCGTAAGTTTCTGTGGTTAATCTAGCCTAAGTGTGATAATAATGGTTAAGATGAGATATTCATTCAACTTTCATGACCACTCATAACATATAACCTCATAGTGACGCTGCCATTACATTTCATTAACTTAAAAAAGAAAGTCCAGGATTTTGTTTCAGAATCTGAGGCAATGTTACCGAGTCACCTTAAGAGGTTGCATCGTGTAAAAAGCAAATGGGAAAGATTGATTATGCAGTAGGTCTACCTATGAATAATTATGTGTATACTATCACGACTGTGAGGTTCCGGAATCATCAAAATGATAACAAAATCAACTCATTCTTGCTGGAAATCATGTGCACTGCACACAGAATGTGTATATGGGATTACACACACACGCACACACGCACATACACATGTGTTCATGAATGTTTTGTCCGAACTTTTCAGCTATTTCTCATCATATTTCGAATATAAGGAGCATTTAAAGAGCAATCCCTTTCAGGGACAATTCTTTTACGGTGTTGTTACAAACTAACTTAAAAAAAACAAGGGAACTCATAAATTTCTTTTCATCTTCGCTAGAATTCAACCTTCTTTTTGAACTGCTTTAATTTTTGCCATTTTAATGGTATTTAAAAAAGCTAAGACTTTTATATTTTCAAGATTGATCTAAGCGCTCATGCTTAACATGAGCGCTTCGATCAATCTTGAAAATCTATGTGAGGAAAAAAAAAACATATCAAAGTACACAAACAAATCATGCACGGACGATGACTCTCTTAACCTTCATCATTTTAACAGCTCCCTCCGGTATACCAATGTCATTCACTGCTTCTTCATTGAAGGTTCCCAGAACAATACTCGTCACTTGGCAGGTGAGACAATAAGTTCATCCCCCCAACAAAACAAAACCCCGCAGAATGAGACAAAAACAGAAAACGAAACTTCAAAAAAAGATGAAAGGGCATATCCCACACCCCCTAACCGATGACGTTCTTAATTCGTATGTTATTCCCCTATATTTGTAGTAAGAACGGTACGCCCTTGATGCCAGCGCCTCCTTTGAATTTGGACACAGTAGCTCACTTCAAGATTTTTTTTCAAGTACAATGAAAGTTATACATTAAGTGTATGTATGCTTGTAATATCGTGTTACCGACTCGTGTGTACCAAACCAACCAAACCTTCCATACTATTAAAGCAGTATTGTAAATGTACTTTTGTATTTTGATGTATATATATGTATGTATACAAATGAGTTCTTCAGTAACGTTAGTTCTACTTTTGTTTTGTTTCTCTGTATACCATTAATGACTGTAGAATCCGCCACCTGACAGCGCCAATTGTCGAGGTGGGTTCACAGGTGTCAGAGTCCACTGGAAAGCCGTTGGATCTACTTCAGTCCCCGAGGGTAACGCTGATGTCCATCTGAACGCATATAGTGGTTATTACTTGATTTTGCTGGACGCAAATACCAAGTATGTTGTATCTGCTGCAATGCTGAACCGCGATGGAGAGGGCCAGAGGAGTGAGCAGTCTGAGGCTTTAGTTGTTGAAGAAAGTTAGTCCATTTTTTTAAATTCCAATTTTTCATCTAATGACGGGAATGATTATAGTGATGATAACTTTAATAAATACCACCACCATCATCACCATTACAATCATCATAATCTCAACTCTCATTATCATCATCATCGTTATCTTTATAATCTAGAGGCCCTTTAATCCGAAGCTTTATTTATTGAATTTAATTTATTTTCTTCTGCAACGTACAAATCAAATTAAATTTCAGCGATACAACATATACAAAATATAATTTTTGTTTTGAACATGTACACAATATAATAATAATAGAAACTTGAGATTTAAATAAAATGTAACTGATAACACACTACCAAGAATTATTCATTAAGAAATCTGCAGAAGAAGGGCTATCACACTAAGCGCTTGCTTGATAGCGTGACAACCCAGGGAGGGCAGGGAGGGTGGATAATATTTATTGAGAAAAAAATAGTGATGGTGATGGTGATGATGATGATGGTGTTGATGTTGATAATGATGATGAAAATAAAAATGAAAATGTGTTGATGTAAATATGTTTGACACAGAACACATATATAATTAGTATCTGAAGGTTCATCATAGTTTTCATCATTAAACTTATAAACGATACGGATGATATTAATGAATATCTTATTTTTGTTTTATAATGTAATCACCTGATCAATACACATCCTTCTTATTCTACTTTCACTATCCCTTTTGCATTGTCATTGTCATTTTGTTTATTACCGTATCCCTAATACACATGTCATGATTCAAAAGGTGTACACCACTATAGTGTGGTAAACGCCTGTGTACGAGTAAGGGCAAGTCTCTGGCCAATTACTGTCACATACGTTACCAAGAATAAAGCGCTAATTATATAGTTTTTTTTTTTTAAATCCTTATCTCTGGTTTGATCCAAGCTCAGCTAATGAACATGTCAACTTCATGGCATAACCATTTTTACTTAAAACTGTAATGTTGTTGGTGACGTGTGGGATAAAATACCTTGCCCGTATAGTTCCGAATAAATAAGGCCTTAACACAAATAAAAACCGATAGCAGATACCATGATCTGATGATAAAGATTGCAACAATTTTAATCACCTTCCAGACATTCCAGGGGCAAATCAGTACTCACTAGGTATATTTATATCAGCCAGTATCATCCCGTTAATCATCGCTCTCCTCTGTGGCATCTTGATCTTCTTTTTCCGCAAGTAAGAAACAATTTTACTTTTATCAATTTACCAATTGGATTTTTTTCTTCTCTACTTTTACCTTTTATCGATTCAAATCATAACAATTGCTTGGGATTCAAAAAAAAAGTATTAATTCCGGACTTTTATATTTTGTGATGAATTTGTTTTCGGGTAATCACTCGTTTATACTCATGATAATGTAGGAATGTTATTTACATCGTACCAGACGCATTAAACCTGTTTTTAGTTTGGGTCACACGTTTTTAGTTATATGATGAAACTTCTGAGTTTAAGGCTTATTTGGACTGCAGCTTAAATTTCAATGTGCTGTGTTACATGTCAAGTATTGTTTTGTGAAATCTTACAGACGTTTATGCAAAGTAGGATCCTCTCAACAAGAAGAGTATGAGATGGCCACCGTAGAAAGTACCGCCCCAACCAATCCCCCGGGAACGGATGCATACATGGAACTTGAACTCTATGAACGAGTAGCCAACGATGGAACCGGTTACGAAGAACTTGATCTGAAAGCGGCTCATCCGAAGAAACGTACCCATGATTCGAAAGATTATCTTAATGTTCCGAAGGGTCCAATTGGTAGGAAAAATTTCTTGGCTCGAAATAAGGCTTCTGCTGATAGCCAGACATGCCAGAAGGGCGATAACTCTAAGGAAAATGTTACGAGTTAGCGTCCTTCATATCCTTCTGGCACCTAAACAAAAATGAAGTGTGAATTACTCATGTAACCAAAACTAAATGAACTAAATAAACATAATTTCTTTTAAAAATGTGCAGCTAAGTTTCCGTTGATACAGTAAAACCTGTATATAAAAACCACTCAAGGGAGACATGGAAAGTGGCCTTTATGAGCAGGTGGTCTTTATGTACAGGTTACTTTAAAGGTACTATGTCCCATTTGCAGGCCACAAAAAGAAAAGGTTAAACTCCAACGGCATTTGAAAGACAATACTAATTTAGAATTTCCCTTAAAAAAGGGGGCTTGAAAATGTTTTTAAGTGGGAAAATAACGACTATTAGTTGTCGAATCGACTTAGGAGCTATAGCGCCAGTAAGTAATAGTCTGATTTTTCAGACCATTGGTCGTACGTTTTATGCTGCACAAAGATTCAATCAGTTTAATTTTGGCCATTACAAGAAGTGGGTTATTGATGTAGACAAATGCTCATGTACCCTTTACAGCTCATGTTATGTATGTTATTACCAAAGATGAAAAAAAGCCAGTCAGCCACTCAATAGTGGCTGACAGTGAAGTCTAGCAAGTAAACGGGTTTCCTTGCATAAGTTGAATATTAGGACACTGCTAACGTTTAAATTTCACAGATAGGACATACATGACATAGATCTAGGTCTATTCATAATTCCGGCAAATTTCTACAGAATTTGATGTTGGCTGCAAAAGGGACATAGTATCTTTAATACATGTTACAGTGGAAAACAATTTTCAAGGGAAACAAAAAATGAGGTCATTATAGACAGGTGGTCTTTCTATACAGGTGGTCACTAAAGCAGGTTTGACTCTATGTACATTGCTTCTTCTGGTACTGGAATAAGATATATATATATATAACTTGAAATACAAAACATCACAACAGTAGGCCTAAACAGGTTGAAAATAGAATATGCCAATTGCAAAGTAAACATCAACATACATTTATATTATTCCCAGATCATATCGTATGGGATTTAACAACAATAAGGGATGGTGATATATTTAAACACACACACAATGCACAAATGTAGAAGTGTCTAAAATAGATTTGAAGTTCACACATTAAAGCACCGACGACGTGGCTGTGAAATTTCAGCACATGTTGTATGTCATGCTGTTTACAGTTGAAGTTATTTGTCTTGTCTAACAATTTAGCCATAATATAAATAATCGTTGCTAGAGGTTGCTTAACAATATCATAGTCATATTATTTCAGAAATTTACAATAGAAGCTACACAGTTACAAACGATACACATAAACTTTTAGTCAGTAAGAAGCATGTGGCTTTATCCCTCTTTTTGTACGAAGAAAAGATTATTACCGTTTTCAGTCATGATACATTTATTTACAGGTGTCGTGTTTGAGTGGTTACGTCGCCAGACGCACGTCTTGTGAACAGTGAATTTAAGCACTCTGAAGTAGAATATGAGCAAAAATGATCAGTGAAGACTCACAAATTTTCACTAGAGGTTGGAGAAAAAAAATCCCAACTCTTGGAGAGGAGCTCAGTCAACCATACAGAAGATAAAGACCAAGTGAATCAGGCGTGTTTGATGGGCGACGAACGAGGCAAGTCCTGGGCCCTGCTTCATTAAACTCGTTATAAATAAGAAACTTGTTATCAATAAGAAACTTGTTATCAATAACTAATTACAATAACTGTTATGAGCTAATGAAATCGTGCCATCTGATTGGCTGAGAGCTAATGTTTCATAGCATTTTAGCATTTTTAAATCGATAATAAGTTTTTTTGGAAACAGGGTCCTGGATGTATTTTGGACAAAGTTGATAAAAAGCCTCGTTCATGATAAGCAGGGTTTTGAACGCAATTCCTCGACGTACAGGCATGACAGGCAGCCAGTGAAGTTCGCGTTGGAGAGTTTTGCGGTATGGGTCCAAATCGGTGCAGAGAATACAAGCCGGGCTGCCGAGTTTTCTCTGTAGTCGCTCAAGGCAGACTCAGATTCCAGAAACCTTAGTCTTTTGGGAAGAATAGCCTCTTCGGCAGCAGAAAGAGCGAAGTAAGTCGAAGATGAAGACCAGTATCTCCATCAGTGATATGAAAGACATTCCCACGTAGAGACCCAATAATCCACCTAAACTTCCGAAAAGAGATTCCACCTTTTAATAGAGAAATAGAAACAAAATGGAGAAAAATTGATGTCACACATTACAGATATCTCACACGGTTGGTATCTAAGTATTTACATGCGACACAATTAATCTCTATGTGCTGTATTTTATTTATCGTGGGATAGGTATGGTAAAAATGATTCTATAATAAAATATATTTGATATAGCGCTTCAAATAATTTTTTCTAAGCGCTTTACATCGCTTTGTCGAAACAATCAAAAGTATCTGCCATAATTGAAGAAATTAACGACTTATAACGACTTAACAATGATATGTGCAACCAATTAAACTGTAACTCCTTCTCACTTCAACCCCCACCCCCGCCCCT
Source organism: Mesocentrotus franciscanus (assembly GCA_037976565.1). NCBI lineage: Eukaryota > Metazoa > Echinodermata > Echinoidea > Camarodonta > Strongylocentrotidae > Mesocentrotus > Mesocentrotus franciscanus. The sequence continues at coordinate 23,481,527 of CP137675.1, forward strand.
ATCTCTCTTTCTCTTTCTCTCTACCTAACATTCTTCTCTTCTCTTTGCTGTACTTTTGCATCACCAGGTACTCCCTAATTTATGTATTTTGCATGTACATCTACTTAATTGTCAGGGCTCACAAGGCATCAAGCTTTGCTTATCTTGGAGCCGTGGCCAGTTCTGTTTAAAATAAGTTCATATTTCTTTATGAATCTTTTAATGTAAACTGATGTTATTTTGTATTCAGAACTGAAAATAAATAAACTAAATCTACATAAACTAAGTCTACAATGTAGACTTAGGGACATCAAGAAAAGGGTCATCCCGCACCTCCCGCTAATCAAGACCAGTATACACAACAAATTAATGTTGCACAAATCAATGCTTCCGTTATTGGTGCCTATTGATTTGTGCCGATATGCAAGCGCGACAATGTAAGCTTGCACTGGTGGCAAATGAAAGGTTTAATAAAATCTAACAAAAAAGGGTGACGGATGTACAGTACACGGGCGGTATCTTCTGTAGACTTGACGCAAACAAATTTGTGTAGTATCTAAGCAGGTAAAGCGTCAACAATATTGATTTGATATAAATTACTGTTGACCGTCTTCTGAAATTTATTAAATCTATTTGTAAAAATTCACATTTGCATGCTTATTCAATGATATTGTTTCCTTGCATCCTCCACGTGATTTTTCAAAATTGTTATTATACTTATGTTGTGTAAAACAGAATATCCGTGTACCATGTATATGAAGTCTCACTTATAAAATACAAAGACAATAAATGAAAACACAAACCTCGTTGAAGGTTTATCTCATTTGAAAACGGCTTATTCGCAACATTTAGATCAACTTACGATTGTGTCTTTAATATAAAGGCCCGGTCACACATAGGGGACGCATGGGGGACGCACGGCCCGCGCATTGAAAATTTGCAATTTTTGCCAGTGCATGCGTTGTCGTGCGCCCAACTGTTGTCGAAGCTACAGCGAGCTGACACCAAATGCATAGCTTGTTGCTAGCGCGCTGAGCGCATACAGGGCGCATACAGTGCGCATACAGACCGTATACAGAGCGCACATGTTAACAACTTCCACGAATGCACAGCGTGTTGCTAGCGCGCTGGACGAATGGTCCACGCATGCACCGCGTTCTCAACGCACAGCCAGCGCGCGAACGACAGAGGTTGGTTTGGTTTTATTTCCGTATACAAATTCAAATACATTCAAAAATACAATTTACAAATGTTATTATTAGTAGTACTAGTATTATTATTTATTTGACCAATTGGAAAACATACAATGAACATAACAATCAGATAATACATAGAAATTTCATAAAACATACAAACAGCTTTGAGGAGAGACAGCATATGAATTTGTAACCCCCGATTTCTTTCACCTAATTTGAAGCTTTTAATCAGCCCGGGTCAGCTGTGCGCATACAGAACCGACTACGCGTACAATGTCCGCGCAGCTGTGCGGCTGAATCTGATTGGCTCTGATTGGATCACTCTAGGTTCGCGATTGTTCTATTTAGAGCACGGGTGATTGAATAAAAAGAGGAGTCTAATACTTAGTAATGGAGGTCTTATAGATGATGAATCAGTAATATGGCCAATATACACACATACACACAGTTCAATTCGATTATTATTTTCCGTATGCAATGCATGAGAGAGTAAGCGCAATTATGATCCACGTTAAAACCCCTTGATTTCCCCCGAGCAAGAATGGTACGACCCGGTCCGCTGGCTACCTACAGATTTCAGCGATCAAGAGGCACACACGTTAATCAATGGAGAAAAATGGAGTTCCCAAAATCAGACGGAGGTACCGATTGGTTTTGTCTTTTGACGGTGGTTTTTTCATCCAATGAGAATCATTTATATATGAAAATGTTCAGAATGAACTGAATGACATGAATCTTTTTCCGATGGTAAAAATAGCCCTCTCCCGGCAAGAAACCGACAGATATAGCCAGGATTTTTCAGTCAAAAAGTCGGATACCACAGAAATTTTGACCAAATTGATGAAATATAATCAAAAATGACGGTGCGATGGAACAACAAAATATCGTGATTTTTACATCACCGTAAAGAAGAAAAGTCAAATTTTCTAATGCTTTTTCCGATGGTGAGCTAGGCCTATCGGATCAAAAGATGTAGTTGAAAAGGGCCGGAATTTGGCATATTTTTAAAGCTTTTCACGTCGGTGCGCGGTACGTTTGAAGAGGTGACGCTTAAGTGTATGGGTAAAATCCATATGAAGGATACAATCTGCTGGTCAGGGGTGACAAAAGCAATTGAAATTGCTATAATATAGTAGTATAGGGATATAGTAGTATAGGGAACCACTGTTTAAGGACACTTGCAGTTGACGTGCTTTCCATCATTTAAGTGCACCACAGTTATGGGGGAAGTTCCACTTCTCCATGAACTTGTCGGATATGGCACGCCATTCCTCAGGGAGTGGTGGAACACTTCATCATCTCATCCCTGTACTCTTTGATGATGGCTTGGCACACTTCTGGGATGAGAAGGGATATGGTGCTGTGAAGCACCCTCCACCCATAGGACATATTGAACGATACTTGGCTACAGAGGCAATATGCCGAAGAGTGAGGGCAAGCTTCAGGCCCGGATCAAGGGCATCTCTGTAGGTTGTATTCTACTTAGCAGGTCGTCGAACATCTCCGGGGGCACCCGCATGATATTCTTGAAGGCTGCCTGGTCTTCGTTACGGAATTCCACAATAAGTTGATCATACAGGCCAGAATCTCCGTTGACTAGTCTTCTTTTCTTTATCCTTCTCCTGATGACATGGACTTGGTGTATTGCCAGTTCCATGAGGTTCTGCTGATGTTGGAGAACCGCGATTTCGTATTGTAGGCGCAGCCTGTCGGGACCATCCATCTTCTAAGGTGGTTCTTCTATATATAGACAAGATCAGTAGGAACCTCTGTCATCACACATGAGGGTCGGATGAGAAGTGATGAGGAGGTGGGGCGGAACCCGTTTATATACCCTTTGGTTACACGCTACGTACACGCCAGGTATACGCTAGGAACACGCAGGAAGAACGTTGGGTGCGCTAGAGACACGTTCAGCACTCGTTCAGCACGCTCATATTCGCTGCATGTTCGCTGGACATTCGTTTGAGACGCGCTAGGTAAGCGCTAGGCGTTCGTTAGACCTCAGCCGCCGAACTTACAACGAATAAACAGCGTGTGCTCCGCGCATGTCCGGCTCTGGTCTAGCGCGCTCTGCGCGTGTTTGGCGTCCTTCTGGCGAGTACAGTCATGCGTCGAGCTCCGCGCACAATTTTGAGCATGCTCAAAAAATCCCGACGCACACAGCGTATTACGGCGAACGCATAGCGTTGGTCCAGCGCGCTCGACGAACGAGTAACGAAGGATGACGCACACCTAACGCACGACAACGCACTGGCAAACATTCCACATTTTTAATGCGCGGGCCGTGCGTCCCCCGTGCGTCGTCTCTGTGTGACCAGGTCTTTAAGGCCTGGTCACACAGAGACGACGCACGGGGGACGCACGGCCCGCGCATTAAAATTTGCAATTTTGCCAGTGCGTTGTCGTGCGCCCAACTTTTGTCGAAGCTACAGCGAGCTGACACCAAATGCATAGCGTGTTGCTAGCGCGCTGAGTGCATACAGGGCGCATACAGTGCGCATACAGACCGTATACAGAGCGCACATGTTAAAAACTTCCACGAATGCACAGCGTGTTGCTAGCGCGCAGGACGAATGGTCAACGCATGCACCGCGTTCTCAACGCACAGCCAGCGCGCGAACGACAGAGGTTGGTTTGGTTTTATTTTTCGTATACAAATTCAAATACATACAAGAATACAATTTACAAATGTTATTATTAGTAGTACTAGTATTACTATTTATTTGACGAATCGAAAAACATACAATGAACATAACACTCAGACAATACATAGAAATTTCATAACAAATACAAACAGCTTTGAGGAGAGACAGAAGGATACAATCTGCTGGTCAGGGGTGACAAAAACAATTGAAATTGCTATAATATAGTTGTAGTATAGGGAACCACTGTTTGAAGGACACTTGCAAATGACGTGCCTTCCATCAAGTGCACCACGGTTATGGGGGAAGTTCCACTTCTCCATGAACTTGTCAGATATGGCACACCATTCCTCAGGGAGTGGTGGGACACTTCATCATCTCATCCCTGTACTCTTTGATGTTGGCTTGGCACACTTCTGGGATGAGAAGGGATATGGTGCTGGCTGTGAGGCACCCTCCACCCATAGGACATATTAAACGATACTTGGCTACAGAGGCAAGATGCCGAAGAGTGAGGGCAAGCTTCAGGCCCGGATCAAGGGCATCTCTGTAGGTCGTATTCTGCTTGATGATTCTCGGCCCACCCTGGTTAGCAGGTCGTCGAACATCTCTGGGGCACCCGCATTATATTCTTGAAGGCTGCCTGGTCTTCGTTACGGAATTCCACAATAAGTTGATCATACAGGCCAGAATCTCCGTTGTCTAGTCTTCTTCTCTTTATCCTTCTCCTGATGACATGGACTTGGTGAATTGCCAGTTCCATGAGGTCCTGCTGATGTTGGAGAACCGCGATTTCGTATTGTAGGCGCAGCCTGTCGGGACCATCCATCTTCTGCGGTGGTTCTTCTATAATTATATAGACAAGATCAGTAGGAACCTCTGTCATCACACATGAGGGTCGGATGAGAAGTGATGAGGTGGGGCGGAACCCGTTTATATACCCTTTGGTTACACGCTACGTACACGCCATGCATACGCTAGGAACACGCAGGAAGAACGTTGGGTGCGCTAGAGACACGTTCAGCACTCGTTCAGCACGCTCATATTCGCTGCATGTTCGCTGGACATTCGTTTGAGACGCGCTAGGTAAGCGCTAGGCGTTCGTTAGACCTCAACCGCCGAACTTACAACGAATAAACAGCGTGTGCTCCGCGCATGCCCGGCGTTGGTCTAGCGCGCTCTGCGCGTGTTTGGCGTCCTTCTGGCGAGTACAGTCATGCGTCGAGCTCCGCGCACAATTTTGAGCATGCTCAAAAAGTCCCGACGCACACAGCGAATGACGGCGAACGCATATCGTTGGTCCAGGGCGCTCGACGAACGAGTAACGAAGGATGACGCACACCTAACGCACGACAACGCACTGGCAAAAATTGCAAATTTTTAATGCGCGGGCTGTGCGTCCCCCGTGCGTCGTCTCTGTGTGACCAGGCCTTTAGGCAACAACTGTAAACTAACGAAACTATAACCAGGATAGTATTTAAAATGTTATCTAATTTTTATGAGAACAATGAAAGCATTACATTGATATCAAACACATATACAGTTAATCATTCATACACCTTGTAAATTTGATGTTTTTTGTGTTTTTCGTAACTCAAGAATGAAAGCTGGACTGGTTGAATTAGGACCTTTGTTGAATACTTTAAGATGTAAGCTTTAATATTGCACATTCTAAAGAAATAGACATATTGGGACAAAACAATTATTTACACATTCAAAAATTACAAAACTTGGGAAGGGAATGAGCAATTTAGTTGGTAACTGTGTATCTTACAGATATTTCTGTGGAGATCAGTGTATACTATAAAACGTTGAAATGGAGTACAAAATATTATTTGGAAAGATATTTTGGGAATACTGCTTTAAATACTGCTCTAAATTAAACCATTTGTTGACTATTAATTTTTAGAATGTAAGACATCATAACATACCGTTATCAATGGACTTTCCACGACATTCTCGAAGTTGAGTTCTTCATAAAACACAGACAGGCGCACAAGATTGTTTCTAATAAAAAGGGAAAATATTGATATCAATATCATTATATACATATATAAACATTATTATCATAATTGCTACTACTATTATTATTATTATCATTATTAAAGACGATCGCAAAGGCCTCCTAATCATAAACTTAGGTACATTTCAATAGCCCTGCCCATCAACTATTGAAATATATTTTTATTCGAACATTACAATAACTTATGACGTAAGCTGAACATGATTTCTGTGGGATGTACAATAGGGTATTATTGTTGTTATTACTTAATATTATCATTTTTATTATTATTGTTGTTGTTGTTGTTGTTGCTCTACCGCTCCTAGCACTACTACAACTACCACCACTACCACTACTTTTACTACTACTACTACTACTACTACTACTACTACTTATAGTACAACTACCACTTCCACTACCACTACTATACTACTACTGCTGCTGCTGTTGCTACTGCTACTACTACTACTACTACTACTACTACTACTACTACTATACTACTACTACTAATAATAATAATAAGAAGAAGAATATCACTACCACAACCACTACTACTACTACTACTACTACTACTGATACTAGTTCCACTTCTACTACTACTAACACTACTACGACTTCTTCAATTACTGCTATATTTACTACCACCATCCTCCTCATCAGCATCATGGTATGGCTTCATCTTTGGGACTCGGTAGTTCAATAGGAGATAGAAGATCGTTTTAAATAAGAAGGGGAAGTTTGTTCTACCAATAGTATTTTACCCCGATCATTTCTTTTTCGCAGAAATCTCAAAATTGCACTGGGAGGGGGGAGGTAAAGTAATTATTTTTATGTTAATTTTAAGGAACACTGTTATTATTATTATTATTATTATTATTATTATTATTACTATTATTATTATTATTATTATTATTATTATTATTATCATTATTATCATTATTATTAGTGTTATTATTATTATTGTTAGAATCGTTCTTCCTATTATTATAATTATCATTGTAATCTTTGTCTCTTCTTCTTATTATTATTATTAGTTGTAATACATCCCTACTACTACTACTACTACCAATATCATCATAATCATCATCAAGGCTTTAGTTTTTAATTGGACCCAGTAGTTCAATAGCGGATCCGAGATCCAAGATCGTTTTAATTGTGAAGGGAAAGGGGGTATACCAATAACATCATTTTTCATCTCAGAAATTTCAAAGTTGCTCGGGAGGGTGAAAGAAGGATCAATACTGAAACGGTTTTGTACAAATGCCTCTGCGCCCCTAAGTCTATCACTACTGCAAATCACAATGGGTTATAGGCTAGCTCTATGCACCAATCTAACGAGCAAAGCATCTTCATTGAATGCATGTACATGTTTAACTGTTGGTTTACTGCTATGGTTATTCAGACTTTAAGTTAAAAAAAAAAAAGAAAAAGGAATTTGTCCTACCTCGATTGCGCCACATCTGTAAGAATTCTAGCTGCTTTCTTGTTGATACTGGCCAGTCTGTCATATAGATGAGCCTTTAAAACACAATTTACGATACAAAACAATTATCTCTTAGGTATCTTATTCGTATGATACAGACTCATTCTTGTGTTGGGTTTAAAAGAAGAATTTAGTTAAAACCGATTATACGCCAAAACCCGGATGACAGTCCATCGACTTTTTTTTTAAAGACCCTATCTGATGAAAATACAACTTTATATCAATGGAAAGCTGAATGAACGTAGAATACAAAAATAAAGGAATGCAAAATACTTTCCTTTTCATCATTGCACAAAAGCTAAAAAAAAAAAAAAAAACATTTTCCGCACCCCTCCAAATTGCGGGTCGACAGGGGTCAAACATAACACAGTTAAAGCCCCTCTAAAGTGTTGAGAGCCCCAACAATTTGATTGCAAAATTTCACTTAAATTGTATAATGATGTGAAAGAGGATGCCATTTAAGTCACATTTCTGCAAGGACTTTCAAAACAAATGTGTTTGAAGTCGAATATTGATGAAAGAATACAAAATTTAGGTTGTCTGGGGGAATCTTTGCGGAAATGTGCCTTAAATGACATCCTTTTTCACATTATGAAACAAAATAAGTGAAATTTTGCCATCAATTTTTTGGCGAATTTGGGGCTCTCAACACTTTCAGGTGACGAAATAACCCGTGGACCAGATCGGTTCACCTATAATAGCTGAAGCGATGAGCCGTGCTTAATTAATGCAATCGTTGTGAACATGCGTACTCTAAATAAAACATGAAAATGATGTCATCAATTCGATAGATGGGGTCGACAACTTCCGAATTTCAAAGCTTTAGAATGCGAATTTTCACAGAGCTGGTGCTCCTCTGACAGACTATAAAATAGCATGTAATCGGCATTATTGTAATCTATGGTTTATAAGCTTTCCGTTGATATATAATTCATTTACGTCATTCTTCTCTTCCGACAGGGTCTTTGAAGATACATTGGTTGTGGCACCAGTGTCGTACCTACTAAATTCTTGATGAAGTGGGGGGGGGGGAATTCTCCGTACACTTATGCGGGTAGTCCCACGTTCTGTAGACCATCGCAAGTTTTATTTGTGTTTTCATGAGTCTTGGGGTGTTACCCCATTGGGCACACGCCACAGAAAACCAACGGATGTCACTGTCATGGCAGGTACAATTCGGTTAAAATGAGTGATTACAGACAGAACAAATCTAAACGCATGTAATCAGAATAAAATGAAATGAGCCATTTTCCTCACACAACTTTGCCAAGAAATTGAACTTTATATTTGCAAATATTTTGCTCACCAATGTTTTACATGTATCGCATCTCAAGTAAGCATATTATAGAAACATGAAATAGCGGAAAAGGCTTACATCAGCATGTAATGAAAACATGTAATCAACATGTAATCAACTACGTGAGTGGGAATTACGCTAATTAGCCAATTATTCGTTTTTTACATATATTATCCACCCTATCATTGATTACTAACCTCGTATCTTGCGGCAGGCCATCTTAAAATTGCTATCCTCGGTTTGAACACAGTTTCACTAAAAAAAAAAAGAGTCATGACATTTTACAATGTTTTAATGTATTAGAAGTTATTTCTCATCGTATTTTAACTATTATGGTACTAGAAGTGTGATCCTATTCAGGGAACATTACTACTATGATATTCTTCTACTGACATGAAAAAGAGAAAGCAAGCTCACAACTCATTTTCATCTTTACCGGGTCTCAACCTAGTCTGTAAAAGTAGCGTGATAGAGCCGGCTCAAGGTTCGTTCGGTTCTCATCTCCAAATGAAAATCAAACCACGTGTAACATGTTGATACATAAACTTACCTACAAGCGTTTGAACAGTCACAATTAAGTCTGTTTCTCAGGAAGTCTCTAAAGACTCGGTTCCGGCAATTTCCTATGGAAAAGAAGTTGTGAAGAAAACAAAATGAAAATAATGTAGTAAAGTTGTCGTTATGGAGTGGTTTAAACACTTGACTGGAGATGCAAAGGGCGTGGGTTCGATCACCGGCTCGGCGATCTCTCCTGCCAGGTGTTTAACGGGTCCCCGCTAGGATGCGAAAGTCATTGTATATTTATTAGCATTGTGGGTGTCTGTTAATAGCGCCTAGTTGGAATGGTTCCCGGGGAGTGGAGAATGTGCACACATTGTGTGCGGGCAAACCTGAATCCGATGACCGGTGTAATGATGTAAAGCCCTTTGAGATATCGGATCTCGAAGACAACGATTATTTAAGATTTGTTTTTACATTGATCAACTTCTTGTTGGATCTTTCATTTCAGTGAATTTGGTTTTCCTAAAATCTTTCCGTAACGATACATAATTTAACAATTTTTAGTGAATTATAACTGAGGACGTCCAATAATTCAAAATTTTCCATTGTCATGTTCAAATTTTCATTTTCATTTGGATATTGAATTATATGAAAGTATTCTATAAAATGTACGTAAAATAAAATAATTTCATAAGGGTTTCATTGTTCATTAATTTTAAAGTACTGCTGTTTTTAATTTGTAGTATGATTAATATTTCCTTCAAATTCTACATGAATTAGATATTCAACATAAAGAATAAAAAAAGAAATATTACTCACTAAATCTAAACGCGCTTTCAAAGTGTATTTGTTTGTTTTACCTTGTTCTCTGTTAGTGACCTGACACATAGTTCCATTAATGAGAAGATCAGTGATGCATGAGCACTCCGATTTTAGGGTTTTCTGAAGACAAAGTTTAGAACATGAACGCTGGGAGAAGTCGTATTTTCCGGTTCATAATGATATGACGTATGATCTTTAATACAATCGCCGTACGGCGCAGGGAGTCGAGTAATGGAGGTCTGTCGGAAAGAAAGGGAGATAAATAACAATAACAATAACAATATCATTATTACTACTGCTAGTACTTCCGCTACTGCTACTGCCACTACCACCACTAGTACTATTTGTACTATGCTAAAAGATAATGGCAGTATTTATTTGGTATTTTTTCATATTCATCTCTAGAGATGCTTAATACGCATACAAAATAATTTCTCGAAACTCGAAAGCAAAAACAAAAGCAAACAAGCATATATACATCAAGATATGAATACATTTTGAACTCTGAAAAAAATGAGTGGAGTGTAGAGGTGTCGTGGTCGAGTGGAAACGTCGCCGGACTGTCGATCACAAGGTCCGCGGTTCGAGTCCCGCCGCGGCACTAATGTCAAGATATTGATCTCTTTGTCAAGATATTGATCTCCACTTGCCACACTCAACCCAGGTGATGTAAATGGGTACCTGGCAGGAATTAATTCCTTGAAATGCTGGAGCGCTTTAATGGCAGCTAGGCTAAAGCCGGGGTAATAATAAATGCGCCTCGGAATAGAATTTCTAGATAGACGGCGCTATAGAAATGCCTATTATCATTATTATTATTATTATTATATATTAGGGTGGGTGCTGATGCGTGTGTGGGTGTGGATATGTGTGAGCGTGTGTGTATGATTGGAAGTTTTTAAGAGAGGGAGTAGATATTAGGATAATTAAGGTGCATGAAAACGGGAATTCAATGGTACTGCTTGTGAAATAAACTTCTAGACCAACGGGTTGGTCAAAAGTGCCGACCCGTTGCCTATCAAGCGAATCATATAATTATAATGATCGTGATCTTTTCTGGTTCGAACCAAGATGAAAACGTTTTAAATTTGAGAAATTTGCCAACTGCAATTTTGTATGTTTTTTTGTCTATTTATTTATTTATTTGATTTTGAGATAAAATGAAATAAGATAATATTATACAGACAAGATAAAAAAAGATATGATATGATATGATATGATATGATAAGATAAGATGAGATGAGATAAGATAAGTAAAGATAAGAAAATATGAGATTAAAAAAAGATTAGAGATGGTAAGATAAGGTAAGTTAAGATAACATATACCTTTATGCACTTAAAGAGACTACGGACTTTCAGCCTAAATCCGTTATATTTTTGTTATAATTACTAATCTTATAGCAAATCTATATTCTGCATATCTAATGCATATACAAATTTAAAATTCAATGCAAATTTTTGTATAATTCACAATGGTTGAATAACATTTTGGAAAGTTTTGACGGATATTTTTCTAATGTGGGATTGCTCTAATACCCTTTTGATTCTGATGGAGGTTGCAAAGCCAGGTGCTGCGTCGATGCCGTCGTCCTCGGGGAACGCGTAGGTGCGGGGGTCGTTGATAGCGACTTTCACCCCTGAATTCGGGCTGAGAACACCGATGTACTCGGGCTGCTCCACCATCAATGTCAGTTGAAGGCCTGGTTTATAGGAACAAGAACGAGAAGAACGAGAAGAAGAAGAAGAAGAAGAAGAAGAAGAAGAAGAAGAAGAAGAAGAAGAAGAAGAAGAAGAAAAGAACGTCCATATTAAAGAGGTGTTCTATTCATTTCATCCTCAAATGGGGTGCGAGGTTGACAAACTCCTCTCTTTTACGTGTAATGCGCCCGTTGTAGTCCACTCTGCACCCCCGTAGATATGCATCTGAACTAGATGAAAGTATGCCTACTAAATTCTAAGGTTGGTAGAAGCTTAGACTACAATTTACATTTCTTACTATCATTCTACATATGCTTCTATTATACAACTGAGCTACATTATCATTATCATCTTTACCATACTGAGATCCTGTCCTTGATGTCGTCGTGCGCTTCTTTCTCTTCAATTTATGTGCGTTGTTAAACACGAAACAGTTCCCATACTGAGTGTTCTGGATGACGGTGAAATTTCTACGGAAAATAAAAAATAATGAAAAGTAGAAGTATCAATAACAAGGTATTATATAAAAATCCTATTACACATGTGCATAATTCATTCAAACCTATATGTAGTTCACATATCTGCCAAGGGGGTCCCGGTCATATTGATTGAAACATCGCCAAATTGATGTACAGCCGTATGAACTAAATCTGAATTTGAATTCTGATAAGATCTACGTTCACTCATCTGAATTGAGTATTCAGTTTAATTATTGATTGGACGAAGAAGTATGGATTATAAACTGCGCCTTCAAATCGAATAAAATTGTATTCCAAAGACACACGCTTCCGATTAGAAATTCGAATAATTCAATGATTAGGAAGAAGGCAAGTTCTGCATTTCAGCCAATTTTAAAACAATGTATGGCTCCTCTTCGAAGTCCAAATATATTTTAAAATACGATTATTCCTTTTGCTCTCTTTACTATCTACTTATCTTTCTTTCTTTCTTTCTTTCTTTCATTTCCTTTTATTTTCTTTGTTTCTCTCCTGTTTTCTTGTTCAGTGCGGGGTGGGCACATTCCACCATGCGGACTCGTGACTTCAACACTGACTCCTATGACTATTATGCTCACGTAAATTTGATATGTTTCTTTAAAATCACATCTTGATCGTACGGACTATTGTTATGTTTTCCCTTTTTCAATAATAACGGAAAATAGCTACTTACTTAAAGCTGCATGCCTCTGTATCGAAGGTGCATTGTAGAATAAAGTCTTTAGCCTGGTGTCCAAGCTTACGCAACTCCTCTGCTGTCGGTTTGACAAAGTTCCTAAATTTATCATAGTCGCTCGCCTTCGAACGATTGTACAATGCCTCCCAGTCGTTCGGGTCCTCGATGTCCTCGATGTCGGTGTAGTCATATTCGTCGTCTTGGTCGAAATCGTACAAAAATAAGATATAATCCTTGGTTATCATCCATTTCATTTGCATTCATTTTCTTATTATGCACAATGATGAAACGTACATGTAGTAGTTCCTTGTCGTAATGATATAATGAAAGACGAGATTCATATAGCCTATTACTTCTGTAAAGAGATTTTGCAAGTTTATTTATAATGCACTCTCAATTAATCGAAAAACGACTTGTGAGTATATACTCGACGCACCCGTACGCGTCCAAAACGGAGCCCGCCCGACTTCTCTGCGAGCTCAAAAGGGCATTTACGCCAGGAATACGGCCGGTATCTGCTCGATCACTCCTCGATCACTGCGGGCTCTGTCGCGTTGTTAAGGGGTCGGCCGACGTTCGCAGGGCACCAAAACCTGCTCCCAATTCAGCGATTTTCCAATGGCGAATTTTGAGGTCGCAGAGCTCGTAAACAGGTCGCCTGTAGATCGCTCGGGCATCGGCAAACATTCGATCGATATTCGGGCGGCAATCCGACGATTTTAGACCATTTTGGCTTTAAATTTCGGACGGAGGTCGGCAGAGCTGCGCGTCCGCCGCACGGGCTCCCTACGATACTCGAATGTCCCCATCCCGCCCGCGACTTGTACAAAGTCGGGCGTGCCTCGAGCGCGCTCCGTGCTGGTGTATGGCTGCCGTCGAGTGGCTTCTACGGGCCCCGGCCGGGCTCCTCCTGTACATATCCCCTGCATTATGAGATACTTTCTACATTCCTCGGTGCTGGAGAAGCCGTCTTTTCTGAGCTACGTCATCGCTGTCTAGTACACAGTATGCAGCAGCTACGTCAACTCATCCCCCGCAACGGCTCCGTCGTGCTCGTATTGCAGATCTGCGGCTACGGCTTGATTTCTCAATTCCTGTGCTCACTCTCTCGAAACCTTCACAGTACTAAGTAGCTATGCTGTGCTGTACACTCTCTCAGAGCTAAGAAATATGATGTGTACAACTTTTTAAGTGTCCTATATAATATATTCGATGAGCCCGCCCGGACGTCGCCCGAGTGTCAGGATGGCACCGACAGGCCTATTGATAGTTGACCGAAACTCGGACGACGCCCGCCCTTATGTCAATTGGGCTTCGCCCGACTCCCGTTTGTTTACTGGTGGGTGTTCAAAGGGCATCTCGAGCCCCGTCTAATATTTTGACAGGGTAGATTTCAAGCAAAAATACGCTCGACTCCCTGGCGGGTTTGAAATTTGGCGACCTTCTGGCGATCCACAAATTCGGCCGGAGACATTTGGATATGTGACGCAGGCATTTATATTGATTTTAAACATTCTAGCTGTACACTAATTTATTTATATGGGTGATTGGTGCATTTCGATATTGCCTTAGGTTGATGTTTCGATAGTCTTTATGATCTTGTTGTTTGTTTTATTCATGTTTTTTCATTCTGAATAATTTTATCCGATAGATAAATATATCGAAATAAAATCGTGCGATTTAGACTGCTTGGTACACCTTACAAATTCATTGTTATAGTTATTTTCAACGAAGATTCGGATTGTTAAAACACAATAAGGTATGTGATTTTTTTTCCTCCAACTTTGATAGACTCGTTCCAATACGCTCTTCTAAATATCCCTCCAATTGTGAAATAACTAATTTTAGCACTCGTCCCAATTCTATTGAAACTTATAATGCTCAATTACGAAAGCTGTTAAAAATCTTGCAACTAATATCCCACATGAATACAATTTTGCAATATACATTTGATACTACATCTGGGCCCTTTAACATAAAAAGTTAAGATCGATTGTATGTTCACAAAATTAATCGTATCTCCTTCAATCAATCGTAACTTTACAATAAATAGTAACTTCACTTATTGATAGCTACTTTTTGTTTTAATGTTACTGATAGACACAATTAATTGCAGAAATATTGGAGATACAATCGATTTGTTTATGATTGATTGTAAAGAAAAAACGAAAGAGGAAAATACTCAACTATAAGAATACTGATCATTGAGTGCACGGCGGCCCCGATTCGGAGAAGACGTTTCACCATCTGTTGTTGTTTCTCCTCCTGATAATGTAGGGACTACAGACTCTGCGAAGAACCAATCATAGTCAGAATCTTCCAGTCCAATCCCACTAACATTGTGATCTCGATCTAAAGCTCCCAGTTTCGCGAAACGGGTACCTGCCCGAGAATGATATTATAAAAAAGTGAGGTTGATATAATCATTGCCTTGGTCGTCTTTTGACCAAATTGAGATCTTTGCTCAACTCAGGTCTTTTTATGACAGCCACCTATTATTCAAGGTCTTATTAAGTCAATTTTCAGTCCTTAACCATTGTTATTAGTTAAAATAGTAACTGCCTAAATCAGGTGAAACAAAACGACACAATTAGCAATTCTTTATTTCTTTAGAAGTAGTAAAACTGAATTAGGCAATGTTTTTTTAAAATTAATTTGACATAATGCTAATCGAATCAAGTGTGTAATTAAGTCGGTGTTGACATGACTGGAAACGAGTCAGATTACACACTACAGTTATTCTAAAAGAAGTAGCTCCAAAGCAAACTATTATTGTTCTCCAATCATCCATACCCCCTCCCCGCCCCATTCATTCAGAAAATCTGTATACAAACCCTATTAGTACACGTATGTATTATCACAAAGTCAAGGTAAAGTTGACAAATGAAAAACAGAGTAAGTCTGTAACACCAATAATAACAACAACAACAACAACAACATATTATTATCAACAACCAACTATTGTATACATCAGCAATGAAGAAAACAACACAATCTTCTGTCATGTTTCAAGCTCTTTCAAACCAACTGGAGATAATTACCCTTCAACATCGAACGTCTCAGCATGTTCAGATTACAAATAGTGACGGCTGGGAATTCGAGCCTCGATTTGGTGATGAGTGAGATTTTCGTCGTGGTCGGTCGATCGAAGAAGGAGATGACGAGCTTCGAACCCTGATAGAGGAAGGTACCCGCAAAGATTAAGGTGACCACGCACCAAAACAGACGGGATTGCCATGGGCGGGACGCGTTCAGAACTCGAGGGATTCCATGCGTGGTAGCGTTGTCGACGAACTCGTTGACGATCTTCCGCGTGCCTTCCTTTGGGCACTCGTCGTAGTCTGGTCTGCCACACGCCTTCTCCGAGTAGTCAGCCACTTTCTCCTGGCTCGTTTTTTGATCTCGTGGAAGGTCGTCCATGGTGATGTTCTCTTTCCCGAATGTAAATCTACGAGATAAAAAAAAAAATCAGTGACAAAATAACCAATGATTTGAAAATTATTCACACTCCTTGTTTTATATTTTGGCTTGCTTCTTGTCTATGACAACGCATCATTTGTGTATTGTGTCAATTCGAAATTCTATCATAACTTTTTTCACCCCCTCTTTTGAGAGGCGGCTTAATGAACCTCAAACGAGATTATGAAGGGCCCGGTTGGTCCGCGAACAACCCCCCCCCCCACTGAGGATAACACAAAAGAATAATTGGGGGCACTGATATTGATGGGTGTCTCTCAAGGGGGTATGTGGTCCATCATCCGTTCCAGGAGGCACGTTTTGACCCCCTGCTGAAGTTATCCCCTGGTAAACAAATGCTTATTTGCCTTTGCTGTCCATTCTGTCCCCTTTCACACTGAAAATCCATCTGAATCAATAACAAGTTGCGATAATTGTTATAAGCTACTGAAATCGTGACATTTGATTGGCTGAGAGCAAATTTGTCATAGAAATTTAGCATTTGTTACTGATAACAAGTTTTATGAAACAGGGCTCTGAATCGTTTGCAGGAAATGAGGTCAAAAGTTGAATGTGTGGTAGTCACTTCAAATTAGAAGAGATACAATATCGTGGTACGAGCGCGATAAAAAAATATGACAAGTTGGTCTTCTATTGACATGTATGTTAATTATGCTAATATCCTAGACATCCCTGGGTCAATAATGCTTCAACAGAATGAGGGGGGGGGGGTTGCTGCGAAATAAGAAAACAAAATAAAATCTGCGAGGCCGTCACGATCATGTTGTGGACATAAATGCCTCTTCCAGAAATTGAGAAGACTCAAAATACAAAGATCAGAGAGAGAGACATATATATATATATATATATAAACGCGTAATTTGCGATAATTTACACGATCACGTAATCACCATGGAAACGTGATTGATGAAAGACAAACAGAGGGACGTTCAGACAATTAATGAAGAGAGTCATGGCTTATTTATTCAAACAAATCACTTGATTCCCGCCATACTATTACCCCGGTTTTAGCCGACGCCATTATATTTTCAGCTGCATACACCGCTTATGTTCGGCGTTTCAAGAGGGAAGAAATGCAGTCCATGCTATCATTCCGGGTTTTTTCAATTTGAAAGTCTGGTTTCTTTGATTCTCAATTAAAGGTATAGACCAGTTTTGGAAACACTCCCCTCTCAAAAAATGAAATGGAAGCTCTTATTACCAATCATGTGAAAGAATATGTTTTTACTAATACGTGATGATACAAATTTTGCCGGGAAACCGCCTATTAATTGATATATTTGGTAAATGATCATATCTATCCGGACTGGATAGATATAGGGTAGTCCCATATACATCTTTCTGTGTACAATGCATGTAACTTTACCAAGACTGGGCCAAATTTCTTATCATTTTGATGATTCCAGAACCTTGCAGTACACACCAATACTTATATGCTAGATGATCAACCTTTTCTGATCGATTCCACAACGTTTCTTTCATAATGCAATCGCATGACCAGAACTGGTCTATACCTTTAACCCCTATCCTGTGTATTTACAAACAAAAAATTTTAGTTATCAGAATCGGTTTCATATCCCCTTTTGAATGGTGTGAAATGCCATCACATTTATATACACTAAAATCATTATAATTTGAGAAATAACAGCATTGCAATTATAAAATGGTTTGTCTCATTCAAAAATTATCTCACAGCCCGAAGACTGAATTGTGTGACTTTTTACAATTTGATAAAAACATTGAAATACAATAATACATGTGAAATCAAACATTACATGATATAAATTCAAAATTCGTTCTAGTTCATAGTAAAAATATAAAATATAAAGATATGTATAAATATGTACATGCAACAATATTTCCTCGCAGATATTCATGGCTTTTCAACGAATCGTGTTTGTTTGTAACCAGAGACGCCTATTAAAATAGTTGCAATAGATTGTAAAAGTGAATAATTGCGTGATTTTAACAGATTGAAAAAAATCAGTAACAGTGATACATTGAAAAATTACTTCAACGTGATCGAAAATTAGTTAAGATTTACAAAAATATAAATATACCTTTAATATTGATCGGTTTTATATTTCAAATCTTTACAATAGAAACAAATAGAAAAAGTGACTGATAAAGTAGGAGAGAAGGGGGAAATCGAGAAAGAGAAAGATAGAGAGAAGAGGAGAGAGAGAGTGCTAGAAACAGAGGAGAGAATGGAGGGGGAGAAAAGGTTTAGCATGTTACGATTGAAACAGTAATGATTTGTCAATTAACTGGATAGAATTCATTAACAAGTATAATATCATTTTGCAAACTGGTAAAAAAATTAAAATATATTATCAGCATCTGGTTTGCGAATAGTGTAACTATGTCTGATGATCATATAGTTACATGTTATTCAATAGATCGACCAATAATGGAATTGGGATTCTTTTGTACCTATCAGTTCTGCATCCGATTACAGGATAAGGAGCAACCTTTCTCAGAGATTGAGAATATCTATTCTGGCGTGGACGTGGCAACCAGTCCCTGAAATTAGGTGAATTTGTGAGTGTTTTAGCAAATCTTTTGCAAAGTTCTCGCCTTCTAGTGTCAAGGATTTGGAGATTTGTAGGGCATTTTCCTAGGTCAAGTACAATGATCCTATTACAATTTTGAGTGCACGTTTCTGAATCCTTTCAATATGGGCATTTTGTCGGTTTGTTATGCCTGGATGCCACACTAGGGCAGCATATTCAACAAGAGGCCTGATATAGCCTGTGTATACACATAGTAAGTCTTTCCATGGTAATTGGAATGGTATGAGGGTCCTTAGCATGTACATGCGCCTATTTGCGTTATGCACCATGTCATCGACATGGCTGTTCCATTTAAGATCTGACTGTAGTAGTATCCCCAGGGTTTTGATTGATTGCACCTCATCAAGGGTCTGGTTCCCAAGCCTTACAATAATTGGAGGGAGTTGAGTTTTTCCAAAGTTTACTCTCATTACATGACATTTACTGGCATTAAGCTGCGTGGCGATGTTTATGCACCATGTGTTGAGTTCAGATAGGGTATTGTGGACTTCAGTAGTCGCACCCGTGGTCTCGCTTCCGCTGTCATATTTCCAATGCTCCAATTTTGAGGAGGCCAATGCATCGTTGATGAGGACTAGGAAGAAGACCGGGCCTAAGCGTGTACCCTGTGGGACGCCCGCGTTCACTAGAGCCCAGGTAGACATGACACCTTAGTAGCGAAGACACTGGGTGCGACCAGTCAGAAAGTTTGTAATCCAGGGTACAATTGAGGGACAAAACACAAGGTGGATGAGCCTTGAGATGACTACAGTATGATCGACTTTATCAAAAGTCTTAGAAAAGTCCGTCGTGACTAGAGTGGACGTGGTGCCTAATTTATCTGCATGCTTCGTTAGAAAGTTTACAATATCTACAAGACAGTGTGTTGTTGATCTACCCGGTCTACTTACAAACTGTTTGGCATCTAGTTTGGATGAGATATCAGACATCAACCACTTTGTTATGAAAAATTCTGCTACCTTCACAAAGTGGTCTGTAAGTGCAATCGGTCTCAGTTTATCGATTCTAGCAGGCTTTTCCTTCGGGATTGGCACGACAATAGCTTGTTTCCATCTGTGGGGAACTTCCCCTTCCGCGAACGAGCTATTCAAGATGGTGGTAAGTGGATAGACTAGTTCGTACGCGAATGTCCTGATCAGTCTGGTAGGTACTCCATCGAGACCAGCGGACTTTCCGGGTTTTAGCCGTTCTCGATAAACTTCCCATGGTTGCACAGAAGGGGGTCTCTGAGACGGCAGATATGCTGGTAAGTCGCATAGTTGGAGGGGCCGGATGTTGCTCGCAACATCTACTAATCGTTTGTTGATGGTATCTGCAGTCCTCGATGGATCCGACTGATCACAACCGGGAACGTCAATGGTTTGACAGCATTGCGATCTAGAAGTCATGAGCTTAATATGCTGGTGCCACGAGGTAGGATTGTCCGATTTCAGCTGAGCCACACGATCGTGGTAGAAGTGGCGTTTCTCTTTACCTATGCTCCGGATGATTTTATTGGAGCAAGCCCTCCATTCGCATTTCGGTCCAGTGTTGAAAAGGATTTGACGTTGATTAATAAAAGCATTGACAGATGGTGTAACCTACGGCTTATCCTTCTGATGTAGTTTTACTTTCTTTCGTATATCTCTCGTATATCCCAGATGGAGGTGTTTTTATTTGTATTTTTATAAATCACCCGATATTTAGTTGACCTAAAACTTTTACGATGGCCATCTGTTAGCTTACCAGTTTCTAGTGATACATTATTTGACATATTATTTGTGATTTTCTTTGAATGTCCACTTTAAGGACATTTGCGATCAGGTTTACACAGCTTTAGATCCGTAATTAGATCAAACCAGTCCATCATTGCTGCTAGTGATGACTAACTCATACTATAAGCCAATGGCGGATCTAGGGGGGGGGGGGCAGGCGGGCACGGCCCCAAACCCCTGGCAAAAAGGAGTAAAAAAAAACCTTTAAAAAAAAGAAGACGGGCCCCAACCCTCACAAAAAAGGAAAAAAAGAAAGAAAAAAGAAATGTTAACCACAATTTCACCTTTTTTTTTCAAGGGAGGGGGAGGGTGTAAAGAATGCTCATTACCCCCGCTTATTCGCCGACTGGCTGATTCGCTGCTAAATAATTTCTCACGAATAGGGCCCCCCTTTGGCCCCCGCCCTTGCCGCCGGCTGGATCCGTCCCTGACTATATAAAGCAGAATAACCTTTCTCACACCATTTTCCTCTTGACCATTAATGGCGACCTTGCAACAAAGTGCTTCAACTTTACCGTAATTAATTACATGATTTCGCTAATCATAGTTCAGGGGCTGATATCCTACTACAGATGTATTAGGAAATTTGAAATGCTAAGAGACCACAGTCCATATAAGTACACGAGGCGAGAGAGCTACAATATTATGGGCTAATATGAATGATTGTCACTTCCAAACACTATTTCCATTTTAATGATCTAATCAGCTACTATGTCATCCTCTGCTGTAAGACAGCATGCATTACGCTTTTTCGTTGAAGCTCATTGACTAATGACAAAATCAATCGAATGGCTATTGCCTGTAATGAGAAAGCTCTCATTTTGTAAGTTTGTATCGTTAAAGGCATATTATGTACCCTGATGGAGAGTGTAATGTAAAATAATGGGTTGTCCTAGGAATCGTGATATGGAGGCGGATTGCTGTTTACTCGTTGATGGGCTAAGTGTGTGCGTGCGTGTATGTGTGTGGATGAGCGTGGGTGTGTGGCTGACGGGAGATGATGCGTGCGGAGAGGGAAGAATACATGTATATAGCTTTCATATGGTCTCACATTACCAATGCATTTAATGTTTGATATACTGGTTTAATATCCAAATTATACCCTAAGGCCTAAACAAAAAAGATGTTGTATTGCCCTTTAGGTGCCAAAACATGGGTCGGTCGGTCGGATTTGTTTTTCTTTTTTGTTTCTTTCTCCCTCTTTAGGCTTATATTTCTCAGTTTTGAATGCTTTAATTTTTTAATTTTTCCCCCTCTTTGGGCTGATATTTGTCAGTTTTGAATTCTTTAATACATATTTTTTTATTCATTAAACATTTTTTTCAAAAAAAGCCGACCGTAGATTCAAATTTTTGGGGTCGGTCGCAAAAGGCAATATAACATCTTTTTTGTTAACGCCTAATGCTGCGACTGAATAACAATCCTACTTAATCAAGTTCTGTCGACCTAAAGGCATAGTGGCAATAATACTTTAACATGTTAAAAAGGTTATAGGGCAATTTCTTGACTCTCAATGTCGATATGGGTTCTGATTTGATTAAATGTTTACCAAATCATGAGCGATGCTCACTCTTCTGTTAAGAATTAAATGCACTCTGTTCCAAAATCACATATATTGTGTATATTTGTC
This sequence comes from Mesocentrotus franciscanus, assembly GCA_037976565.1. Classification (NCBI taxonomy): domain Eukaryota; kingdom Metazoa; phylum Echinodermata; class Echinoidea; order Camarodonta; family Strongylocentrotidae; genus Mesocentrotus; species Mesocentrotus franciscanus. The sequence continues at coordinate 23,503,757 of CP137675.1, forward strand.
TTAATTTTATGTGAGATGCAGTAACAGGTTAAGGGGGATGCATTTGACCTGTACCCCATGCAATATAAAATTAATTTCTGTTTTCCTCCTAAGTGCCTTCTCTCTTGGAGCACTACTTAAAATATCTAATTATGGATGGCATACTATTACAGGTCCTCTAAAAAGAAATGTCCTTCCTCACTCATGCATTATGAAAAATTGATATTTTATGTATTAAGAAGGGGAAAAGTTGTTTGTTTTACCTGACTGCTAAAAAAGCATGTGCTTGTAAGTAAGCAACCAGGGGATCGACGGATTAAGTCCTCTCCGTTTGACTTGGTAAAGAGGATTAAAGGAGAATAAAAGTCAGCCCTGTAAGTCTCATAGTCCTGTACAGAGTAATATGAAAACATGTTTGATACAAAAACTCTCATTCGAGCCGTCAGAGGTGGTTTTATAAACTATTTAATATGACACGCGTCGTTTGCTCGTGTACCACAATTGCACAGATGTGCGCCCTTCCGCTGTAAATGCATATGTGTACTTATCGCAAGAAGATGGTGTACTGCCAAACCTTTGGGTGTTAAAATGCCTCTGGGAAAGGACTCGAAAAGTCTGTTCACTCGATTCCTAAGAAGGAAAAGCAACCAGAGTTGATTAGGCGATGTGCTGCGGCGATTAAAGTTGAAACAAATCTTTAAAAACAGCTACAAACACAGCCGTTATGATGTGATTTGTAGCGACCATTTCGTAAAGTCGCATCACGCCTGCGACGCTCAATTTCCTGGTCAGTTAAAACAGGCTCAAAGGCCTTGGGACCATCCATGATTCACAGTCAATACACCAGCTGAACGAAAAAGGATGTTAAAATATTATCTGAGTACGAACTAATCACAAATCATTAATTCCTGCCAGGTACCCGTTTACCTCACCTGGGCCGAGTGTGGCAAATGTAGATTAATGTCTTGCCAAAGGACATTAGTGCCGCGGCGGGACTTGAACTGCAGACCTTGTGAATCACAGTTCGGTAACATATCCACTCGACCACGACACCTCTATTGCTATTGTCAAGTTTAGTCGTCCAATAACAAGGTAAAAAATACTTTACGTAACAACTTACAACAACAAGTACAAGGAAATCACTTGACAAAAGTGTTTTTTGATTTAAGTGGAATGTTTAGGCGTTTGCAATATGATGTATGTGAATGTCGTACAGTCGTTGAAATAACATTTTTAGGAAGAGATCCTGGTAAGAAGCGATTAAATCAAAGACACATGACGTTTGTAATAAAATCATAGCCGTAATTTTTCACATTTACAGAGAGTAATTTATAGATGTGGTATATATTTGTTTTTTTTGTTTTTGTCTCTCTTCACCATTATGTAAGTATTCTATAATGTGTTAAAATGTACAATGTTCCTCTAAATTGCTTGCGCTTCCAAGATTTGATTTCTTTTGGCAGTTTTTATCTGACAATGTCTTTTTTGTAATTTATGAAATGGACCTTGTGGCAGATTAGCCTTGTTCTTAATAAGTTATCCATTGAAGTATACTACTACTAATTCTACTACTACTACTACTACTACTACTACTTCTACTACTACTACTACTACTACTACTACTTCTACTACTACAACTACTACTTCTACTACAACAACTACCACTACTACTAAGGAGGATAAGAACCATATAGTCTATTTATTCTTGTCCTACGTCTGTAAAGCTTGAATTCTCTATTGACATACAACTTCATCTCCATCAAAATTCATTTCAAGTATATTTTGTTCTCGTGAGTAAAAACAAACAAATACAAATATTAATTATGTATAGAATAAAATGAAAGTGTCGAATAAAAACCAAAAGGTAAACGCTCTATGTTTCGAACGTTGTTGGTCTTTATGATTACTCTATACTAAATTGTTACTTGCAGTAATGCCCAGCGCAAACTACACGATCCTCCTGCGATCCGATTTTCGAAGAAATGGAAATTATATTACAAATATCACCTTCCTGATTTAGGATCTAAATTATGATAAGAAAAGTAAGAACCTAATGTTAGTGCATTTAAGTCTTCTCGTCAGGATATCAGCCGAATCGGCTCCAAATCGTAAAAAAATCGCATTACTGGTCTGGCGTTACTGCGATTCAGATATAAAGGGGTAATCCATGGCGTTTTTTGTTGTTGAAAGATTGGCAAAAGGTTCTGTTTTAGATATAGAAATGTGAAGGGTATTACGCTTTACGTCATATAAAAACAAAAAACCCGTCGGGTTTTACACTGCATATCGGAACGAGGCTTAAGCTGAGCTAGATGACAACGTAATAAGAAAAAGAAATAAGAAGGAATTAAAAATAGCTTTTAAATCCTACCTTTCCGTTGACATGTTGTTGATTCTTTTGTTTCTCCAGCTATTGGTAATCAGACCTTACCTTGTAGGGGTCACGAGTGAAGTGAAGAATTCTTCGCCTGGTTCTCTGAGCTGACTAAATTGCTATTAGGCACGCCTTTTGACGTCCTTGATTGCTAATGCATCCGTTGTGTTAATCGCGGGAATGGTTCCTGTTTAAAGTGAACTCAGTTATGTCGTAGCTGTTAATTAGCGATCGGAACGACCTTGGTAGACAAAAGGCGTTCCTGTAGGCGATTGGAATAAGGGTTTTTTTTTATGGGGGGTGGGGGTAGTTGTTGCTTTTTGTTTTTTTGTTTTTGTTATTGTTTGTGTTTGCTGATAACTTGATATATAGGTCCTAGGGCTTAATTTAGAAGAGGAAAGATCTTCGCTTAATCCAAAGAACTTTACAGGGACTAATAAATAAGTAGAAGGAATCGATATATGTTCTTAAAAACATCGTTAGAAGTTTTGAAAAATATTCCGTTAATGAAAAAGGAAAGATTAGGACATTATTATCTGCCGGGACTACATTACGTTACAATGTCCTACCCGTGCATATCCGGGTTGGTGCTTCTTAGTATTCTTTAAGTCAAACAGCTACTATAGGGTGGAGAATTCTAATACACTACATGTACAACGATTCCAAGGGCATACGAAGGGGAGGGGGTATCGATATTCGGGCAACTATAATCGGGCAGCGTGGTGCCGGAATATCGTCATATTCGGGCAGCAATATGACAGCAATTTTGTATTTATTATATTCTATGTAATGTGTTTTGATGACAACACAATTACAAAAAAAAGATAACAAAGTGTCTTTGCTGCTCACTCGCTTTGAGCCTTTGTTGTTCTCAGAATATCGAAACGGGATCGTTTCAGAGAGTGAGATTCCCGAATATATGGCAGGGAATCGCCAGACACTATGAACATGACGGACAAAGAAAGAGGACAAAATATACAATTCCTCATTCTACCCTCAACAATTGCTGTGGTAGACAAAGGAACATCCCTTCACTGCTATTATGTAAAATAAGTGTAACAGGTGAATATGCATGTGACACCTGTTCTACACATTTTTACATAATAGCAGTGAAGGGATGTTCCTTTGTCTACCACAGCAATTGTTGAGGGTAGAATTAGGAATTGTATATTTTGTCTTCTTTCTTTGTCCGTCATGTTCATAGTGAGAATATATAAGTAGTATTGCTTATCAACGTAATGTATTTTGAAGACGAGAGTATCACATATTTCGTCATGATAAATTAAATTTTTTACTCGTATGATTCGCTCGCTCGCAGAATTTACATTAAAAAAAAAATCATTATCTTGAGACATCTGGTTATGACGCAATATTCATGAACTTTCTTTCTATCCCTCCTTCTGTTAACCTCTTACGTGTTATTACATTTTTCATGTTTATTAGTCCTTCGTAATGCAATACAACCAGTAAAAACAAACACACATTTTATGTACAATTTCATGTTTTCCTGATTTTTAATTTTTCTCAACCTTTATTTCATATTCTTGTACAAACATTATTTTCAAACTTATGATTAGAAAGAAAAGGATGTTGCGCGATAACACTTTTGATTGGAGGTTCATCATCTTCATGAATAATTGATAGCAGTAAGTGGACATGCATTCAAATCATAAACAATAACATTTATACAGATCGATATAGATAATTCTAATCAATAGGACTGATGCACTATTCTCATAACTGCTAATGGGGGATTACAAAGAGCATATTTTTGTTTACATAATTGAAAAGATCATTATGAACTTATTGATTAAAATCCTTTTGTGAAAAAAATATGAATACTTAATGAGAAGGTTGGTTTACGGAAGAGATTAAAAACAAATATGTGAACTCTGTTATTGTCAGTCGGGCTTATAAATGTAAAATGCACGGATAACTGCAGCGCTGGCGTTATATTCATTTCATGTAACATGATATGAACAGTTGCTGTGAACAATGAGCAACAGTTGCTAACAGTTGTTTCTCCTTTTTAAACTGCATGATATGATATCAGTTAGTTATTCTGAGATGAAGACTACAAACAACTTGATTGGCCCGCCAGAGCTCTCTGTTAGATTCTGCTGTTTCAGCACATTGAATGAATTCGTGAAATGTCAGGTGATGCTATTGTGCCCATTTTACAGCTTATATTTTAAAGGTAAAGACCAGTTTTGGAAACGCCCCTCTCTCAAAAAATTGAAATGGAAGCCCTCATTACCAATCATGTGAAAGAATGTGTTTTGAATAATACGTGATGATACAAATTTTGCCGTGAAAGTCGGGAAACCGCCTACTAATTGATATATTTGGTAAATTATTATATCTATTGGGACCAAATACATATCGGCACGTGGTCGCGTAGTCCCATATACATCTTTCTGTGTACAGTGCTTGTAACTTTACCAAGACTGGGCCAAATTTCTTATCATTTTGATGATTCCAGAACCTTGCAGTACACACCAATACTTATATGCTAGATGATCAACCTTTTCTGATCGATTCCACAACGGTTCTTTCACAATGCAATCGCATGACCAGAACCGGTCTTTCTCTTTAATAGAAATGGTTTTGGAGAATATCATGGTAGAAATATATCCTTAAAAGATCGCTCTTAACATTCGCTCATTTTTGAAATATTGCAAATAGTTCAAAAGTTTTTACCAAACATAAATGTAATACAGTATTCATATATGTGTCTAGCGCCGGGATGAGATTCGCACCCTCAAGCCTTCAATCGAGAGTCAAGTGAATGAACCACTATACTTCGACACTTCCTTAGCTCCAGGAGGGGCAAAATATTTAATCTTCCTGTGATCTATATAAGTAAGGTACACCATGGTTTTTGTCAAGGGGGGGGGGCATCGCCCAAAATGATTTTTATTTTCTTTAGGAAGAAAAGGTAAGTCTTTTAAGAATATGTCTACACTACGGGGTTTCTTTTTCTTGGTCAGAAATCTGCCAGGAAGGGTAAATTGCCCCCTTGCCCCTCCTTCAAATACGCTAGTGATAAATGAGCTCGAAAATTTTCGGTTTGAGTATCAATAGATACTGATATTCAACGCCCTTGGGAAGCGCATAGGGAGGTTATTTATAACAAACTTAGCTAAGACATACCTATTGCACATTGCTTACAGCTATCCACTATCCCAGTCTTTCCCAGGTGAATCATGGACAGCATATTCGGTAGTTTTTTACTCTCATTAGCGCCGTCGATTTGGCAAGTATAATATTGGAGCTCTACAAATTCCCAAATTGGATTGGATAATCATCTAAATATGATATGTGCTTTACCAAAAGCGGCTCATTATTATCATTTTGCCCATTGAGACACACACATTTGGGGAGAATTGGATCGCGATTCAAATCTCACTTTCTTTTTTTGCCACCGTTCATACTTAGGAAAAAAATCTCGCTTCTCGACGAGCGCTGTTATCTAGCTTTTCATCACACGCAAACCCATCGGCCAAATAACCGCGATTTTTCAACAACAAAATCGCACTTTTAGTGAGATTCTGATCGCGATTCAAAAATCGAAACTCACTTGTATGTTCATCCCACTATTATTTATAATCAAGCCTCGTTCAGGTATGACGCGGTAAACCGTGGCTTCACATTTTCGTATAAATTATGATAACACAGAGCTCAGTGATGAGTAAATGCATATAATTTATAGGACCTTTGACGGTTTACCGCTTCCTATATCTGAACAAGCATATTTTAATGGCCGACTTACTCCGATTCCTTGTTTTCAGCGGCTTCCTTGACTTGGATAATCCGGGCCATTCCATCCTGTTTCATAGACATTTTGGCTTTCATCTACCTAGTCAGAATCAGCATCAATGATTCCTTTCAGGGAATCCTGTATTTCAACTTGTCCTGCCCGAGTTAACTCCTTCTTTTGTTATCGAAATGAACAGATAATGTGATCGGCTTCTGCGAGTGTTGCAAGCGAGATTAATGTAGTGACCTTTCGTAAGGACGGATGGGTACTCTGTAAGCGAATCGATCAATGTTGTTTGCGAAACAAGTTTGTATGCATGTTGTATGACGATATGTATTCGCTAGTAGGGATAAGCTAAGATTGGGATTTGATGTCATGCTCCGGTATGTATACGCAGCATAGGGTTGAGCTGACAAAACCGTATTCCTTATTGTAAGTAAGGTGCCCTTTTTTCCTTTGTAAAGAGTGCATTTTCTCCTTTCCCTTTTCAGCTCTGATAAGTGCCTCATTTGCTTTTAACATGTGCCTTTTTTACTTTGTAATAAGTACCCTTTTCCTCGCTGATAAGTCCCCATTTTCCTTTTCTAATTAAAGAAAGCATGTGTATGCTTCTAAGTAAGCAACAAGGGGACTGACGACTTTAAGTCCTCTCCGAGGGACTAGGTAATGGAACTAATGCATTACCAAAGTACACTAGCACTAGCGTCGACTTTGTTTCGAACCCGGGACTTCCCGATCGCGAGACCGCACTGCTCTACCTCGATTGTTATACTGTCCTTGTAATAGCTGACAGTCTAGAAATTGAGGGGAGAGTAGGAGTATAATGTTTTACATATTACAAGGTATCTACATGTACGCGTTGACACGGTACACAATACAAATCACACAAATCGCAGGATTTATATTCAATACAATTCAATTCAATTCAAATAATTTTATTTCTATAACTCAATCAGAACATGGACAAAACGCTTACATAAAATGAATATCAAATGAAATTTGCAAAAAATCTAGAAAATAAATAAAACTTAATTGTATTTATACAATCTTAAATGTCAACAAGTAATCAAAGCATTTTAGGATACAAAATATTGAAGCATATCATATAAAATGAAGTTGAGGTTAAATGAAATAAGAAATCCACTAAAAAGAAAGAAAAAAAAAAGGAGAAAGAAAGAAATAAGTAGAAAAAGAAAACGGAAAAGAAAAGTGGAGTAAAAACGCAAAGCAAAAAAACAAAACTATTCTATTCGGTTAGTTCATACGTTTAATTACCATGAAGTAATCGAGAATTAATATCAGCTTGGGTATATTTTTCATAAGTAAAGAGACGTTTCTAGGCTTTATATGATGTTAACAGAAACCGTTTGAATATTGATTTAAATGATATATGAATATTAATCAGCTAGAGCCAGAATGAATGAGAGTAGATGGGTGAGGAGGAATGTGACAAACGAGACATGAGACAAAGAAGTAGTGAGTAGAAACAGATGCGTAGACAATTATGTATGTATTTTCGCAACATAGTATACTAATAGTACATAGTCGTATCCGGACACCTACCCCCTGGACATCCACCCCCAGATAACCACCCCTAGGATAACCACCCACTAGGACAACAACCCCCTAGGGCAACCACCCTCTAGGATGACTACCCCCGGACAACTACCCCCTAGGATAGTTGTCCGTGGGGTAGTTGTCCTAGAGGATGGTTGTCGTAGGGGGTAGTTGTCCGGGGGTAGTTGTCGTAGGGGGTAGTTGTCTGGGGGTAGTTGTCCGGGGGTAGTTGTCGCAGGGGGTAGTCGTCCTAGGGGGTAGCTGTCCTAGATGGTGGTTATCCCAGGGGTGGTTACCCGGGGGTGGTTGTCCAGGGGGTAGGTGTCCTAGAACCGTACATAGTACAACATAAGTATAAATGTGAGACAGCATAGCGGTAATACATAATGACCTTTATGATTGCAAGTCGAACAAAACAAAGTATTGTGCTGATATTTGGATAGAATTTAAGAAAGCAATAAGTGTATTCCCTTTAAAAGAGAAACTTCAAAAGCCTGAAAGGAGATACAATGTATTCATTTATAAGGTGTGCCTATTTGCATCTTAGCATTATACAGAGTGAGTCAGAAAAAATGTCCCACTTTTTAAAAGTTGTATTGTTTGAAGTATGAATATTTAATCACGGGTTTCATGAAATGTCTTGATAGAGTTATCCTCCAAGTACATTTAGGTACCATTTTCATTTGAATCTATGCATGCATGACTGAACATCAGACAATCTTTACAAGACTGCCAGATCTCACTTGCGCCAAGTTACTGGGTGAGGAATAAAACCGTGCATTGAACAAAGACAGTCAGACAGACACACACACGCACAGACACACGCACGCACACACGCACACACAAACGCATTTACGCACACGCACACACACACACACACACAACACACAGCACGCGGTAAAAATTGTTTCATAATTTCCTCTTTTCTGATTAACCATTGATTTTTATCAAGATCGCTGAATGTTTAAGTGGCATTTCCTGACAATCTTTCCCTTTAGTACACATTCACTACCACCATCATATCATCATCATCATCATCATCATCATCATAAAGCTCAACACGCACAACATCCGCCAATACGCACCAAGAGGACAGCGGCCACTCAACTTTTCGTACGAGAAGAAGAATTCCCGACAAAAAATAACATTTTGGGTGGGCCTTGTCGGGAATGGAACGCTCATTTGTGTGCGTGTGCCTGTTCGTGTGCGTATGTGTGTGTTTGTGCGTGTATGTGTGTGTGCGTGCGTGCATGTGTGTGTGTTTTTGTCTGTCTGGCTGTCTTTGTTCAAAACACTATTTTATTCCTCACCCAGCAACTTGGCGCAAGTGAGATCTGGCAGTCTTGCAAATATTGTCTGATGTTCAGTCATGCATGCAGAGATTCAAATGAAAATGGTACCTAAATGTACTTGGAGGATAACTCTATCAAGACATATCATGAAACCCGTGATTAAATATTCATACTTCAAACAATACAATTTTTAAAAAGTGGGACATTTTTTCTGAGATTTGCACGACGAGAACGTGGACTGCTACCTGGACATCCATTTAAGGCAATGTGACGTCCTTTTAAGGCACACTGCCGGGCACTGCCAGTGCCTTAAAAGGACGTCACATTGCCTTAAAAGGATGTCCACGTAGCAGTCTACGTTCTCGTTGTGCAAATCTAAAAGTCCCTAATGTTTGGAAAAAACGAATCTTATTTAAAGATAAGTTTACATCTTCTCAGAACTTTAATTTACCAAGTACTATAAATTTTTGGATTGATCGATGAAGTACTGAAAATATATAAACTTTTTTTGATTAAGAATATATCATTTAATTACTCAAACAATCATTTCATTGGAAGAGGTAAGAACAACAAAAATATTCCTACTTAATGGGCAACATAAAATATTGCGCTTGCTCGTGCATCTAAACTGTACAACCAGTGGCGTAGCTACGGGGGGGGGGGGCACATGCCACCCCAACGAATGGCCACACATAGAGGTGAGAGCGAGGGGAGAGATGAGGTAATGTAAAGAGAAAGATTGTTCAAACTCTCTTTAAAATTTATATTATATGAATTAGTAATGTGGTGGACAACATGGTAGGCCTAAGTCTTAAATGAAATCTGTAGTAAGAGGTTCATTAAACGATTATTGCCTCGTTGACACTTGCACGCATTTTAGTTCCGCACTGCCCCGCTCTATGGCGTGCCAATGCATGCCAATAAGTGGCACGCAGTCGCACGCAGGGTCACGTCTAATGTACGAATAGTTCACGAAATGCGTAACCACCAGGACACGCATTCGTAGACTATGCGCATGGCCTGCGAAAACTGCGCGGGAAGTATGCGCAGCCAATGCGCAAATTGTGCGCAAATAAGTCGTTAACTAGTTGTGAACATGCGTGCCACTATAGGCCAACGGACACGAATCGGCGCGCACTGGCACGACAAGGTAGCGCATAGGGTGCGCATAATTCACGAAGTGTTCATGAACTTTGCAAAACAAAATTGTCGTGCCAAAATTTTGAACATTTTGAAAATTCTGTCACGCTTTTCACGCACGTCCCGCATCCGCCGGCATCCTCCCGCACGCTATCACGAATACTTCCCGCATTGGCACGCAAGAGTATGTGTCTATGCGCAAACTATTCGCAAACTAAAATGCGGGCAAGTCTCAACGAGGCATATGTGTGTCCGTTTCACTTTAAAATGCAATAGTTTCCCACACTAAAGGGAATAGGGGTATATCCCATCTCGGCCTAGTCGATCTGCCCTCTCGAATGTTTACCACGATCCGCGAGAGTATTTTAGTCAAATTAAAATTATGTTTTTGAATAACGTCAACTTCATGAAACAAAGTATCAGAAACTGCAAGATGCACAAATACATATCACTTTGGGTATTTCGATCACGAAATAAAATTTCGGAGAAACGAAGTGTATGTTTTTGCTCGCTCGCTTCGCTCACTCGCAAAATTTAGAAACGGATAAGTTTCAGTCAATGAATATCCTCATATGATGATATGACAATATTCGGGCACCTCGATGCCCGAATATAGGTATGATTCGGTCAGCATGGCGTCCTAATATAACCTTATTTATTCTACTTTTATATCGACATGAAATTTGTAGCACAAAATAAGTTTCACTCGCTTTACTTCTTGCAAAATGTATGAATCAGGATGATTCCTGGCAACAAGATGACCAAATATGTAATTTTACATTTTATCTACTATATAATGATGACTCAGTAACATTTTTGCAATAATAAAACTGCAATTTGTATACTCGCTCGCTCTGCTCCCTTGCATTATATGGGATCCGGATAGTATGTTTTCGAGCAAAAGTCCCTTATCGTCCCTCACGCAAAAGGGGGATGGAAAACAAATCATCTTTAATGAATTTGGATTGGGGTGACGCGAAACGTTTAACTCCTAAAAGGGAGCTGTGGCTTAAAGAAAGGGTTTAAAAAACGCTGATCTGGAAGACTAAAGAATGATGCCCCCCTGACTGAGCCCACGCTACGCCACTGTGTACACCAATAACAAAAACAACAACATCAAAAAAAATATAAAATTGTCATAAATCCAGGATCATTTTTTCACTGAGTTCCTGACAGATTGGCAATATAATTCTTTGCAATTATCTGCAGAATTTAATTACAAAATATATCTAGAAGCGGAAGTAATCATCAAGCTGTCAAGAGAGAAAGTGCGGGGGAGTGAGAGTGATGGAGGTAAGAGGAGGGAGTGATGGAGAGAGAGGAGAGAAGGGAAGCTAGATTTGGAATTATTAATGTATCGTACCTGAATGAGCGCAGTACAAGTATATTTTGTCCCACGCCTCTTATGGCGTTCTGACGTCATATTCAGGGTACAAACTTGACAGATTCCCCAGTATATTCGGACATACCATTCGACAGATATCCAGGGGTATTTCAGGGCAAGTACCGTCACCTAAAAATGCCTATTTATTTAGAGTAAGATAAAAGGAATGAAGAACAATGAGAAGAAAAAAGGAAGAAAGAAAAAGTGGTAGAAGAAGAAGCAGAAGATATGAAGAAGGAGAGAAAGAATAAGAAGATGAATAAGGAGAAGAAGAAGAAAGCCCAAGAAGAAAGGGCAGAAGAAAAAAGGAACAAATTGAAGAATGGGAAGAAATAGGAGGAGAAGCAGAAAGAAAAATTAATACGAATAATTATAAGTATTTTTACTGCTCACTTTATGATATTGTACCACTCAATGAGCTACAATGTACTATAATACTAATACTAAAACTAAATCACACAAACAAAATAGTAGGCTATTAGACATGTAAAACATTGTTTCCTAGTAGCTCTGGGTGAAAAGAAAAGAAGGAGAAAAAAAATAAGAACAACAAGAAGAAAATATGGTTAATTTTTGTGTAGATTTTAACGCTGACGTAAGGGTGACATAATACGATGTTTTCACTTGTTCGATGAACATCAATGAGTTTGCGATTAAGTGAGCTGTCCCATAATGAATTTTATGAATATTTAATTGGCAGATGATGAATAAAATACGATTTTATTCAATAGGAAGAGTACAAAGCGAGCTAATTAGGTAAAATATCATTAGTTTTTTTGTTGACATCCTCTCTTAATACAAAACATCGCACTGATTTAAAAAAAACATAAATGAGCTTGCTACGTCGCTACTAGCTACAGTAGCGTAGAAACTTTTTTGAAGAGGGGGTGACACTTTATTGAATAGTGATATTAAAAGAATAGGGAGAGAGAGAAAGGAAATAATGAGGTGACCCAGTTCTGTGTGCAGTGTTGTTCACAATATGCGATTTTCAGCAACATTTTTGTTGTTCTGCTGCTGCCTCAAAACGCACAATTTATTCTTGATACTCATACTCATTTTTAAATTAAAAATAGCTATATTTATATTGCATTATAATACGTATCCATCCCAGGGGATGCTTAAGGCGCCTACAAAGTACTATTATTACCCTGGCTTTACCACAGCTGCCCTAAGGCGCTGAAGGAATTGAAGGAATCAATTCCTACAAGGTACCTATTTATAACTACACCTGGTTGAAGAGTGATAACTATTTTGCTAAAACACATTAGTGCCGCAGCGGTACTCGGACCGCGAACCAAGTGGCCATCTAGACCACGGCACCTGTCATCACGTGTTAAAGACGCATGTTCCCCGTATTCCAGAGGGCGTTCAAAATACGTACGCGCTGGCGGACGGTGCTTGCTGCCTATTGACACCAACAGAATACGGCTCTTACGCAGATGGCATGTTCCGAATGCCGAACAATGCCGATTATCGCATACATGTGCCTAAGTAATACCAATCGCAGTTCGGCTCTAAGATTCGGCTGCTGTTTCCGCCCACTTTCGTGACGTTACGATCGGCAGCGATCAGCTGGCTTGGCGAAGGCAGGCCGTACTACATTCACGTAAGTCCCCTGCGTGCGCCCCCCTCCTCGAACTTTGATTGACAGCTGTATGCAAATTAGAAATCGATCTTCGGAACCAAGATGGCGATGACTAGAGCAGCGATAACTACACTGGCTGGATTGTGCGCCTTTAAATACTTGGGAACTAACTTGACTGATTCCCTAGTATACTCAGAGATTCCATTAGGGCGGATATCTCGTGGTACTGCAGGGCATGCGACAATGAGAAGAAGAATGTAGTAGTAGTAGTAGAAGTAGTAGTAGTAGTAGTAGTTGTAGTAGGAGTAGTAGTAGTAGTAGTAGTAGAAGAAGTAGTAGAAAATGTAGAAGTAAAGAAGAAGAAGAATGATGATGCTAACGTCTTCTATCGTTAGGCGCATAAATTACTCTTGTTTGTAATGAAAAGAAGCGACAAAATCCACATTTTCGTCATGAATAAGAAGTTCTGGACACCCAATTTTGATAGCAGAATTCCTTGTATTTTCCGATAGCATTTGCACTCTTAGTAGAATGAAATATGTTTACGGGAGTAGTTCTTAATCTTGTATAATACGAATTGAATCCGCTTCGTGCGCGCGTTTACATGCATGTGAAGCGAAAATGCGCGCTGTTGTACGCTTCTCGCGCTTCATAACAAGCGCATGTAGATCAACTATTGACCTTTCGAATGCTGCGGTCGCGTCGTCCGTAGTCGTATTATACCCGATTGACCCCGAGTAGGGCAACGGGAAAGACACATATAGTCTCGTCATGCTGCACTCCCTTTAAGTGACCATTAATCTTATCAATCAAATAGAATACCTTTGACTTTATTGATTTTTAAAATATATTCTTATTACCTCCACTGGAATGGAGTTAATCATCAGCTTTCATAAGTCATAATTGTAAGGTAGATATGTTTTTTTTTCTATCTCGTGTATTACATGATTTAAATGAACATTATACTAGCAAAAAATGTAGCCAATGGCAAACCTGTATTCAAGTCACGTGTTTATGCTTTTTTCTTCTTCTCCCGTTGCGCCTGGCTACAGCTACGGAAGATTTGTGCAGAAGCTATGCAAGTTATGTGCAGCACTAATGCAAGCTCCGTAGTAGTATTAATAAAATGCATTTAAATTACCCTGTATTCGATTTCAATTTAGTAATAATTGAAGTAATAATATATAGAATGTGAGGGTGCACATACCTACGGGAGACGAGGATCAATTTCAATTTTGTGAACCCTGACCCACAAGCCATTCCTTATTATACTCTGTATCTTTTATTTGTTATTTTGTATGTATATCTTGAACTTTTATGGTCAAATAAATAACACCAACTATTATTATTATTCGCAATCTAAACCTTCATTATCCTCTGTCCCGTTACCCTCTCATTATGTGAATGAGTAAATTGATTTCATTCTCTGAAGTAGCTCGTGTTAACTGCCATTATACACTTGATTACAATATATTTGTCATATTTCTTTAATTACGGTACAGCTTTAGTTTAAGTATTGTACGTAGTGAGGTCAGGTTTAATTGCGACTGTATATATGCCATCCTGTATGCTATGCGGTTAATCATGTATACGGCTACTCGTAAATCAAAAAGCATGATAATATTAGCTATGCTCATAAGACAATCGGTAACCTTGATGGTCATCTCGGCGTTTTAAACGTTTATGTTGTCTTGTAGTTAAGTTCAAAGTGTACACATTCATGGTTTGGGAAACTCTGATTTCCCTCGAGGTATTCATCCAAGAGTGATCTTATAGTTAACGCACGAACTAGAAACCACTCGATGTGTTGTGCCGTATGGACGCGATTAACTCGCCAGCTTGTAGTTACTACACGGAAGCATCCGAGCAGTTCTTTTTTCCCGGATATGTATGTTGTTAGTCGGTCGGTATTTAAAACTCGAGGATTTGCAAACTTAGAGATTCAACATTGACGGTGCCATGGGAACATAGCTATCACACAAAAGTGAGCGTAGCAAAGGCTGAAATTGAAAAGAGTGTATTCTGAAAAGCATTTTCGACGCAGAGCAGAAGACTTTATACATAGAGGTGCATCTGCATAATTTCAGGGCATTTTTAAAGATTTTAATCTTATCACGGTTTTGAGTGGTTGGAATATCTCCCATCATGGTACGTACATAGATGTATTTATTTATATTTTGGTGTATTCTTTTCCAATTTTTAGTATCGTAGAGCCGGTTTCTTTAAACCGTCAAGAGTCATTCTACCCCGGGATCATTCGGATCTAGAATCAGCTACCAGCCACTGCTGTTACAGCTCTAACAATTGTTGCTTTCAAGGAGGCCGCCCTAATTCCTGTCATCAGAGAGTTGGAATGTCCTGTAGGTTAACCTTAGGAGTATGGTGTTTACTTGCACGTCACTATTTCATCATTATTTATCATGTTTAACCATCTTAGAGGTGTCGTAGTCAAGTGGTTTAAGCACTGGAATTGAAATGCAAATGTCGTGGGTTCGATCCTCGACACGGCACCAATGTCCTTTGACAAGGCATTAATCTACATTTGCCACTCCATACCCAGGAGAGAAATGGGGACCTGGTAAGAAGATATGCTTTGTGTTTAGTAATTGCCATATGATCAAACGGTGACCATATGGTAGGAATACTCCCCATGGAGTGGAGATGGTGCACATTGTGAGTGAATGAATCCGATGACCGTCATAATAGTATCTGTAAAGCGCTTAGAGATTTTATTTCGTATCAAGCGCTTTATAAATCCAGATAATTATTATCATTAATCGAAAAGGAGGGTGTTTGTTGGTGTTTTGGCTGCTACGGAACATAACAGCTTTGATTTTTTGGCCTCTAATCATCCCATTATTATCAACGAATTTAAACGCTCGTTTCATTTGCTCTCAAATTGTTCAAAAGGAAATAGAGCCTGAATAACTTGACCACGATCTTCCATGTTCATCATAAATATCGCTCTTTTTGGCTGTAAAGTGGACTTACAACAACTGTGAATCTGTTAACATGCAGACCTACTCACTTCTTACTCGTATTTTAATACCACTTTGTCTCTCTTTTCAACCATATATATTCCGTTCTTAGCATTTAAAGGTGGCCATCACGTTCCTCATACTCAATCAACACCATTATGGTGAGTTATTATGGTTTATACATTAATAATTTTCACGACAATTTGAATGTTAAGGGGAGTTTTGGATATGCGAACTCGATGTGAAAGAAGCAATGGAGGGGTGATGACAGGTGTCGTGGTCTAGAGTATATGCCACTGGACTGAGGATCACATGGTTCGCGGTTTGAGTCCCGCCGCGGCTTTAATGTGTTTTAGCAAAATATTAAACTACAGTTACCACTCTTCACCCAGGTGTAGTAAATGGGTAAAACCTAATTCAGCGCCTTAGAGCAGCTGGGCTAAAGCCAGGGTAATAATAATACTTTGTAGGCGCCTTGAGCATCCACTGGGATGGATACGTATTATGACGCAATACAAATACAGCTATTTTTATAATTTTTAGTATAAAGAACTACATTGTAATTGTGCGTTTTGAGGCAGCAGCAGAACAACTTATTTTCATGAGGCACATGAAGATAAGGAATGTAACAATCTTGAACCAGACCTGTTTTGAGGTTTGAAATCATCCGAACTGATAAACCTCGCTGATAATCGCATATTGTGAACAACATTAGACATAGAAATGGGTCACATCTTCTTTTTTTCCTTTCTCTCTCTCTCTCTCCTTATTCTATTAATGTCACTATTCGATAAAGTGTCATCCCCTCTTCAATAGCGTTGCTACGCTACTTTTAGGTAGCTAGCTCATTCATTTGTCAAAATCAGTGCGATCTTTTGTATTTAGAGAGGATGTCAACCGAAAATTAAAGTTGGTCACCTAACTTGCCCGCTCTGTACTCTTCTTATTGGATAAAATCATATGTTATTCATCGCCTGCCAATTAAATATTCATAACATTCATTATAGGACAGCTCACCTAATTTCAAACTCATCGATTTTCATAATTCCATTATGAAATGGTTTGTTGAATAATTGCCTTCTTTTTTATTTTTTATTTCTTAAAATTATTTATCGATGTAATGTGATGACAACGTAAATGCCTATTATTAGCTTGATGATAACCACTTCATAAAATAGATGCTTGCATTTCTTTTACCCTATCTTATGGAATACGAATGACGATTAAAAGTGATGATTTTGATTAAGATAACAGTAATGATTCCAAAATGATGATCATACTATTAATATTACTACTACTTTTGAAAATAATGATTATCATAATTATAATAATAATAAAGATAATGATAGTAATACTAATGACAATAATAGTAATAATGAAAATGATAATAACAAGAACAATAATAATAAAATTGATAATAATAAAAATATTACTGAAAAACTATAAATTCTTCATTTCTTCTCTTCATTACAAATTTTAGCGTTCATTCGCATAACAATAGAAAAGAAAAATGGGATTTACGTCAGTGTTATAATCTACATAACAAATTACCATATTTTCTTCTTCTTCCACTTCTTCTTCTCCTTCTTTCCTTTTCACCCAGAGCTACTAGGAAACTTAATGTTAAATGTCTGATATTATTTTGTTTTTAGTGTTTTGTTTTAGTATTAGTACTATTGTACATTGTCGCGCATTGAGTGGTACAATATCAGATAGTGCGCAGGAGAAATACTTATTATTGTGCGTATTATATTTTCCTTCTTCTTCTTCTCCTATTTCTTCCTATTCTTCTATTTGTTCTCCATTTTCTACTTTTGTTTCTTCTTTTCTCTTTCTTCCATTTCTTCTATTTGTTCTTCATTCTCTTACTCTTTTCTTCTTTTTAAATCTGTTTTTTCTTCTTCTTCATCTTTTTCTCCATTTTTTTGTCTCCTTCTATTTCTTGTTCTTATTCTTCATCATTTTCTTTTTCCTTGTTCTTGTTTATATTTCTTTTTCTTCTTCCTTCTCCTTCTTCTTTCTCTTCTTTTTTTCTCCTTCTTATACAAACTACTTCTTCATTTTTATCATATTCTTTTTATTTTCTTCCTTTTTCTTCTCATTGTTCTTCCCCTCTTTTATCTTACGCTAAATAAACAGGCGTTTTAGGTGTCGGTACTTGCCCTGAAATACCTCTTGACATCTGTCCTTATGGTATTTCCGAATATACTGGGGAATCAGTCAAGCTTGTTCCCAAGCATTTAACACGTGATCACCCTGAATATGACGTCAGAACGCCAGAAGAAGCGAGGGACAAAATGAACTTATACTGCGCACATCCAGGTACGATATACTATTGCTCCTATCCCCCTCCTCCCTCTCTCTCTCTCTCACTCTTTCTCTCCCATCTCCCCCTCTCTCTCTCTCTTTCTTGTTTGACACTTATTTGTTTTAGAATTTGGCAGATAATTGCATAGTATTATTTTGCAAATCTGTCAAGAGTTCAGTAAAAATTATCTCGGATATTAGACAATTTTTAGATTTTTGAGGACAGTTTAGATGCACAACTTAGCACAACATTTTCTTTGTTGCCCATTAATTTGGAATATTCTTTTAAACCTCTTTTCATGAAATGATTGTGAGAATATCATTTATTTTTTTATACTAAAAGGTTTATATATTTATAGAACTTCATTGATCAATCCAAAGAGTCATAGTAATTTGTCAATGAAAGTTCTGAGAAGATATAAACTTATCTATCAAGAATAAACCATATTCTCACAGCCACTTTTTTAAAAGAGGTTAGTATTTCAACTTTATGAGCAACAGTATATATTGTGCTGTTTGACTTTGAACACATGATATCTGTTTTCATAAAGCATGTTACTCCCATCCTTGTCTTAACGGAGCGACTTGCTTTGAAGAGCTTGAAGGGTATAGCTGCTCCTGCCTCGGAGGATACATCGGAATACATTGCGAGCAGCATGGTAAGTTTTTTTTAAAGCTTTCTGTTTTGCGTGGACTCAAAATTTGGAAGAGAATCCCAAAATTTAAATATTGCGTATGCAGTTTCAGTTTATGTATACCTGTGTGGGCGTGTATGTGGATATAAATTGGTATTCTTATTAATAATAATATGATTTGTTTTTCACTTTGTTTCGGCCTCGTGGGCCTTTTGGAAGACTAGAGGGTTCACCAAATATTTCGCTCACTCTCCAACTTATGGTCCTCTGGCTGTAGCCCCTTTTATCATGTTTATTCTCAGATGGTGATTTTCATTTCATTTCATTTATTGTCATATTTGTCATGTTACATAAACATTTCAAAATAAAGTACAAGTTTGTTTGTGTTTGTGATGAAATTACAATCAATGATACATAATAAATAACAAAAAGATAAGTGGTCAATATAGAGTACTGATTTAACTGAGAGAAACATGATGGACCTACATGAAAGCAAGCTTGTAAAGCTGTAGGCCCCGGTGAAATAATTTGTGGTAATGAATGGAGGACGGATATAAATAGTGACCAATCCAAATAAATCAAAAAATAAAAGGGAAAGAAAAAAGAAACATGCGGTAGTGTTGTTTATATTCTCCTACCTTTTCTTACAATGTAGACAAAATTTGTACATGACTTTGTACTTAAATTATTGTACAATGGGTGCTCAGCTGGTAAACGAACATTACAGATAATAATAAAATGACTACATTTGTACATACATATACAATTATACATATACATACATAAAAATAACGTAGTGAGCAAGCACATTGTGTCAGCCGTCGCACTCTCGGATATAAAAAGAAAGGATGATTTTATTTTAAACAAATTAGAAGTATTTCCGAAAGCCCGACAGCCAAACCCAATACGCTTGCAAGTAAATTAACGTGAACACGGTCGCAAAGACTTTCGATAGATCTACTCAAGGGTTATTGATATGCCCTTTATTACATGTCACATGGAGGTCATATTCCGATTACACAAGACGTGATCGTAATTTAATTCGCACATTATTCTCAATAGCTGATTCGAAGTATGTGCGATCATGTTAACAGTGCCCTTTGACATTGCAAGACAGTTTTAATTTTGAGACCCTCTGAAAGGAACTGCAAAGTTTGATATATATCACAAAAATACTGTTATATACTGTGAGGTTTTTAGTCATAAATGATTACAAGAATTAGCTCATGCAGTCATGCTGAAAATCACATGCACTGCACACAGACATAACTAAAATGTGTACATGGGAACTACACACGCGTATGGCATAAAGGTTTAGTCCAACATTACATATTGTCTTGTAATTTTTAAAGAAAATTAGGGCTTTTTATTGGCAATCATTTCAAGTGGATATTTCTACGATCATGTTCTTCGATCCAAAATTGACCTCACAATCAGAAAGCTAAAGAATACTTTTTTTCATCTTTACCAGAACCCAACCTTCTCTGTAATATACATCCATCTTTTAAAAAAAATGTTTACAGTATGTCAGTCGCTTCCTTGTTTCAACGGAGCAATATGCATGGAGGAACCTGAAGGATATAGCTGCTCCTGCCTCGAAGGATCCATAGGGATAAACTGCGTACAGCAGGGTAAGTTATTCTTAACTCTCTTTTGAATTCTTTCATTCATTTCATTTCTTTTCATTTATTTCACCTCGCTCAGATATGAAGTGATAAACCGCGGCGGTTTTGTTTTTATTGATGACGTCAAAGTAATGCACTTCACATTTCTGCATATAATAACACAGAGCTCAGTGGAAAGGATATTAAATTCTATACAGATAAATGGAGAAGAGGTAAAACAAGTTGAAAAATATGGGTACTGAAATGTTATGTATGGTCCGTCCTCCTGTACAGCTACGAGAGCTGGACGTAGAATAAATCATTGGACAGCAGAATTCAAGCAGCAGAAATGTTGTTCTTAACAAGAATGCTTAAATAACCTTGGACTGGCAGGATATCAAACAAAGAAGTCCTCAATAAATTCCTCAATGTGTCGATAAATCACTTCTTAACATCATAAGGAAAAGACAGCTTCAGTTGGTTGGGCATGTTATGAGAAGAGAATGCACAGAAAACCGGATAGGGACCGGATTAATAATTGAGGAAAAGTGACTGAGGGAGACAGCGCTTCAAATACATGGATAAATTCATTGGCAGACTGGTAACAGAGGTAACGTCACATTACAAAGAACCAGAGACAGAAATAGATGAAAAGCCTTCTTCCCCAATGTCTGGAACAGACAAGGTGGAACAGACCAGCCACCTTGCAAGCAAGCAATATATAGATAAATATTGTGCTGGAGAAGGCAGCAGCCAAAAAAAAAAGTTCATAATTTGGGGCTGACCGAGAAAAAAAACAAGACAAGACAAGACAAACCAAATATCAAGAGGAAAACGAAAAAATGCTTTCTTCATAGAGAACTTATAAGGTTATCATCTCATTGTTCCCAATGTGTATACCAAAGAAGTATTTTGGGCACAACTAGGATGCATATTAAAAATAAACAAAAATGCATGAAGAAAAAAAATACCCAGCATTCTATGAACCAACTATGTGGACTTTCACTGATGTCGTACTTTTCTACTTTACAATCCCAGCCTGCCCAGTCGGTTGGGTGTATGTGTACACAAAGTGTTTCCTGACCGTGAACTCACTCTCAAACGTTGATTGGACAACTGCTCGAGACTACTGTAACGGTCTGGATGCAGTTACCATGGGCAACGGAGAAACGGTTGAGCCTTCCCTGCTCTTCATAGAGAATGTTGTAGAGTACGATTTGCTGAAGCCTCACGTAAACGAAGACTGGGTCTGGATGAACTGCAATTTTGTCGAGACATGGATGTGTCACACGGATCGAGCAGGGACCACAAGTGACTACCGAAGTAAGTTAAAAGTTGTTGGTTTGATGATGGTTTGTTTTTACTTGATAAAGCAAACAAACAAATAAAATGCTTGTCAATACACAACCAGTGAACTTCAGTTCCCTCCGAAGGACCTAGTAATAAGGGTAAATGCCTTACCACAGGAGATCGACTTGGTTTCGAACCCAGGTTTTCTGGGTTACGAGACCACTGCTATACCATTGGGCCATCGCGCAAGAAGAGAACGTTGAGTTCTAGTAAAGATAAAGAATATATATTTTAAAATATTTTTTCCTTTTAATTACCTTGTGCATGGGAGATGTTAGGAGAAGTGTCCCCTGAAAAGGATCGCTCTCCATAAAATGCCCTCGTATACCAGATATGACTAGAAATAGAGATAGTTTAATGATTTGGACCAAATTTGGACCAAACATGTCCAGTACATTTATTTCTGTGTGCAGTTAATTCACACTGTATGTGCCATTTTGTGAGCTATAGTATTTGTTTTTTTGATACGCATGGAAAACGCAATCGAATAGCGCATTATGTGCACGGGACATATTCTGAAATGAGCTGGTGTCAGCTCAATGTTGGATGATTTTGATGTGATAACCACGAATTAATATTAATGATAGAATAACAATAATGATAATAATAATAATGATAATAATAATGATAATAATAATAATGATAATAACAACAATGATAATATTGATGACGATGATGACGATGATGATGCGCTTAATGCATCTACGCTGTTAGCGCTTTAGTATACATAAATATTATTATCCCGGTCATTAGATTCAGGATTGCCCGCGAACGGCGTATGCAAATTTTCCACTCCCTGTGGAGCTTTCCATGGAGGCGCATTTTACAGACGCTTACAATGCTATGCAACTACAATGACTATCGCATCCTATTGGGCACTAACACCTTATTGTATGCTCTCTTATAGATTGGGCACAGTATCAACAAGATGACTCCGATTTCTCCGATGATTACTCCTATGATTACTCCGATGATTACTCCGACGATTACGAGATGTGTGTGGTGATACGGAAGTCCGACGGTATAATGCACGACCAGTCTTGTACGAATACGTTTTCACATGCCACGGTTTGTCAGGTCAACCTATAAGGAAAATACCGGTACACCGACATTCGATAATAAATCAGAACTCTACGATAAAAAGCTATTCTGGAAATCTTCAACCCCTCTATTTATTAGTGAAAAGAAAAGTAAACTTAAGAGGAATAGAAAGAAGGGAAGAACGTAGAAATAAGATGAATTTACCCCTTTACGACCCTCCTCCCATTAATTGATGCTATTGTTATTTCACATTTTATTCAACGAATGACACCGCTCCACCCCCTTAGGTTGCCTGTGCCCCCTCGTTCTCTACTGTAACAGCATGTAGCTGTTCAATCGCCAAGAGAGATATACCAAGCCAGTCCAGGGCCCTGTTTCATATAACTTGTTATTAATAACAAATGCTAAATTTCTATGACAAAATTTGCTCTCAACCATTCAAATGCCGCGATTTCAGTTACAGTTATTGTAATTTTTATTGATAACAAGTTATATAAAACAGGGGCTCAAGACAATTGTTTTATATGCAGATTATACAAATAACGCGATCGCAACTATTTTCTAAAAATCAACTCATTGTTAGTTTCAATACCCCATTGTGTGTCCCATAGAAATCATGTTGTGATTACGTAATACACCATTGTCATGTTAGAACAATTCGACAGGTGACGTAATAGGCCATTTTAATTGCCTGAAGTTGATTTTTTGAAAGTATTTGGGAATGTGTTAATATTGTTTGTATTATTTCTGGTGGGAAAAAAAGGGCTCACAGCCCAAATTCAGAAGTTCTTTTAAAATTACTTTCAATTAAGCTGATTCAACGGAGGGTCATATTACAAGGGCAGTTCGTTGTTTAAAAGTTTCGTAATTCAGAAGTTTCGTAATTCCTAGCACAAACATTTCTTATGCCAGGGCGTTGACCATATTACAAAGAAAATTAACGGCAGTGTAGTTTAGCTGTAATGTATTTTCAATTGCGCCATCCTTTGGTGAAGGCGTAAATAGAACGATTTCCGGATCCTGTACCCAAGTATAATCACATCACACGCGTCCTGCGTATGCGTAGATCTGTGATGCATTGTGGGACATGTCTGTCGACACGTCGGAACATCGTAAGCAGCAGATGGCAGTATACGTAAATATGAAGCAGTGTCAGTAAAATACCCTGCCTTTAATTAAGATTTGTTTTTCCAAACATTTTGGTACGTTAATGCTAAGATGCATACATAGGCACACCTTATAAATGAATACATTGTACATATACGCTCACGCTTTTGAAGTTTCTCTTTTAAAGGATGTAGGCTAATTATTTTTTATTAGATTCTATCCAAATAACAGCACAATAATTTGTTTTGTTCGATTTGCAATCATAAAAATTCATTCAAGTATATACCGCTATGTTGTCCCATAGTTATTTCGTATTATACAACACCTAAGTAAATCCTTGTCATTTGATTGGAGGATTGTTGGTAACGTGATATTCAATAAATAATATTATATCCTGCATCAAAAATTTGTTGGCTTTTGATTGGTTGAGAGCTCGTCACATGACCAGAAATATTTGAACTATTTTTAGAAAGTACTATATGAGAGTACTATTTGGGAGTACTATATGGGAGTTGACAAAAATTTTTTTTTTTTTTTTTTTTTAATTGAATTTTTTTTTCTTTCTTCAAATCTTAATTTAATGATAACAAAATATTCTAAATCTTTTTAGATAAAAATTGACATTTTTTTTTTTTTTTTTTCAATAAAATAAATTTTTGATGCAGGATATAAAACAAATATACCATGCCTTCTATTCGAGGTACTGGTTAAAACTATGGGCCTCGGTGACTCCAAAAGTACCATTTGCTTCGGGGCTGCGCCCCTCAACAAATAGTACTATTGGAGTCACCTCTTGCGCATAGTTTTAACCAGAACCTCGCAAGACAGTGTATATTTGTATACTATTGCACGACCGTGCATTTTTGGTTATATTCGCCGTAGTACTATTCAACGAGCGTGCATTTTTGGTTATATGCAGACTGCGTACAACGCACACACACACACACACTCTCTGCCCTGCATGTATCCCATTGTGCTCTGCGCATCTGACGCGAAGGCAATCTGAATGTAATCGAGAAGGCCTGACTCCAACTTTAATTTATCTTTGATATAAGGAGCAAAGCATAATTTGTTTAAAGATGTTGTATAAAACAAATAATGAATGTTTTTCATTCGTTCAATAGTGCAAATATTTTCATTCTTTGAAAGATAACGCTAATTCTATTCAATAGAACGTTAATCTTTCAACTCATGAAAATTCATTATTTGTATACTATTTACTATTACTATACTATGTTGCGAACATTCATGCATAGATTGTATACGGACCAATTTCTACTGACTTCATCTCTGTCTCATTTCTCTTCTCTCGCTTTCCTCCTCACTCCCTCTACTCTTATCTCATTATAATGTCACCCATTCTTGGCTCTTGTTAATGAATATTCATATATCCTTCGAATAAAAATTCAAACGGTTCCTGGAAGCATCATAATATATAAAGCCTGAAAACATCTCTTTACTTATGAAATATAACCTAGCTGAAATGAATTCTTGTTTACATCATGGTAATTAATCGTATGGACTGACCGTGGACCTTTCATCACTCGTGTTCTTTTGTTCTCTCTATCCTCACCTCTCGTTTTCTCCCTAAATATGTTATTCCCTACTATTGTCTCTGCCACTGTCTTTTGTTGTTATCTTTGTCCTTGTCTTCTTCCTTGTTCTTGTTTTGTCCGTGTCCTTGTCCGTCTTACGTCATCGTGTTTCAATTTTCTACTTTTTTCTATCAGCCTATAAAAAATACGCAACTCTACTAAATTCATACAATTATGGAGTCGTCGAGACGTCGACCGCTCGTGGTTGGAGCATATTCTTCTATCTTTGTTTTTTTCTTATGCCTACGAATACTCATACTTCGGAGCAGTGCAAGTATGTATTTTCCCCCCCACTATTTTTAAAATGTATTTATTAATCAAATAAGTATAGATTAGTTTTGGGTTTCTTTTTTCTTGTTCATGTCTGTTTCCCTTTCTTCTCTTTTTCTTTTTTTCCCCTTCTTTTTCTTTTTTTTTTCTTTCTTGAGTAATCCACAAAATAAAAGCTTTGCTTTTAAGTGAATTTTCCTTTTTTTTAAAATTCTACTTAATCTATGACATATGCTTATATATTTTTTATCTTAAAATGCTTTGATTACTTGTCAACATTAAAGAGTGTATAATGACAATAAGTTTCATTTTCTATGTTATATTGCAAATGTCATTTGATATTCATTTTATGGAGGCATCTTATCATGTTCTGATTGATTTATGGAAATAAAATTATTTGAAGTGAATTGAATTATATTGAATATAATTCCTATATGTGTGGTACGATATGAATAGTATACCGTGTCAACACGTACATGTAAATAATTTGTTATACGTAAAACGTTATACTCCTACTCTCTCCTCAATAGAAGGACAGTCTAAAAATTGAGGTAGAGCATTGGTCTAGTAACCAGGAGGTCACGGGTTCAAAACCCAATCGACGCGCTGGTGCGGCCCCCACAAAAAAAAATTAAATTAAATATAATTCAGTCACCATCCAAAGCACGCACGCATACGCACATACGCACGCACGCACACACACACACACACACACGCACATACACATGTGTTCATGAAAGTTTTGTCCAAACTTTTCAGCTATTTCTCATTACATTTCGGATATAAGGAGCATTTAAAGAGCAATCCCTTTAAGGAGACAATTCTTTTACGGTGTTGTTACAAACTAACATTAGAAGAACAAGAGAACTCATACATTTTTTGTTATCTTTGCTAGAATTCAACCTTCTTTTTAATGAACGGCTTTAATTTGTTTCCATTTTAATAGTATCTTAAAAAACGTAGACTTTTATATTTTTTATTGATCTAAACGCTCATGCTCCAAACATGAATGCTTTGATCAGTCTTGAAAATCTATGTGAGGAGAAACAATTATATTAAAGTACACAAACAAATCATGCACGGACGATGACTGTCTTAACCTTTTTCATTTTAATAGCACCCTCCGGTATACCAATGTCATTCACTGCTTCTTCATCCAAGCTTCCAAGAACAATACTCGTCGGTTGGCAACCAAGTTTTCATCTAATGATGGGAAGATTATAGTGATGATAACGTTAATAAATACCACCACCATCATCACCATTACAATCATCATAATCACAACTCTCATTATCACCATCATCGTTATCTTTATAATCCAGAGGCTCTTTAATCCGAAGCTTTATTCATTGAATTGAATCTATTTTTGTCTGCAACGTACAAATCAAATTAAATTTCAGCGATACAACATATACAAAATATAAAACATTTTTTGAACGTGTACACAATATAAGAATAATAGAAACTTGACATTAAAACAAAATGTAACTGATAACACACTACCAAGAATTATTTTCTTAAGAAATCTGCAGAAGAAGTGCTATCACAATAAGCGCTCACTTGATAGCGTGATAACCCAGGGAGGGAATGGAGGGGGTGGATAATAATTATTTAAACAAAAAAACTGGTGATGGTGATGATGATGATGATGGTGATTATGTTGATAATAATGATGATGATGAAAATGAAAATGAAAATATGTTGATGTAAATATGTCTGACACAGAACACATATATAATTAGTATCTGAAGGTTCATCATCAATTTCATCATTAAACTTATAAATGATACGGATGATATTAATGAACATCTTATTTTTTCCTCGTAATCCAATTACTTGATCAATGTACCTCATTCTTGTTTCACTTTCACTATCCCTTTTCATTGTCATTGTCACTTTGTTTATTATCCTATCCCTTTTCACATGTCATGATCGAACGGGTGTACACCGCTATGTCCAGTGTGGTAAAGGCCTGTGTACGTAAGGGCAAGTCTCTGGCCAATTACTGTCACATACGTTATCAAGAATATAGCGCTAATTATATAGTGCCAATTTTAAAATCCTTATCTCTGGTTTGATCCAAGCTCAGCTAATGAACATGTCAACTTCATGGCATAATCACTTTTACTTAAAACTGTAATGTTGTTGGTGACGTATGGGACAAAATACCTTGCCCGTATAGTTCCCGAATAAATAAGGCCTTCACATAAAAAACATAATAGCAGATACCACGATCTGATGATAAAGATTGAAACCATTTTAATCACCTTCCAGACATTCCAGGGGCAAATCAGTACTCACTAGGTACTGTTATATCAGCCAGTATCATCCCGTCAATCATTGCTCTCCTTTGTGTCATCTTGGTTTCGATCTTCCTTTTCCGAAAGTAAGAAAGAATTAACTTTTATGAATTTACCAATTGTTTTTTTTTCTCTACTTTTACCTTTTATCGTTTCAATCAAATACAAATGATTAATTCGCTTTAATGCTTTTATCATAACAATTGCTTGTTATTCAAAAATAAGTATTCATGCAAAACTATGTGTTACTCGCTAATAGGCCGTTCCGGGCTTGGTTATTTTGTGATGAATCACTCGTTTATACTCATGGTAATGTTAGAATGTTATTTACAGCGTACCAGACGCACTAACCCTGTTTTAATTTCGGTCACACGTTTTAAGTTATGATGACTCTTCTGATCACATCTTAGCTAACAGTTAAAAAGTGAGAAACATTTCAAATTACATACATGTTACTGTTAAAAAGTGAGTATTAATTTCGATTTTGACTGCAGCTTAAAAAGTCGTAGTCTCAAATTTCAATGTGCTGTGTTACATGTCAATCATTGTTTTGTGTAATCTTAGAGACGTTTATGTAAAGTAGGATCTTCTAAACAAGAAGAGAATGAGATGGCCACCGTAGTGACCGTACAAAGTACCGCCCCAACCAATCCCCCGGGAACGGATGCATACATGGAACTTGAACTCTATGAACGAGTATCCGAAGATGGAACCGGTTACGAAGAACTTGATCTGAAAGCGGGTCATCCGACGAACCGTACCCATGATTCGAAAGTTTATGGTAATGTTCCGAAGGGTCCAATTAGAAGGAAACAAATCTTGGCTCGAAATAAGGCTTCTGCTAATAGCCAGAAAGCCAGAAGGGCAATAACTCTAAGGAAAATGTTACGAGTTAGCGTCCTTCGTATCCTTCTGGCAACCAACAAAAACGAAGTGTGATTTACCCATGTAACCAAAACTAAATGAACTAACTGAACATAATTTTAGTTTTTTTAAAAACATTTGCAGCTAAGTTTCCTTTGATACAGTGAAACCTGTATATAAAGACCACTCAAGGGAGACATGGAAAGCAGCTTTAATGAGCAGGTGGTGTTTATGTACAGGTTCCTTTAATACATTTTACAATGGGAAACACTTTTCAAGGAAAGCAAAAAATGAGGTCTTTATACACAGGTGGTCTTTCTATACAGGTGGTCACTAAAGCAGGTTTTACTCTATATACATTGCTTCTACTGGTATTAGAATAAAAGATAAATATAATTTGAAATACAAACGATCACAACGGTAGGCCTAAACAGGTCGAAAATAGAATATGCCAATTGCGAAGTGAGCATGAGCATGCATTTATAATATTCCTAGATCATATCGAATGGGATTTAAAGGCATCGTTTAACAATGTTAAATCTGAGATGCATGGCCCTACATGTCATTAGTGTCTGTGATATGGTGTAATAATGAAGCCCTGAAAAAATTGCGCTTCAAAATGATCATGAAGTGCCTCAAAAAAGTAAAAATCTTTGAGTGACCGGTTTAACCATACTCATTTTCCCCAATAGACTGTAGTGTTATGAAAACCGTTAGGAAAACGCAAAATTTGATTTCGATTTCCAATCATAAATATCTTGATAATCAGACAGGCGATCGGCTTGTTAAAGTCATGGGGTTCCTGACTGACCTAAAGGTTTATAATTATCATTGCAGCGTGAGCTAAATCCAGGATTTTGTTTCAGAATCTGAGACAAAGTTACCCAATCTCTTTAACAACTACAAGGGGTAGTGATATAAATACACACACACAATGCACAAATGTAGAAGTTTCTAAAATAAATTTGAAGTTTACACATTAAAGCACCGATGACGTAGCTGTGAAAATTCAGCACATATTGTATGTCCAGCTGTTTACAGTTGAAGTTATTTGTCTTGTCTAACAATTTAACCATGATAGAAATAATCGTTGCTAGAGGTTGCTTAAAAATATCATATACATATTATTTCAGAAATTTACAACAGAAGCTACACAGTTCCATACTATACACATTGACTTCAAGTCAGTAAGAAACATTTGGCTTTATCCCTCTTTTTGTAAAAAGAAAAAATATTACCGCGCCTGGTTTATAGGGACATGACCCCTGGATCAATTTAGGTTTCTTCAGTTGATCCCAATCTAAATGAAAAAATACGTCACAATCTATTAAAATTGTCTTTCTTTGTGACGTAACAATACGAGACTTCAAGAGAGTTACTCTCCAATCAATTAATTATGTATGAAAAATGAAGGGAAAGGATCGCCGCTGATTGGCTAAGAGTAATGCGTGCCTGGTACCATTCAATCAGTTCTAACACCATGCGCCCATGTTGCGAGCTAGGAGCCATTCGTCTTAGTGTGCTCAAGAAAACCCGACAGAAAATTAACCGAGATGTTCCTCAGGATGCATAAAGTTTCTTTTAGCTTAAAGAGGCACAAGTCAAGAAATAGTGGTAAATATTCTGTACTCTAATTATACTCTGCCTATTTGTTTATTACAATTAACAAGTAAATCTCTCTTCCATCACATGCTTGTTGCTACTCATTCGCACACCACATGCCCATGGGTATCAACACTTGTACGTTAACCACATACGGTGAACTTAGGCATCTTTTCACACATGGGTATGCATATTGTCTTTCGCTCCACACTACTCGGGCATAGTGACCACCGAGTAAGCCTCTCGCTGCATAGTCTCGCATTTCATTACTACACCTACTCTCTGTCTCTCAAAATTATCCGAGCTGGAATCAATGGCTTAAAGGGCCGTCTGCATCAAGCAAACTGTTGGCTAAATAAATCAGTCTGAATTCACCATTTCCTCTCTCTTTGACTTGACAATCATAATTATCTCTCCATCAACATCTCCTTTATTAATCATGTCTACAATTACTGGTCAGGCAATGCTTCAATGAATTATTCAAGAATAATTTATAATAACGTTTAACTTGAACTTTAACGTATATAAAACAGTAACTGGTAGAATGAATTCCGCAACAATGATAACAATTCAACTTATGTACAACTAGTTACAATTGTTCTTACAGTTACACATGTTATAACGTGAACTAGGTTACATGGTTAGTCATTTCTTACTCCATACGGAGTACAAATATTTATAAGTTATTTACATTTACGTTCCAAAATGTCTGTCTTTATTTTCAAACCAAGTCTTTTCTCCGAGTAGGCCTGTTACTATAACTCGCGGTCTTCCAAACAATTCTAACCTAGTTCCCAAGTCAGTTTTAACTCTTCTTTTCCAACTCATTATCCCCTTAACCGTGATGATGCAACCAGCGCATAACACACCTCTTCCTTGTATATTATAAAACTCCGCTTGTGTCAACTTGCCAACACCAATTCTCCCCTCCTGGGCATACCTGAACCAAACTTTCCAATAATAATAAACACGTAGTCACTGCCTCGAACTTTCCAAACTCTGGTAACCGACGCTTATAGTAACTGGCCTCAGAGATGCTATCTCCCAGAAACTATGAGTATGACTAAGAGAAACCTTTACAAGGGAACAATTCTCTTTGTTTAACCTGCGCCATAACTGTACTGAGTTTACACTCTAAATTCACATATATACATTGTAATTACTAAATCATGCATGGTGGTGGACTAGCAGGAAGGAGGGGGGTGGCCAACTTCCAAGTCCTCTGGTCTTAGTTCTTGTACCTCACTGACTGATGTTCATGATGTTCAGCAAAACTGAAGGCGATTTGATAACGTGACCTAGTTAGGTTCATCTAAAAAGAAATGGCATTCTCTTCTGTAGCCAAAATCATCTGATCGGATATTCTGAAAACATAGCTTGTCCACTGGAACTGGAATGTCAGAGAAAATGGGGGGTGGCGCTAGTGACACCACCAATGACTAAACATGCATAACTATAATATTTAGTAAGCATTCATAAATACATGTATTTCAATACCAAGTATGTATACATTATGACCAAAAGGTCTATACCGGTACTTAGAATAATATTACTAGTGCAAAGGTCTACACTTAGAATAATTTTAGCAGTGAAAGTGACCGAAAGTTCTGGACTTGGAATATTTTTAAAGTAACAAGTGGCTGAGATTCACTGTAAGAGTATTTCTCTTTGTAGTAACAAGTGACCAAAAGGTCTACACTTAGAATATTTCAGTTGTGTCAAATGACCAAAAGGTCTACACTTAGAATAATGTTAGTAGTGCAAATGACCACAAGGTCTACACTTAGAATAATTTTAGCAGTGAAAGTGACCAAAAGTTCTGGACTTGGAATATTTTTAAAGTAACAAGTGACTGAGATTCACTGTAAGAGTATTTCTCTTTGTAGTAACAAGTGACCAAAAGGTCTACACTAAGAATATTTCAGTAGTGTCAAATGACCAAAAGGTCTACACTTAGAATAATTTTAGCAGTGCAAGTGACCAAAAGGTCCACTCTGAGAATATTTGTTTGTATATTTCATAAACACATTGAAGAAGGTAAATGTTTATGTATAAAGGCACTTTTGAGACACACTCAACTCTCCAAGTTAGCTTATGCTACGGTCACAAAGGTCCGTACGAACGATAATTTCGTACGAATCTCCCTGTTTTTCCATTGTCTTCCCGAATTTCCATTGTCTGAAAATCGTTCGTACGGTGTTCGTAGCAGTTCGTAATGGCATTTGTGACCGAGGCTTTAGTCAGAAGACTAAGACTTATAAAATTTCAAAGTGATTCCACAAATTTCCAACAAGTAAAGGGTCTGAGTAAATAATGCCAGGGTCCGAGGCCCTGCGGTACGAACGAGGACATATGTTCCTTCCACACATGCTGTTTCAGTTCTATAATAAATAATTATATACAAGGATGCAATGAATAATTTGTGTTTTCTGTCCAAGTCCTATTTAACAGAGCCAAAACGGTGACACTTAGAAAAATTTGGACATTTCAACAAATGTCAATAAACAAAAAAAAATTCCAGAATTCAGTCTGTAAACATCACATTCATACACTTCATAATAAATATTATTATCTCCATTAGATATGAAATTACTGTACGACAGCAATTATATCACCAGAGATCCAGATCTAAAATCTGAATTCGTGTATCAATTCCTTCTAAAATCTCACATTCAGATAATAAATTCACTATAAATTTCATTAAATCGGTAAGAAATGCAGTCCATATTAAACATGTAATCTTTCCTTTAATTATTCATTTTCAAATTGGAATAAATCGGTACTTACAATGCTTCTGTAAGTGAGGAATAAGAATGGATGAGAAACGAAGTGAGAGCTCTCGAAAATGGTCCTCCAAAATGGCGACCTGAGAAAATTGTGTATAATTTGTGTCTCCCGACCCGTACTTATACCCTCCAATCCTGCAACGTGATTGGTCAAAGTTCCGAGCCCCAAAGTGAATCTGATTGACGTCACACATATTTACGCGCCAGTTTATAGCCAGTGTAATCATAGAGCCTCTGAATAAAAATAGCACCCTAAACGTCACATTCAATACACATCAAATCTCTCGCGGGAAGTTTAAAAGCAAAATTCCAGAGACGTGCATACCTCACAGGAAAATACAAACAGTTACCAAGGAAATCTAATAATATGAGAAATACCAATGGTGAGTACCAACTTCCACAACATTAAATATGAGTAATTCTTTTCATTAATAAAGCTTTCAAAGGTGTCTCACTTTAAGAGAGATATTTCAGTCCCACACATTGTACGTGGTGTGGTAAACAGATATATAAATCTTTATTCATCAATCGAAATCCATACCAAAAGATAAACATGTATATTTTATGTAATCACCAATTGTATAATAACAAGAAAAAGTAGAGGGGTCACAATACATTTATTTACAGGTGTCGTGTTTGAGTGGTTACGTCGCTAGACGCACATCTTTCGAACAGTGAACTTAAGCACTTTGAAGTAGAATATAAGCAAAAATGATCCGTGAGGACTTACAAATTTTCACTGGTGGTTGGAGAAAAAGAATCCCACACTTTTGGAGAGGAGCTCAGTCAACCATACAGAAGATAAAGACCAAGTGAATCAGGCGTGTTTGAGGGGCGATGAATGAGGCAAGTCCTGAGCCCTACTTCATTAAACTTGTTATAAATATAAAAAACTTGTTATTATTAACTAATTACAATTTATTTATTTATTTATTTCTAATCTTTTATCAGGGTAGCCCATTCACCAATAAGTAGTGGTCTTCCATGGGGCCCTGAATAATTATGAATATATTTACATCAAAAAGCATAACGTTTATACAGAACAGTTAAAATAAAATTCCATAGTACATTTAGAATGATATAACACAGCAATTATAGACGTGGCGCAAACGAATACTCGTTTGCGAAAAAATCATATATCAGCAACCTAGTGCAACTGTAATACCAATAGGAAAATATTGATTAAGTCGCAATTATGTGCATAAATAATGTTAATATTACAGAATATGCACGTAGTGTGTCTTCGGCTGAGCTATTCACAAATTACAATTTTGTTTTACTCTTATAAGCTAATGAAATCGTGGCATCTGATTGGCTGAGAGCTAATTTGTCATAGCATTTTTAGCATTTGTTATCGACAATAAGTTTTAAGGAAACAGGGTCCCAATGTTTTATGGACAAAGCTGATAAAAAGCCTTGTTCACGAATAGCAGGGTTTTGAACGCGATTCCTCGACGTACAGGCAGCTAATGAAGTTCGCGTTGGAGAGTTTTGGGGTATGGGTCCAAATCGGTGCAGAGAATACAAGCCGGGCTGCTGAGTTTTGTAGTCTCTGAAGTCACTCAAGGCAGACTCAGCGTCCAGAAACCTTAGTCTTTGGGGAAGAATAGCCTCTCCGGCAGCAGAAAGAGCGAAGTAAGTCGAAAATGAAGACCAGTATCTCCATTAGTGATATGAAAGACATTCCCACATAGAGACCCAATAATCCACCTACACTTCCGAAAAGAGATTCCACCTTTTAATAGAGAAATAAAAACAAAATGGAGAAAAATTCATGTCATACATTTCAAATATCTCACACGGTTGGTCTCTAACTCTTTACATGCGACACAATTAATCTCTCTGTGCTGTATTATATTTATAGTGGGATAGGTTTGGTAAAAATGATTTTATAATAAATGAAATATATTTTATAAAGCGCTTTACATCGCTTTGTAGAAACAATCACAAGTATCTGCCATAATTGAAGAAATTAACGACTTATAACGACTTAACGATGATAATATGTGCAACCTACTGTAAATCCTTCTCGCTTCAACCCCCGCCCCCTCTTTCCCTCTCTACCTAGCATTCTTCTCTTTTCTTGCTGTACTTTTGCATTACCAGGTACTCCCTAATTTATGTATTTTGCTTGTACATCTACTTAATTGTCAGGGCTTACAAGGCATCGAGCTTTGCTTAATACCTCAGAGCCCTGGCCAGTTCTGTTTAAAATAATTTCATATTTCCTTATGTATGTGTTTATGTATACTAACATTATTTTGTATTCAGAACTGAAAATAAATAAATGAAATAAATGAAATAAATAACCTAAATCTACATAAACTAAGTCTACAGTGTAGACTTAGGGACATAAAGAAAGGGGTCATCCCGCACCTCCCGATAATCAAGACGAGAATATACTGCAACTTTGTGTTGAACAAATCAATGCTTCCCTTATTGGTGCCTACTGTTTTGTACCGATATGCAAGCACGACAATGTAAGCTTGCACTGGTGGCAAATGAAAGGTTTAATGAGAACCAACAAAGAAGGTGAAAGATATACAGTACACGGGCGGTATCTTCTGTAGACTCGACGCAAAAAATTGTGTAGTATTTAAGTAGGTAAAGCGTCAACAAGATTGATTTGATATAAATTACTGTTGATCGTCTTCTGAACTTTATAAAATCAATTTGTAAAAATTCACGTTTGCATGCTTATTCAATCATATTGTTTCCATGCATCCTCCACGTGATTTGTGATAATTGTTATTATACTTATTACTTATGTAAAACAGAATATCCGTGTACCATGTGACTGAAGTCTCACTTATAAAATACAAAGACTATAAACAACTAGGCGTTGTGGCGTGCGCCTGTAATCCAGCTAACAGTGGAAGTTACAAACTGATTCAGCCCACGCAGGTTCGAAACTGAGTCACGTCTTTCGGATGGTGACGTTAAAGGTCGGTCCCCAGACGTAAATAATCATATCTGATTGATACACGTCTGTAAAAACCCAATACACACACACTAAAACACAAACCTCGTTGATGGTTTATCTAATTTGAAATAGGCTTATTCCCAACATTTAGATCAACTTCCTCTCCAGGAGAGTGCACATAACATTTTCTTCCAACCGGGGGGTTAGGTTGTTAATAAATTTACGATTGTGTCTTATAAAGGCAACAACTGTAAACTCACGAAACTATAATCAGGATAGTATTAAAAATGTTATCTAATTTTTATGAGAACAATGAAAGCATATTACATTGATATCAAACACATATACAGTTTAATTATTCATACACCTTGTAAATTTGATATTTTTTGTATTTTTCGTAACTCAAGAATGAAAGGTGGACTGGTTGAAATGAATTAGGACATTTTTGGAATACTTCTATATGTAAGCTTTAATATGTCACATTCTAAAGAAACAGAAATAGGGACAAACCAATTCTTTCACATATTTCAAAATTACAAAACTGGGTAAAGGTATGAGTAATTTAGTTGGTAACTGTATATCTTTCAGATATTTCTGTGGATATCAGTGTAAACTATAAAACATTGAAATGGAGAAAAACAAAATATTTGGAAAGATATTTCGAGAATGAGATTCAGAGTAAGAATGATTAATTTAACACATTTCAGCATACCCTTATTGCTCTTACAAGGGAATAATGCTCTAAATTAAACCATTTGTTGACTATTAATCTTTAGAATGTAAGACATCATAACATACCGTTATCAATGGACTTTCCACGACATTCTCGAAGTTGAGTTCTTCAAAAAACACGGACAGGCGCACAAGATTATTTCTAATAAAAAGGGGAAAAGTTACGAGAAAAGAAAATCGGTGGTAAATCCATTATCATTATGGCTGTTATTATCATTGATATTAATATTACTCTTGTTATTTCTAATATTAATATTATTATTATTGATTCTAATATCCTTAAATATATCAACATTATTATTATTATTGCTATCATTATTAGTGTTCTTATCATTACAAAAAATACTAGTAGTATTGTTATTGTTATCATTATTTTACACGATCGCAAAGGCCTCCGAATCATAAACTTAAGTACATTTGAATAGCCCTGCCCATCACCTATTGAAATATATTTTTATTGGAACATTACAATAAATTATGAAGTAATTGAACATGATTTCTATGGGATGTACAAAAGGGTATTATTGTTAATATCACTTATGTTTATCATTATTATTATACTTGTTGTTCTCGTTGCTCTACCACTACTACAACAACAACTACTACTACTACTACTACTACTACTACTACTACTACTACTACTACTACTACTACTACTACTACTACTCCTGCAGCTACTACTACTACTACTACTACTACTACTACTACTACTATATACCAATACTACTGCTGCTACTACTATTACTTCTACTACCACTACTAATGCTACTACTGCTACTACTGCTGATGCTACTACTACTACTAGTACTACTACTATTACTACTACTGCCACTACTACTACTACTACTACTGCTACATTTACTACCACCATCCTCATCAGCACCATGGCTTCATGTTTGGGACTCGGTAGTTCAATAGGAGATCGAAGATCATTTTAACTAGGAAGGGGAAAGATGTACTAGCAATAGTACTTTTTCCCCCAATCATTTTTTTCCCTCAGAAATCTCAAAATTGCACGGGGAGAGGGAAGGTAAAGCATTTAATATTATGTTTATCGTTATTAACACTATTATTATTATCATTATTATTATTGTTATTATTACAGTTATAATCGTTCTTCCTATTATTATTATCATTGTTATTTTTCGTCTCTTCTTCTTCCCATTATTATCAGTTGTAGTATTGTTGCTAATGTTGTAATACATCCCTACTACTACTTCTACTACTACCACTTTCATCATCATCATCATCATCATCATCATCACGGCTCACATCCGATATGTTTATACACATTTTGCTTAGATGTCGACAAGTCGTACTCTTTTTGGAAAAAAATCATCGTCTAATAATGAATTTGTTCCAAAAAGATATTGTGTTAGGTGAAAAACTCATAATAATTGGTTTTAACATTAATGAAGCAGAGTCTCTGCTCATGAATGTACTACTTGATTACGCACAATATGCAATTTATAAGGTTTATATGGTCAATCAGTTTAGAAGTAAATCCTTCAATAGTCATTCAATTTGGATGACTTTCAAAAGCGATTTTATGTTTTACGTCAATTGGCAATACAGAAACCAAGAGAAAGTAATAAGTAATATCAAGATGTATCTTTCTTAGTTAAGCCTTTAACGCATTTATATTCATGCCTTGATCTTTCCCTTTCGCTTTTTTTGGTCTCCCCTATTTTATTGTATCAGTCTGTCGATTTTGTATAGATATTGTAATCAAACTCTATATGCAATATTGTTAAAATGATATAAAGTAATACAATGCCTCGTCTAAGGAAAAGAGAAAAGAAAATCATCGCGGCTTCAGTTTTGAATTGGACTCAGTAGTTCAATAGCAGATCCAAGATCAAAGATCGTTTTAATTGTGAAGGGAAAGGGGGTATACCAATAACATCATTTTTCATCTCAGAAATTTCAAACTTGTTTGGGGAGGGTGAAAGAAGGATCAATACTGAAACGGTTTTGTACAAATGCCTCTGCGCCCCTAAGTCTATCACTACTGCAAATCACAATGGGTTATAGGCTAGCTCTATGCACCAATCTAACGAGCAAAGCATCTTCATTGAATGCATGTACATGTTTAACTGTTGGTTTACTGCTATGGTTATTCAGACTTTAAGTTTAAAAAAAAAAAAAAACAAGGAATTTTTCCTACCTCGATTGCGCCACATTTGTAAGAATTCTAGCTGCTTTCTTGTTGATACTGGCCAGTCTGTCATATAGATGAGCCTTTAAAACATAATTTACGATACAAAACAATTATCTCTTAGGTATCTTATTCGTATGATACAGACTCATTCCTGTGTTGGGTTTAAAAGAAGAATTTAGTTAAAACCGATTATACGCCAAAACCCGGATGACAGTCCATCGATTTTTTTTTTAAGACCCTATCCGATGAAAATAAAACTTTATATCAATGGAAAGCTGAATGAACGTAGAATACAAATATAAAGGAATGCAAAATACTTTCCTTTTCATCATTGCACAAAAGCAAATTAAAAAACTCATTTTGCGCACCCCTCCAAATTGCGGGGCAACAGGGGTCAAACTTGCCACAGTTAAAGTCCCACTAAAGTGTTGGGAGCCCAAAAATTTGATGGCAAAATTTCACTTAAATTGTATCATAATGTGAAAGAGGATGTCATTTAAGACACATTTCTGCAAGTATTTTCAAAACAAATGTGTTTGAAGTCTAATATTGATGAAAGAATACAAAATTTAGGTTTTCTGCTTACAACAGAAAACCCAAATTATGTATTATTTTATCAATATTTGTCTTCAAACTAATTTTTTTGGGGGAAATCTTTGCGGAAGTGTGTCTTAATTGACATTCTCTTTCACATTATGAAACAATTTAAGTGAAATTTTGCCATCAAATTTTTTGGGCGAATTTGGGGCTCTCAACACTTTATAGACTGATTGGCTTTAAGGTGACGAAATAACACGTGGACCAGATCAGCTCACCTATAATAGCTGAATCGATGAGCCGTGCTTAATTTATGCAAAGTCTTTGTGAACACGCGTACTCCACATAAAACATGAAAATGATGTCATCAATTCGATAGCCGATTTTGGGATCGACAACTTCCGAATTTGAAAGCTTTAGATTTCGAGTTTTCACAGAGCTATTGCTCCTCTGACAGACTCTAAAATAGCATGTAATCGGCATTATTGTAATCTAAGGCCTATATATAAGCTTTCCGTTGATATATAATTCATCTATTTCATTTTTCTCTTCCGACAGGGTCTTTGAAGATACATTGGTTGTGGCACCAGTGGCGTACCTACTAAATTCTTGATGAAGTGGGGGAGGGGGGATTCTCCCTACACTTAAGCGGGTAGTCCCACGTTCTGTAGACCATCGCAGGTTTTATTTGTGTTTTCATGAGTCTTGGGGTGTCACCCCATTGTGCACACGCCTAAGAAAACCAACTCTGTCACTGTCATGGCAGGTACAATTCGGCCAAAATGAGTGATTACAGACAGAACAAATATGAACGCATGTAATCAGAATACAGTAAAATGAGCCATTTTCTTCACAAAACTTTGCAAAGAAATTGAACTTTATATTTGCAAATATTTTGTTAACAAATGTTTTACATGTATCGCCTATCAAGTAAGCATATTATGGGGAAAAAAAGAAATAACGGGAAAGGCTCATAGCAACTATGTGTACCCCAAAATAAAAATATTGCTATGCAGGCTTAAATGTGTTAAAACACGATCGCAAAGACTTTCGATAAATTTGCATAAGGGCAATTTCGAATCCTTATAGTATATCCCATTCCAGTGCATGTTCGAATATTGTTATATGTCATTTTTTTCTGTTAGAGTATTGCAAAAGTTGACAAACATGGCTATTGCAATAAAAAAATATTTGCGATCGTGTTGACATAATAAACCTTCCTTAGAACGTAAAAACATGTAGTCAACTACGTGAGTGGGAAATTACGCTAATTAGCCAATTATGTTGTTTTTACATCTATCATCCACCCTATCAGTGATTACTAACCTCATATCTTGCGGCAGGCCATCTTGAAATGGCTATTCTCGGTTTGAACACATTTTCACTGAAAAAGAAAGAGAGTCATGACATTTTACAAAGTTCTAATGTGTTAGAAGTTATTTCTCATCGTATTTTAACTATTAGGGTACTGGAAGAGCAATCCTATTCAGGGAATATTAATACTATGATATTCTTCCACTGACATGAAAAAAGCAAGCTTACAACTCGTTTTCATCTTTACCGGGTCTCAACCTAGTCTGTAAAAGTAGCGGGATAGAGCCGGCTCAGGGTTCGTGCAGTTCTCCTCTCGTAACATTGCGAAATTTGGCAACATTGAATTTAAAGTAAAAATATTATATATAGTTCACAATTGGTTTTACTTGAAAGATTTAGACAAAACTAATTTTTATGCCGACGTTGATGCATATAATATCAGGCGACAGGAGCGCATCTCCAAATGAAACTTACCTACAAGCGTTTGAACAGTTACAACCAATTCTGTTTCTTAGGAAGTACCTAAAGACGCGGTTCCTGCAATCTCCTACGAAAAAGAAATTGTGAAGAAAACAAAATGAAAATAATTGTGTAAAGTTGTCGTAATGGAGTGGTTTAAACACCTGACTGGAAATGAAAAGGCCGTGGGTTCGATCACCGGCTCGGCGATCTCTCCTGCCAGGTGTTTAACGGGTCCCCGCTAGGATACGAAAGTCATTGTATATTTCTTAGCATTGTGGGTGTCTGTTAATAGCGCCTAGTTGGAATGGTTCCCGGGGAGTGGAGAATGTGCAGACATTGTGTGCGGGCAAACC
Organism: Mesocentrotus franciscanus; assembly: GCA_037976565.1. Classification (NCBI taxonomy): domain Eukaryota; kingdom Metazoa; phylum Echinodermata; class Echinoidea; order Camarodonta; family Strongylocentrotidae; genus Mesocentrotus; species Mesocentrotus franciscanus. Next base: position 23,545,752 of record CP137675.1, read on the forward strand.
TGAATCCGATGACCGGTGTAATGATATATATGTAAAACGCTTAGATATATCGTCGATGTATTAAGTGCTACAAACCCAGAATGTTATTATTGTTATTATTATTAGTATTATCATTATTGTTATTATTATTATTATTATTATTATTATTCCTATAATTATTATTATTATTATTACCATTATTATTATTGTTATCATTATTTCTATTACTATTAACATTATAATTATTATTGTTTATATTATTTGTTACAACAGGTCTAGATCTGGAAGATATCGATTATTCAACATTTGTGTGCATTCGTTTTTACATTTATCAACTTTTTGTAAAAGCTTTAATTTCAGTGGATTTAATTTTCCTAAAAACTTTTCCGTAACGATACACCATTTTATAATTCAATTTTTAGTGAATTATAACTGAGGACGTCCAATAATTGAAAAATGTCCAATGTCATGTTTAAATTTTCATTTCCATTTGGATATTAAATTAAATGAGAGAATTCTATAAAATATACGTAAATAGAAATGTCATAAGGGGTTCATTATTCATTCATTTTAAAGTACTGCTATTTTTTCGTATGTAGTATGATTAATATTTCCTTCAAATTCTACATAAATTAGTTATACTAGATAAAGAATGAAAAAGAGAAATATAATTCACTAAATCTAAACGTGCTTGCAAAGTGAATTTGTTTGTTTTACCTTGTTCTTTGTCAGTGACCTGACACATGGTTCCATTAACGAGAACATCAGTGATGCATGAGCATGCCGCTTCCAGGGTTTTCTGAAGACAAAGTTTTAAACATGAACGCTGGGAGAAGTCGTATTTTTCCGGAAAATAATATAACGTATGGTTGCTTATACAATTGCCGTACGGCGTAGAGAGTCGAGAAATGGAGGTCTGTCGGAAAGAAAGGGAGATGAATAACAATAACAATAAAAATATTATTATTACTACTGTTAGTACTTCTGCTACTACTACTGCAACTACTACCACCACCACCAACACCACCACCACCATCACCACCACTACTACTATGTGTACTATGCTAAAAGATAATGGCAGTATTTATTGGGTATTTTTTCATATTCATCTCTAGAGATGCTTAATACGGATACAAAATAATTTCTCGAAACTCGAAAGCAAAAACAAAACCAATCAAGCAAACAAACAAACAAAAACAAAGAAACATACAAACATGAAGCCTATGAATACATTTTGAACTCAGAAAAAAAGGAGTGGAGTGTTTATAATGAAATATTAGGGTGGGTGCCGATGTGTGTGTGGGTGTGGATATGTGTGAGCGTGTGTGTATGATTGGAAGTGGGTGCGCAGTTTTGAGAGAGGGAGTAGATATAAGGATAAACTAAGATGCATGAAAACGGGAATGCAATGGTACTGCTTGTTAAATAAACATCACTTCTAGACCAACGGGTAGGTCAAAAGTGCCGACTCGTTGCTTATCAAGCGAATGATATGATAAATGTTCGTGATCTTTTCTGTTTCGAACCAAGATGTAAACGTTTTGAATTTGACATAATTTGCCAACTGCAATTTTGTATGTTTTTGGGGTCTATTTATTTATTGATTTGATTTTGCGGTTTCTCGGGGCAGCAAGATGAGATAAAATGAAATAAGATAAGATTATACAGACAAGATAAGATAAGATATGATATGATAAGATAAGATAAAATAATATATGATAAGATAAGTAAACATAAGAGAATATGAGATTAACAAAAGATTAGAGATGGATTCTTACCATCATGGTTATATGAGGTATTGTATTTTGTAAACAGGTGGTAAACAGGTTGAGTAGCTGAGTGCATGTGAAGAAAGCGTGAGTGTGATGATGATGTGCGTGTGTGTGTGTGTGTTAGCCTTCGTTACCCCTGTCATTGATATATATATTATTGTTCATTGTCATTTTTATGTTGTTTTAAAACAGAGCCCTGTTGTAAACCAGCCTATTTTAATGTTTTTAACAATGTTACGTAATGATTTGTAGCTGAACATGATACTCTGTATAAAGATGCGAAATAAATAAATAAATAAAATAAATGAGGTAAGTTAAGATAATATATACCTGTATACACTTAAAAAGACGTTCAGCCTTAATCCGTTATCTTTTAGTTATAATTACTAATCTTATAGCAAATCTATATTCTGCAGATCTAATTCATATAGAGATTTTACAATTCAATTCAAATTTTTGTATAATTCACAATGGTTGAATAACATTTTGGAAAGTTTTGACGGATATTTTTGATGCCGATGGAGGTTGCAAAGCCAGGTGCTGCCTCGATGCCGTCGTCCTCGGGGAACGCGTAGGTGCGGGGGTCGTTGATAGCGACTTTGACCCCTGAATTCGGGCTGAGAACACCAATGTACTCGGGCTGCTCCACCATCAATGTCAGTTGAAGGCCTGGCTTAAAGGAAGAAGGAGAAGAAGGAGAAGAAGAAGGAGAAGAAGAAGAAGAAGAAGAAGAAGAAGAAGAAGAAGAAGAAAAGAACGTCCATATTGAAGCGGTGTTCTATTAATTTCTTCCTCAAATGGGGTGCGAGGTTGACAAACTCTCAGGAGAAATATAGCGTAGGACTTTAGCAAGGTAATGGAAAGCTAACCCTTTATTTGAATGTTAAACCTTTCCAAATGCCACGTTATACAGTTAATTGGGGGCGCAATATTTAACAAGAGGCTGATGACACATAATAAATAAATAGTGAGAGGGACAATGAGAATTTATACAAACTGTTAACCCGATATACGAACTACAGTACCTTCTATATTGGGGTACAAATTACGAGATCCTCAAGCAACATATGGGAGCGAGCAAAGCGACCGAGATTTAGAAGACAAAAGAGCGTTTTATACCCCCAAAACTCTTTCACGTGCACTGTACCCTCTGAATTGGGGTGCACAATCCTTACGGATCATGATTTTTTTTCCTCCTTTCCTCCCCTTTCTATATCTTTTTGCCACTTTCTCTTCCATTTTCCCCTCTCCTTGCTCTTTCTTTCGTTTGTCTTGCGCCTCCTCTCTTTTGCGTTTAATGCGCCCCTTGAAGTCCCCTCTGCACCCCCGTATAGATACGCCTCTGAACTAGATGAAAGTTTGCCTACTAAATTCTAAGGTTGGTAGAAGCTTAGACTACAATTTACTTGTCTTACTAGCATTCTACATGCTTATAATTATTATACCACTGAGCTACATTATCATTATTATCTTTACCATACTGAGATCCTGTTCTTGATGTCGTCGTGCGCTTCTTTCTCTTCAATTTATGTGCGTTGTTAAACACGAAACAGTTCCCATACTGAGTGTTCTGGATGACGGTGAAATTTCTACGGGAAATGAAAAATAATGAAAATTGAAAGTATCAATAACGAGGTATTATATAATAAACCTATTACACATGTGCATAATTCATTCAATTAATTTTAAAATTCCATTAAGTATTTATGAACAAACAGATGCCTATATGTAGTTCACATATTTGCCAAGAGGTTCCTGGCCATATTGATTGAAACATCGCCAAATTGATATACAGCCGTATGAATTAATCTGAATTTGAATTCTGATAAGATCTACGTTCACTCATCTGAATTGAGCATTCAGTTTCATTATTGATTACACCATGCAGTTTAATCAAACTATGCCTTCAAATCGGATAAAATTGTATTCCAAAGGCACACGAATGTACGGGAGCTTCCGATTAGAAATTCGAATAATCAAATGATTAGGAAGAAGGCATGTTCTGGATTTCAGCCAATATTTAAACAATGTATGGCTCCTCTTCGCAGTTCAAAAATATCTTTAAATACGATTATTCCTTTTGCTCTCTTTACTATCTCCCTTTCTTTCTTTCTTTCATTTCCTTTTCTTTTAAAAAATTTCTTTCTTGTTTTCTTGTTCAGTGTGGGATGGGCTATTCCCACCTTGCCCTCTTGTGACTTCAACACTGATTCCTATGACTATGATGCTAACGTATAGTTGATATGTTTTTCTATTCGCATCTTGATCGTACGGACTATTGTTTCGCTTCCTTTTTTCAATAACAACGCAAAATAGCTACTTACTTAAAGCTGCATGCCTCTGTATCGAAGGTGCATTGTAGAATAAAGTCTTTGGCCTGGTGTCCAAGCTTACGCATCTCCTCTGCTGTCGGTTTGACATAGTTCTTAAAATTATCATAGCCGCTCGCCTTCGAACTATTGTATAATGCCTCCCAGTCGTTCGGGTCTTCGATGTCCTCGATGTCGGTGTAATCGTATTCGTCGTCTGGGTCAAAATCGTACAAAAATAGGATATAATCCTTGGTTATCATCCATTTTGTTTGCATTCATTTTCTTATCATGCACAAGTCGAAAAACCAGTTGAAACCAGTAGTCAACTGGTACCATTTGAAACCAGTATATTCAACTGGTTTTTAATATGGAAATTGAAACACCACTAACTGGAACCAGTTAAAAAAAACAGTTGAAAAACCAATGGAAATCTGAGACCAGTTGATATTTCCAGTTGATCTACCATCTGAAAACCAGCTGAAAACCAGTTAACATCTGAGACCAGTTGATATTTCCAGTTGATTTACCAGTTGAAAAACCAGTCTAATACCAGAAGATTATCCGGTAGAGACCAGTAATCAACTGATAATCTATAATAAATATTGGCATCTGGCCACCAACTAGACCATACATAGACTCTTGCAATTACCCCATCACAAAGATCATTTGAAGTGAATTACAGATGAGTATCATATTAATTGTATTTTCTACTGGTTTTCAACTGGTACCAGTTGAGACCAGTGATCTACCAGACCGAGTAACAATTGGTATTCTATTTGCCCGACTTCAAACTGGTATTTCTACTGGTTTCCAAATTGTATCAACTGGTTTTAACTGGTACCAGCTGAGACCAGTTGAGACCAGTTCAAACCAGTAGATGCCAGTTGGAAATCCTTACTGGTTTCAAGTGGTATCAACTGGAATTTCGACCTGGGGTATGTTAGCAGTTCCATGTCGTAATGCTATAATGAAAGATGAGATTCAAATATTACTTCTGTAAAGAGATTTTGCAAATTTATTTATGATACACTCTCAATTAACGGAAAAACGATTTGTGAGTGTATTATACTCGACGCACCCGTACGCGGTCGCTTAAAATAGGGCCCACACGGAACCCAAGTCCTACTTGGGTTCTGTGTACGCGGTTTTATGTTATTCTTTATTTTCTTCATACGTTACTTCTTATCCGTTAGCCCGTATAATGGCTGAATGCCAATTAAAGTTGTTTTTAGATTGATTTTTTATACATTCTAGCTGTACACTAATTTATTCATATGGGTGATTGGTGTATTTCAATATCGCCTTAGGTTGATGTTTCGATAGTCGTTGTAATCTTGTTATTTGCTTTATTCATGTTTTTTTTAAAAATAAAATCGTGCGATTTAGACTGCTTGGTACACTTTACAAATTCATTGTTATTGTTATGTTCAACGAGGATTCGGTAAGAGTACAGTTTAAAAAATTCCTGAGATACGATATCGGATATGTTAAAGGTACTATGTCCCATTTGGAGGCCCCAAAAAATAAAAGGTTAAATTCCACAACATTTGAAAGACAATACTAATTTAGAACTTCCTTAAAAAAAAGGGGGCTTGAAAATGTCTTTAAGTGGGAAAATAACGACTATTAGTTGTCGAATCAACTTAGGAGCTATGGAGCCAGTAAGTAATAGTCTGATTTTTCAGACCATTGTACCGAATGGTCGTACGTTTTATGCTGCGCAAAGATTCAATCAGTTTAATTTTGGCCATTACAAGAAGTGGGTTATTGATGTAGACAAATGCTCATGTACCTTTACAGCTCATTTTATGTATGTTATTACCAAAGATGAAAAAAGCCAGTCAGACACTCAATAGTGTCTGACAGTGAAGTCTAGCAAGTAAACGGGTTTCCTTGCATAATTTGAATATTAGGACACTGCTCAAGTTTAAATTTCACAGATAGGACATACATAACATATTCATAATTACTGCAAAGTTCTACAGAATTTGATGTTGGCTGCAAAAGGGACATAGTATCTTTAAAACACAATAAGGAATGTGATTTCTTTTCCTCCAACTTTGATAGACTCGTCCCCATCCGCTTTTCTAAATATTCCTCCAATTGTGAAATAAGTAATTTTAGCACTCGTCCCAATTCTATTGAAACTTAAAATTTTGCAATATACATTTGATACTACATCTGTACCCTGTAACATAAAAAGTTAAGATCAATTGTATGTCCACAAAATAAATCGTTTCTCTTTCAATCAATCGTAACTTTACAATAAATAGTAACTTCACTTATTGATTGCTGATTTTTTTTTTAAAGTTACTGATAGACACAATGGGTGGTAAGACACAATTAATTACAGCAAAATTGGAGATATAATAGATTTGTTTATGTTTGATTGGAAAGAAAAAAACGAAAGAGAAAAATACTCAACTATAAGACGACTCAGAGTTGAGTGCACGACGGCCCCGATTCGGAGGAGAAGTGGTATCCACTTCTGATGTTTCTGGTAATGATGACTCTGCGAAGAACCAACCATAGTCGGAATCTTCCAGTCCAATCCCGCTAACGTTGTGATCTTGATCTAAAGCTGCCAGTGTCTCGAAACGGGTACCTGCTCGACAATGATATTATAGAAAAGTAACGTTAATAAAATCATTGCCTCGGTCGTCTTTTGACCTTATTGAGATCTTTGCCTAAATCAGGTATTTTTATGACAGCCACCTGTTATTCAAGGTCTTAAGTCAATTTTCAGTCCTAAACCATGTTTATTAGTTAAAATAATAACTGCCTATATCAAGTGAAACAAAACGACAGAATTTGCCATTCTTCATTTTGTTAGAACTAGTAAAACTTATTTAGGCAATGTTTTTTTTATATTAATTTGACAAAATGCTACTCGAATCAAGTGTGTAATTGAGTCGGTGTTGACATGACTGAAAACGAGTCAGATTACATACTATTAATAGTCATTCTTAAAGCAGTAACTTCATAGCAAACTATTTTTCTTCTCCAATCATCCCCACCCGATTCATTCAGAAAGTCTTTATACCAACCTTATTAATACATGTAAGTATTAGGACCTGCTGAATGATATAATATTCTTGCCGGGGACTCCTAGACCAACCATAATATCGTTCAGTAGGTCTTAAGGAAGCCCTGTACCAAAAATGGTGCTTTTATCAGGCAATTAAGTAACGGTAATTTCACCAAGCCACCTGACTAACGTGCGTAGTAGTGCATACGACTCTGATCTGGAGCACGAGTGCGCGCCATTTGCCCAATAAATCAGATAAACATTGTTTATCGCCGAAAAACACTGTTTATCGTCGAAAAACACTGTTTATCGGCGATAAACACTGTTTTTCGGCGATAAACAGTGTTTATCGAGATAAACTATGTTTATCGCCTGATAAACACAGTTTCTCTCGATAAACACTGTTTATCAGCGATAAACATTGTTTTTCGGCGATAAACATTGTTTGTCGAGAGAAACTGTGTTAACAGTCGATAAACATAGTTTCTCTCGATAAACAGTGTTTATCTGATTTATTGGTCAAACGGCGAGCCATATACGTCCTCAATAATATTCCGTGATAGAAGAGAAGAGGGATCGAAGAAAATACACTTAGTTTCCCCAGTTTATACTAAAATATACCCTGTCATATCAATAGTTATATCTCAAAAGGTATATTTTTAGACTAGCTTTTATAACACATGGCATATGATCAGGGGCGGCGGAGCATCTTTCAAAGTGGGGGGGGGGGCACCAACAAAAAAGGGTACTTAAAAAAGGGGGCACCCACAAAGGGTGAAAACAAGGCGGAAAATACCACTTGAGACAACATTATACCGCTACAATCTGATGAATACGCTATAGAGGATCATTTTCGACATATTACAGATAAAAACTACTTTGCATTTTGTGTAATGGTCTGATTATTCAAAAAAATTAAGATTGTTATCTAACACTGCAGGCTATGGTGTTTATACATGTATATGTATACAGCAATTTCCCTAATATGATAAGAAAACAATAAGTAAATGCGAGCGAAAACATGGCCTTTAACGCTAGAGAAAGACGGGAAGTCCTTGCCCGTCTCTATCTGAGTTGGGATTCTCCCAGAAAGAAATGTTGTACTTTTTGTTATCAAAACATAAAATTCTACTGAGTGTTATGGACATCTAAGTCGAATTTTGAAGAAACTTTGTCTAACGAGACGCTCAGACATTTTTGAAGTTGCAGTTTTTATGTTGGAGAAACTACAACTAAACGCACTGGCGTACTGGTGGGGGGGGGGCTATTGGGGCGCTAGCCCCCTCCCACCAAATAGAATTAAACCATGACTTATTTTCAATTCCATACAAGTGATTTATAAATGTTCGTGATTTTCAACAACATTTCTGTTGCAAACTGACACATTCCCAAATAGCCGGGAAGCACTGGCGTACTGATGGGGAGGGGCTTGGGGTCAGTTGACCCCCAAATAAAATTCAAACGTGTTTTATTACTAATTCGATACCAGTGATTTACAAATGTTGCTGAAATGCAGGCGCGGATCCACGTGGCGATTTTTCCGGCCCCCCCCAGCCCCCCAAAACGGTAAAAAAATAGGATAATAACGTAAATTTAGCTTTAAAAAAAAAAAAAAGTATGTCTCCCTAAAAAAAAAAGGCGTTTTTCTCTCCATCACTCCCGCTTATTCACCGTATTGATGAATCGCTGCTAAATATTTTCTCACGAATTGGGAAAAAAATAAAAAAATAAGTGCTCTTACCCGCTCGGTGGGGGGCGAAGGGTTTTGTCTCCAAGGCTGTTGCCCCCCCCCTCCCCGCAAAAAAGAAGAGAAGGTAGGAAAGTGAAAGAAAAAAAGGAAAAGAGGAGATAAAGGGAAGGAAATAAAGAGGAAGAAGAAAAGAAAAGAAGGGGGTTATCAGTTGCAATTTTCCCGCCAGCAAGTTGTGGATCGGGGGCAAAGGCCCCGCGAGGAGAGCCTAAAGGGAACAAAAAAGAGGAAGAATAGAAAAGGATGAAAAGAAGGGGAGATCAGTTGCGATTTTCCCGCCAACAAGGTGTGGATCGGGGGGGAGAGGCGAAAGGCCCTTGCCTCTACCCCCTCGGTAAAAAAAAAGAGAGAGAAGGAAGGGAAGGGAGAGGGAAAGCGGAGAGAAAGGGAAAGAAAATATAGAGTAAGAAGAAAAGAAAAGGGGGAAAGATCAGTTGCGATTTTTATCGCCTTTTCTATCATCATTGTACAACTATCATTGTACAAATGTATATATTATTTTTTTTTTTAATTCCTGTTTTATAACAATAATATGAATATAAACTCATAATAGCAACAAAACAAAATGCTGTTTCATTACATCTTGTGAAATACTGGTATGCATTTAAGCTTTTGGAACTTGTTTGTGTATTTGGATGAAAGAAAGCGTTTGGAACTTATAATGCGCATGATGCAATTTCAGGTCCAACTTATTGCAGTTGTCCCCAAATAGAATTTAAGCATGGTTTATTACTAATTGGATACTAGTGATTTACAAATTTTCCTGAAAATGACATAATTTTCCGGGATTTTTCCTCACTTTTTAGTAAATTATACTTTTTATGCGTTTGTTGGAAAATGACACATTCCCAAAATTACAGTGAGGCAAGAAATATGCTTATTTAGAGGCCTACGTGTCAGGGCCCGCGGAACGGCAGGCTTCGGGGGGCTCGAGCTCCCCCTTTTTTTGAAAAAAGTATATTAAAGAGAAATAGAAAGAAAGAGAGAAAAAAAATAGTGACCTGCCAGTGTCAACAAATAATGAGGTACCAAAATATGCTCATCTGACCGTGATTTAATACCTAAAACTCCTAGGCTTACGGGGGCTCTGCCCCCTGGATTCCACCTAGGGCCCTAAGGCGGTCCTTGGATGCTAATCTGACCGTAATTTAATGCCTAAAACCCTTAACTTCCGGGGGCTCCGCCCCCTGGACCCCACGCCAATAAGTGACTTGCCAGTGTCACAAATTAGGTATCAAATTTGCTTATCTGACCGTAATTAAATGCCTAAAAAAACCCTGAGCTTCCGGGGGCTCTGCCCTGGACTCCGCCTAGGGCCCTAAGGCGGGCCCCTGGTTGCTAATCTGACCGTAATGTAATGCATAAAACCCCCTGAGCCCCTGTCACAAATAAGGTACCAAAATATTTAAAGCTCATCACACCGTAAATAAATGCCTAAATTCCTTAAACCCCTGAGCTTCCGGGGGCTCTGACCCCTTGACCCCACCTAGGGCCCTAAGGCGGGCCCCTGGATGCTCATCTGAAGGTAATTTAATGCCTAAAACTCCTGAGCTTCTGCCTTCTGGACCCCTCGCCAATTAGTGTCCTGCCAGTGTCACAAATAAGGTATCAAAATATGCTCATCTGACCGTAAACCTCTGAGCTTCCAGGGGCTCCGCCCCTTGACCCCCGCCGGGGCTTTGCCCCTCGGACCCCACGCCGATTTACGCCACGCTATACCTGATCGTATATACTGTAGCTCCCCCACCCACTTTGAAAAACGTTCAGCAGGGCCTGCATGTAAAAGTGGTGGTGATGCACATTTTTTTTCTTTCTGCGTCCCCCCCCCCAAACGATTTTGCTCATTACGCCACTGATGTCTACACCGACTACACGGGTATCGTTGGATGCATGCAAAGTGCGTTGCTCATGGTTTTCATCAAGGAGCTAATGGTTTTCATGCTTCTCGAGAAAAGGTTAGGCTTTTGCTTCAAATCTTACACCCGGAAGGAGTGGACCAGAGACGAAGACGATTTAAGAGAACTTACAGTATCGCGGTGTGGGACCAAATTTTAACTGGCACATATGTTATTATCTCGTACGTACGGAATATTTTTTTCGTACGTACGGAATATTATTGCGTACGTACGGAATAATTTAATGCATACGTACGGAATATTATCTCGTACGTACGGAATAATATCTCGTACGTACGGAATAATTTATTTTTTTTTGGTTCGCAAAAATGGCATGTTTGGGGCTTCGTAGTATACATAAGCAATTCAGAAAACAACACAATCTTCTGTCATGTTTCAAGCTCTTTCGAACCAACTGGAGATAATTACCCTTCAACATCGAACGTCGCAGCATGTTCAGATTACAAATAGTGACGGCGGGGAATTCGAGCTTCGATTTGGTGATGATTGAAATTTTCGTCGTGGTCGGTCGATCGAAGAAGGAGATGACGAGCTTCGAACCCTGATAGAGGAAGACACCCGCAAAGATTAAGGTGACCATGCACCAAAACAAACGGGAGTGCCACGGGCGGGACGCGTTCAGAACTCGAGGGATTCCATGCGTGGTCGCGTTGTCGACGAACTCGTTGACGATCTTCCGCGTGCCTCCTTTTGGGCACTCGTCGTAGTCTGGTCTGCCATACGCCTTCTCCGAGTAGTCAGCCATTTTCTCCTGGCTCGTCTTTTGATCTCGTGGTAGGTCGTCCATGTCGATGTTCTCTTTCCCGAATGTAAATCTACGAGATAGAAGAAAAAAAAATCAGTGACAAAATAACCAATGATTTGAAAATTATTCACACTCCTAGTTTAATATTTTGGCTTGCTTCCTGTCTATGACACGCATCATTTGTGTATTGTGTCAATTCGAAATGCTAGTGTAACTTATGTTCACCCCCTCTTTTGAGAGGCGGCTTTATGAACCTCGAAAGAGATTATGAAGGGCCCGTTGGGCGCAGACAACCCTTCCCCCCCCTCCCCGCTGAGGATAACACAAAAGGATAATTGGGGACACTGATTTTATGAGTGTCATCAAGGGGGTATGGGGTCCAGCATCCGTTCCAGGTGGCACGTGTTGACCCCCTGCTGTAGTTATCCCCTGGTAAACAGATGCTTGTTTTGCCTTTGCTGTCCATTCTGTCCCCTTCCACACCGAAAATTCATCTGAATCTGGGCCCTGTTTTAAAAAAACTTGTTATCAATAAACAAGTTGCGATAACTGTTATAAGCTACTGAAATCGTGGAATTTGGCTGAGAGCAAATTTGTCATAGAAATTTAGCATTTGTTACTGATCACAAGTTTTATGAAACAGGGCTCTGAATCGTTTGCAGGAAATGAGGTCAAAGTTGAATGTTTTGTCCTCATTTCAAATGAGAAGAGATACAGTATCGTGGTACGAGCGCGATTGAAAACATTGACAAGTTGGTTTTCTATTGACATGTATGTTAATTATGTTAATATCCTAGGCATCCCTGGATCGATAAAGCTTCAACAGAATGAGGGGGAAAAACTGCGAAATAGGAAAACAAAATAAAATCTGCGACGCCGTGACGATCATGTTGTGGACATAAATGCCTCTTCCAAAAATAGAGAAGGCTCGGAATACAAAGACCAGAGAGAGAGAGAGAGAGAGATCGAAAAGGAGGGAGAGAGATAAACGCATCATTTGCGATAATTTAAACACGACCACGTCATCGCCATGTAAATTGTGACTGATGAAAGACAAACAGCGGGACATTCAGACAATAATTAAATGAACAGAGCCATGACTTATTTATTCAAACAAATCACTTGATTGCCGCCATCCCAGCCCTGCAATCATATTATTAAACCGGCTTTAGCCGAGCTACCATGATAAGGCGCTGAAAGCATTCAATGAAATTCTTCCTACCGGGTAATTATTTACTACACACGGGTTGGGAGTGCAAAAATTAATCATATCATTTTTCGTCAAATTTATCTCACAACTTCATAATTTTAACATTATGAATGGAAACCGATCTGATAATAAATAGATGACAAAAATGGAGGTTCTATATCATTTGCCACCTCAATTTTGACTTCGATCCATATACAATTATGAGGAAATTGATAACGCTTTCTCTAAAGTGCTCATCTTGTCAGTTGGAGAGTGCTTTTTGACATGTTTGTTATGTTTGTTCATGGTGGTATTTTGATTGGCAGTGAAATTCAAACAGTAATTCCTGCAGACATTGGAAAGATACACACGCGCACATCGTTATCAAATACAATGTCCTCATAATGTTTTAATATTTTTTTTTCTTTCCTCTTTCCATGACATGATCATAAAAATATTACTTATTCTTTTTGATAGATGAAGAAGATATCTTTTCAGAAATGTATTGATCAATCTAAAGAGGAATAGAGATTGATCAATAAATCTTCCTCCTAAGATAATAAACTTTATCTATCATGCATAAATGATATTGTCACAATCATGTCATGGAAAAAGATAGGAAAAACATGTTCCAACTTGATGGGCAACAGAGTAGATACGTTCCTTTCATCCCTCGAAGATCGGGGAGAGGCACAACCGACCTTGGCCGCCCCTTTAAACCCACCTGGCAAGCCTTATGGAGAAAAAAACAACAACAACAACAACAAGGTCCCTTAATTGTGAATTTCAGAATTACATAATCTCGGTCTCATATATTAACCCAAGAATCCGCCCCTTGCCCGCAAGCCGTGGATCTAATAGGAGCATCAAAAATATTATTGCAATGTGTGTAGTTCATTCATTTTAAATGAGTATATTTTGTACTTTCAAAATATTAAGTACATGGCCCACAATACGAATGTGTGTATAATGTAATCACTATTCATATAACGAACAATGATAGGGATAAGGGGAGGGGTGGCAAAGTGGACACGTGCCCTCGGCAAATGCAAATGTGCCTCATTATGAATGCGAACCAGCGATAATCCTACAGTAAAGCAACCATTAAGCTTTTACTTTATCATAATTGAGCAATAAGTGTGTAATTATATACGCACTTTATATCAGTCGTAATTTATCATGAACATAGGAGTTGGAAATTGCTGGGGTGTTTGTTTGTTTTTTGTTGTTAGTGTTGTTTTTGTTTGTATTGAGGGTGGTGTGGCAGGGGGTTGTGCCTCACCCCCTGAAAGACCCAGGGGGGTGGGGGGGGTGGTGGTATCGGCGAATTTGAGAGTGAAAAGTAAACCCGAAAATATAATTATAATGAAGGAGTGGAAGGAATCGGTTGAAGGCCTGTCCCTTATCGATCAGGTTTACGCAGTTTTACATCCATAATTACATAATTTTAATAAAACCATTCCATCATGGCTGTTAGTGGATGAATGACTCGTATACTTCAAGCAGAAAAACCAGTCCCAGACCATTTCCTCTTGACCTTAAATGGCAACCTGACAACCATGCGTCAACTCAACCGTAATTAATTACATGATTTCGCTAATCATAGTTCAGGGGCTGATATCCTACTATTAGATAAATTTGAAATGCTAAGAGAACACAGTCCTTATAAAAACACGAGGCGAGAGAGGTACAGTATTATGGGCTAATATGAACGTTCAAACACTTTTCTATTTTATAGATCTAATCAGCTATTATTACATCCTCTGCAGCATGCATTACGCTTTTTCGTTGAAGCTCACTGACCAATGACAAAATCAATCGAATGGCTATTGCCTATAATGAGAAAGCTCTCATTTTGTTAATTGGTATCATTTAAGGCATATTATTGTTAAGTACCTTGATGGAGAGCGTAATGTAAATTAATGGGTTGTCCCAGGAATCGTGATATGAAGGCGGATTGCTGTTTACTCGTTGATGGGCTAAGTGTGTGCGTGTGTGCGCGCGTGTGTGTGTGTGAGAGAGTGTGTGACTGTGGGTGTGTGGGCGGACGGGAGATGATGCGTGCGGAGAGGGAAGAGGAATATAATATATATCTCTCATATAGTCTCAACTTTCTCGAAGTGTAGAATATGGAGTTCTGATACAGGTAATCATAAAAGCATTTACCGTGCTTTCTCATTCTTCTCATATGCCATACATAGAATTATCACAGTACCAATTTATTGAATGTGAACACACATCTGTTTGATATACTGGTTTGATGTTCTAATCACACCCTAATGCTGCGACTGAATAACATTTTACTTAAACAAGGGGTGTCTACCTAAAGGCATTGTGGCAATGATACTTTAACATGTTAAACATGCTAGGCAATTTCTTGACTCTCAATGTGCATATTGGTTCTGATTTGATTAAATGTTTACCAAATCATGAGCGATGCTCACTCTTCTGTTTAGAATGAAATGCACTCTGTTCCAAAATCACATATATTGTGTATATTCGAAAATAATATCGCTAGTGATATTCGTTTGTCTCGCAATGTGTTCAATAAGGAAGGTAAAAGATCTCGACGTTTCGTGCGCCGCTGCAACACTTCGTCAGGTGATAAAAACTAATGTAAGCAAGAGTGTTTTATACTCTAGGGGAGGACCGGCGCGACGGTCAATAATTCGATCGATAATTGGAAACAATAACGCACAAGGCCTATTGGCCGACGCATACGGTGCTCGACCAATCAGCAAGCCGCTGGTTCGGCTAATTATGCACAAGGCCTAATGGTCGACGCACACGGTGCTCGACCAATCAGCAGGCCGCTGGTTCGGCTCGCCTGCTGGGCGGAAGCAATAGCGAGCTCAACCAATCAACGGGCCGCTGGCTCGGCCCGTCTGCTGATTGGAATCGACCGGTGCTGGCCGGCTGGACGGGGAGTGTCATGGCGGCGTATCGTACGCATCCAAAATTCAGGGATATCGATCCCGTTGTCTCTGTTGAAATTATTGGGATTGAGACGGATATTGATAGCTTCTTTTACCCTCCGTGTGTACCAATGCCATTCCTGCAGCGGCGCACGAAACGTCGAGATCTTTTAGATTCCTTATTGACCACATTGCGAGACAAACGAATATCACTAGCGATATTATTTTCGATACTACATCCGCAATGAGTAATATATTTAGCATTATTGTGTATATTTGTCTTAATTTTATGTGAGAGGCAGTGAGAGGTTAAGGGGTGCATCTGGCCTCTGTCCCATGCAAAAGAACATTAATTTCTATTTTCCTCATAACTGCCTTCTCTCTTGGAGCACTACTCAAAATATATTATAGATAGCATACTTTTACAGGTCCTCTGAAAAGAAATGACCCTCCTCCCCCAATATTATGAAAATTGACATGTTGTGTCTTAAAACAAACGGGAAATTGTCCGGCACTACATCACAGTGAAAAAACCGATTCACCCAATTTGAAGTGCCCATACGTATAGTGATTACAAAATGTCGAAAATTCAAAAACTTCCGTATTTTTGTCGGATTCCGTTAAAACTTTTGCGTCTGCTTCTCTGATTTTTTTCTTCTCCTTTCTTCTACAATGCATGTTTAATGAAGTTGGATTTCCTTTAATAGCAATGATATTGTGCAGCCTCTAGTGGAAAGAAACACAATCCAATACCCTCATCTATTCAAGGCCAATAAGCTAGATCTAATGTCAAGTTTAGTCGTTCAATAGCCTTAAACTTAGCAAGGCAAAAAATAGTGTACGTACCAACTTACATTAACAAGTACAAGGAAGTCACTTGATAAAAGTGGAAAGTTTAGGCGTTTGCAATAGGGTGGGTGTGGATATTATACAGTCGTTTAAATTACAATTTTAGGAAGAGATCCTGGGAAGAAGCGATTAAATAAAAAAAACACATGACGTTTGTAATAAAATCGTAACCGTAATTTGTCACATCTTCAGAGAGTAATTTATAGGTGTGGTATAGTTGGTAGGGTTTTTGTCTCTCTTCATCATTATGTATAGTATTCTATTTTGCTTGCGCTTCCAAGATTTTATTTTTTTGACAGTTTTTATCTGACATCGTCTTGTTTGTAATTTATGGAATGGACCTTGTGGCGGATTAGCCTTGTTCTAAATAAGTTATCCATTGAAGTATACTACTACTTCTTCTACTACTACTACTACTACTACTACTACTACTACTACTACTACCACCACCACTACTACTACTACTACTACTACTAACACTAACACTAACACTACTACTAATTCTATTTATTCTTGTCTTACGTCTGTAAAGCTTGAATATTCCATTGATATACAACTTCATCTCCATTAAAAGTCATTTCAAGTTTATCTTATTTTTTAGAGTACAAAAACACAAACACAAATACCATACATAGCCTATATAAAATACAAATGACAGTGTTAAATAAATACCATACGGTAAACTTTATATGTTTGGAATGTTATTGGTCTTTATAATTATTCTGTACTAAATCGTTACTTGCAGTATTGCCCACCGCAAACTACACGATCCTGCGATTTGATTTTCGAAGAAATGGTAATTATATTACATATGGAATGTAACAAATATCATCTTCCTGATTTAGGATCTAAATCATGATAAGAATACTAAGAACCTAATGTTAGTACATTTAAATCTGCTCGTCAGGATATCAGCCGAATCGGCTTCAAATCGTAGAAAATCGCACTACTGGTCTGGCGTCACTGCGATTCAGATATAAAGCGGTAAACCGTGGCGTTTTTTGTTTTTTACGTGTAAAAGAATGGCAAAAGGTTCTGTCTTATAAGATACAGAATTTTGAAGCGCATTACACTTTACGTCATCATAATTATTAACAAAAACGTCGTATTTAACACTGCATATCGGACGAGGCTTAAGCTGAGCTTGATGACAGCGTAATAAGAAGAAGAACAAAAAGTAATGAAAAAATAGCTTTTAAATCCTACCTTTCCGTTGACATGTTGTTGATTATTTTGTTTCTCCAGCTACTGGTAATCAGACCATACCTTTTAGGTGTCACGAATGAAGTGCAGAATTCTTCGCCTGGTTCTCTGAGCTGACTTAATTGCTATTAGGCACACATTTTGACGTCCTTGATTGCTCAACGTATTCTCGGGAATGGTTCCTTTTTAAAGTCAACTCAATTATGTCGTAACTGTTGATGTGCGGTCGGAACGACCTTGGTAGACAAACGGGTACCTGTAGGCTTTTGGCACGACGGATTTGTATTTTGGTCGTTGTTGTTGCTTTTTGTCTGTTTTTTTAATGTTTCTGTTGGATGATAATCTTATATAACCCTTAGGGCTCAATTTAGAATAAGAAAGATCTTTGCTTGATCCAAAGGGATTGATAAATATGTGTTCTTAAAAACATTGATAGAATTTAAAAAAAAAATCTAGTAATGAAAAAGGAAAGATGAGGACATTATTATATGACGGGCCTACATTACGTTACACTATCCCACCCGTGCGTATATGGGTTGGTGCTTCTTAGTTTACTTCAAGTCCAAACAGCTACAATACAAAATTCTTATACACATGCTCGATGATTTCAAAGGCATACGAGGCGGAAGGGGTTCCGATATTCGGGCAACTATAATTGGGCAGCGTGGTGCCGGAATATCGTCATATTCAGGCAGCAATATGACAGCAATGTTTTATTTATTATATCCTATGTAATGTGTTTCGAGCCTTTGTTGTTCTCAGAATATGGAAACAGGATCGTTTCGGGAAGTGAGATGCCCGAATATATGGCAGGGAAGTGCAACCAGAATATATAATTCTTAAAGCTCATCAATATATATTTGGAAGACGAAAATATCACATATTTTTTCATTATAAATTAAATATTTTACTCGTTTGCCTCGCTCGCTCGCAGAATTTACATTAAAAAAAAAATCATTATCTTGAGCCATCTGGTTATGACGCGATATTCATGAACTTTCTTTTTATCTCTCTTTCTGTTAACCTCCTAGGTGTTATCATATTTGTAATGATTATTAGTCCTCCGTAATGCAATACAACCAGTCAGGGGTGTCGATCGCGGGGGGGGGGGATATATCCCCCAATATTTCAGGTGGGGGGATGGCCTGTACAATCATCCCCCTCAATAATTCACCATCAAACAAAAAAATGAAGAGAAAACTTAATGATGAGAGCCCGATGAGAGTAGTTAATGGTTATTACTCGCAAGATGACCATATATGCAATGCTATCTCATTTTCATAATACATACATATATAAATAGAAAACGAAGTAAATGATACAACCGTATATGAGACAAGAATAAAATGAATTCTCGCTCATACGGCTTCATCAGGAATTGATGAATTTATTCAATTTATTCAATCAACAGCATCATAGAAATGCAGTGCGCCAAATGCAAAGCCGCATCGTTAAAAAGCAAGAGCTAAATGTTAAGCGCGAAGCGCAAAAGTGCAAAAAAGAAGTAGAGAGTGGGAGAGTTATAAGATAGTTCACTAGTTGTTATGTTGTTTCCGTTCACCCTTTTTAAAATTCACGTCATTGTATCTTTATTTGTTTTTTTTTCACTCATTTTATTTCCTGATATTTCCTAAAACATTTTTCAAAACGTTACAGTCGTGTATTTGTTTAACTCTTTTAATTTGGTCATTATTGCAAAGAAAAATTTTTCAACCAATTCCTCAATATAAAGAACTTTTAAAGGTAAAGGAAAGCATCTGAGCAAGAATATCACATGACTTTTGGCCAGTTCAATCTGAAGTGATTTTAAAGGTACTATGTCCCATTTGCAGGCTAAAAAAATGAAAAGGTTAAATTCCAACGGCATTTGAAAGACAATACTAATTTAGAACTTTCCTAAAAAAGGGGGGCTTGAAAATGTCTTTAAGTGGGAAAATAACGACTATTAGTTGTCGAATCGACTTAGGAGCTATAGAGCCAGTAAGTAATAGTCTGATTTTTCAGACCATTGTACCGAATGGTCGTACGTTTTATGCTGCGCAAAGATTCAATCAGTTTAATTTTGGCCATTACAAGAAGTGGGTTATTGATGTAGACAAATGCTCATGTACATGTACCCTTTACAGCTCATTTTTATGTCATTACCAAAGATTTTTTAAAAGCCAGTCAGTCACTCAATAGTGTCTGACAGTAAAGTCTAGCAAGTAAACAGGTTTCCTTGCATAATTTGAATATTAGGACACTGTATACGTTTAAATTTCACAGATAGGACATACATGTCATATTTATAATTCCTGCAAAGTTCTACAGAATTTGATGTTGGCTGCAAAAGGGACATAGTATCTTTAAAGCTATGACTATGTGGGGTTGATGATGCGTTTTTTCATAATGCAAGTAAAGTAATAAAATATTGTATCATTGAAGAGAAAGACGGTTATGTCCAAATGGCAGCATGTAGGAGACTAAACTTTCAGTTTAGTCCCTGATTCATACTCAGTATCTATTTTGTTTTATTGATTTCATCCATTTCTTTGCTTATTTATATCTCTACATATAAAACATTTGAAGAGCTATTTTCCGAAAGGAGTAAAATCTTTTGATAGCAAATGGAGATAATGATATACATTTTCCTCTATTTACCTTGAACAAAATTATTAACCTAAATTACGAGAGAAATTATGAACACATGCATCTTTTAATAACAATTTTCCATAGACAACTGAACAAAATCGGGTAAACAAAGAGTTCTTTCTGAAGTTACACACATGGATCTAGTGCCTTTTGAAAATAAGCTCTTTGTATGTACATAAACAAGCAATACAACAGAATACTCCAGTTCGATATTTTGAAGAAAAAATTATTATGTCACAACTTATTTTTGTTTTATTGAAAAGCTGATGTAGGCATATGTATTGTATTCAAACGTAACAGGCATAAGATAGTTAAGGTGTTTTTGAAGGTTAGAATGTTATTAAGTTTGAAGTTTTGTTTATAAAACCCTTCCAATAATAATGCACCTTCTAAGACTGGTTATAGTTTTTGAGAAAAAAATAGTGCTCTGGTCAGGGCTTAGGGGTATATTATGCTTATATTTTAGAGCGTATCTGGTATGATAAGTATATCTGGGTGAAGAAGGAGATAATGGAAGTTTGTTGTTTGGTAGTTGGAACGTAAGTTTTATATTATGTTTTTAAGAAACAGACAGTTTGTATGAGATCAGTAGTGGAAATTTTCTGTCATTTTGAGAACCAAATTTTGCATCAGTGATATTCTGTTTCATTGAATTGAGTTTCCCGCAGAGAGGATTCAGTTGGTTTAATTAAAGAAGGAAGAGAGTCAAATGAAGAACCAAAAGCAATATGTTTTTCATTTACTAATGAGAACTATGTTTTTTTAGATCTCCTTACACAGAATATTGGAATGGGTTTTTCACGATGAATGTTGTTTGGAGACATCAATATTCATAAAATGTATGTTTCTATCACCAGGAAATAAAGAATTTTCTGTCTACATGAACCTTTCCTGGTTGCTTATTAATGCATTTGCCCACTGGTAACATAATACTTTCACAAGTTGATATCCCTCACCATTGGATTTTGTTTTGGTAATGTCTAAATTTCGTTTAAAAATAGATGATATCAGTCTGGTAGGCCTACACTGCAGGCAAGAGTCAGGACTAACATTTAGCATGTTATTCATTTTATTACCACTCTTATATTCTCTGAAATGTTATCTTTATTGAGGGTGACTTGAAAAATTAATAACTTGGAAGGGAGGGGGTGCAACCTGCCACACGCTTCTACCTCTTGGTTGCTTTGATCCATTGCCGAAAATATTTTGGCACCTATCATCCCCCCAACCACGGATACAAATCGACACCCCTGCAACCAGTCAAAACAAACAGACATTCCACATGAAATTCTATGCTTTCCTGATTTCTTTCTTTTTCTCAACCTTTATTTCATATTCTTGTACAAACATGAAATTTGAACTTACGATTAAAAAGAAAAGGATGTTGCAACATGATAATTTTGTTTAGAGGTTTATCATGTTCATGATTAATTGATACAGCAATAAGTGGACATGTATTCAAATCATAAAAATTAAAAGTTATACAGATCTATATAGAGACTGATGCACTATTCTCGTAACTGCTAATGGGGGATTACAAAGAGCATGTATTTTGTTTATACATAATTGATAAGATCATTATGAACCTATGGGTAAAAATCCTTCTGTAAAAAATCAGTGAATAATTAATGAGAAGGTTGATTCACGGATGATATTTAAACAAAGATTATGTGAGCTTTCTAATACATCCCTTCACGGTTAAGGCCGCCATTTTTAATTTGCGAATAAACATTGCGTCATCGATGTTTTTAGACGCGCATGTATTGTTGCGTCACTGCCTGTGCTGCGTGCTCACATCATATCGACACGTGCACTTTGCATGCTGCATAAAATATCTACCTGCAATCGGAGTACTGTGTATGATCGAATCGAAAAGGGCGCCCATGTCGGCACATGCGCACTCTTGTACCTGTGAAAGGGTGTCTTCAGTTTTGTCAGGCAAGCTTATAAAATGTTAAATGCACGGATAACTCCTGGCAATATATTCTGTTCATGTTGCTAATATTTTTTCCTCCTTTTTTAAACTGCATGATATTAAATCAGTTAGTTATTCTGAGATTAAAAGTACAAACAACTTGATTGGCCCACCAGAGCTCTCTGTTAGAGTCTGTTATTTCAGCACATTGAATGAATTCGTGAAATATCAGGTGATGATATTATGCACATTTTACAGCTTATATCTTAATATAAAAGGTTTTGGAGAATATCTAGTAGAAATGTATCCTTAAAAGATCGCTCTTAACATTCGCTCATTTCTGATATATTTCAACAAATAGTTCAAAAGTTTTTACCAAACATTAATGTAGTACATTATTCTTATTTGCGTCTGCAGTGCAGGTGTTCTTTAGCAATTTCCTTTCATTTCGATCATTTTGAAACCTCACACTATGCCTCTTTTTTCACAACAACCTTACCAAATGGCTATTGACAGTTTCCTTCACAATATAATCCCATGACAAGATCTCAGCTTTTTTTTTTTTTTTTTTGCAATAAAGCAAATGAAGCAAAAAATTATATAACAAAAGAAAACTCTGAGAGAAAAGGTTTAGAAAATGGAACATAATAAAAAATGAATAATACATTAGGAAGAGTATTTTATGACATTAGTTTTGTTAATCAGTTTGAGTGCGCTAAAAATGATTGGATGGGAAAAATGAAAAGAGAGTCATGATTGATTGGAAGTTCCGCAACGGAGATTAATTAAGTGAAAGGGAATGAAAGGAAGAGAGAAAGAGAGAGAGAGGGGAGAGAGAAGGGGGATGAGCGAGCGAGAGAGTTTACGTTTTGCAAAATCCATTGGGGAAATTTAATATAAAATGATACACTTCATTAATTCTCATAAAAAAGAAAAACTGTCGGTCCATTTAGCTATCAAGAGTGTCACTGATAAAATACAAAGAATAATGGAAACGATAGCACTCTGAATGATGAAATTTCATCTAATGCTGAAATGGATTTCGTTCATGAAACTCCTGAACGACTCCTCGTACCTGTTTTCCCGCCACCGCCCCCACCCATCCTTTTTTATGATGACAGAAACAGTAACGTTTGGATTAACATCGCTTGTACTGCGTTTACATGCATCTAATTAGTGGCAACTCCTGTTTTCATTTTCAGTGTCAGTTTCGGTTTATAGTTTCATATTCACATATATTTGACATTTTGCAATGATTACACTAAACAAATGGTACAACTAAACGTTAAATTAAGAGAGACAAAAACAGAAAGTGAGCACCTCATTTCAATTTCTTCGAATGCATTACATCAAAAAACTGAACTAACAGTAAGAATGAAATATGGAGGGGCCTATGGTGAAAGCTGTGCTCGTGAAATTCACCGCTTGGACAATACTTCGTTTTTCATAGTTTACTATACCGTATACGTGTTGCTTCCTATTGGGGGACAACTCTTATTTTGTACATGAAGTGGCATTACCTCCATTACTATTGTATACCCAGTTAAGTCATTCTATTAATGATGCAGTAGTCATTACAATATTCAAGTTGAGAATTTCTCATCAGTAAATTAGTTTAATTATACACGTAATATCTTGAAAGCCCTTCATTTAGGCTACATTTAATAACTAAATTATTCATAGCCCTTGTAAAGAAAAATGGGGAGGGGGGGGAATGTTTTCTCGTAACTCAAGAATGAAAGGTGGACTGGTTGAATGAAGGCCTTTGTTGAATACTTTTTAGATGTAAGCTTCAATATGTCACATTCCCAAGATACATATATCGGGGCAAAACAATTTTTCACATACTTTAAAAATTACAAAACTTGGTAAGGGTATGAATAATTTAGTTGTTAAATTTATTTACTCAGTCATTATTACCATCGTTTGCTAAATATCCAGTCATTGCCTGCTTCCTTTATGAGTCTGTCCCTGTTATTTCGTTTTAAGGGGAGCAGTCATTTGCTCATGCTGCCCCTGCACTTTGGAATACCAACTCATCTCGTAGGAATTATCCATAATTTGTTATGTTTAATACCCTCCTCAAAACACATTTAATTAAAAAGTATTTTCACTGAGTTATGGTCGGGCAGTTAGAGCACCTGCTTTTCCTTGTATGTTCTTTTTGTTATTATTATTATTATTATTATTATTATTATTATTATTATTATCATTATTATTATTATTATTATTATTATCATTATTATTATTATTATCATTATTATTATCATTATTATTATTATTATTATTATTATTATCATTATTATTAGTATTATTATCATTAAAATCATTATTATTGTTTTCATTATTATTATTATTATTATTATCATCATTATTATTGTTATTATTAATGTTATTATTGGTGTTGCATGTTGTTGTTGTTATTATTATCCCTTCCAGGGTAAAAAAAAATGCAATTCCATATAACAATAATACATAATCAAGTGTATAAATCGTGATAGGATTTTTTTTGTCAAACTTTCCTGAAAATACAACGTGATAGAGAGCAAAGAGGAAGGGAAGGGAAGAAGAAGAAAGAAAAAAGAAAGAAAAGGAGGAGGAAGGAAACCTATCACATGCATGTACATTTAGTAAGAGTGACGTATAATAACAATAATTAAAAAAAAATAAGTTTACGCTTAAAACTGTTTTAAAAGGAAATCCTGACAGGAAAGAGCAATTATATCTCTTTCATTTCCGTGAAAACCCGTGACAGCACAATTTGACAGTACGTTTTGAAATTCCTCATTGGATTCCGCTCCATCGAGAATACCCAGCGACTATTCCTAGGGGTTTTATACTTGCGATGGAAGTGCAAATATCAAAATGTTAATGCTAAATTATAATATTATGATTATGATACTGAAATTATAATGATTGCAGTTGCCGCTTCGGCAACCAAATCTCAATTCAATTGAGTCTGTCCATAACTCGAATTACGCAATGAGAAAAATATTCTGGAAATGGTAGGATAATAAAGTCGAAAAGTGGTTTGAAATATGATAAATGAAAGTGGCGTATCCAGACCTATGATAAAAATTACACTTTTATTTACTCCAGGAAGTATTATCAGCTTCAATGCTGTTCTTTCTGACGGCCCTGCAATTAATATTACCCGGGTGGAGAGTGGCAAACGTGGATTAACGTCTTGCCAAAGAACGTTAGCGCCGAGCTGAGATACGCACCCTCAAGCCTTGAAGCGAGGGCTATTTCATAGTCGGTTTAGTGAATTGTAATTATTTTAATATCCTATCTAGTAAATTTCGATGGTGAAATCACATTTTCACTGTAATAAAGTGTTAACATTTTGCTCGCTTGCAAAATTGAAAAATAAGAAGAAACAAAATGTTTTTTGGGGTAAACATATCATGTCAGCCCCCTAGCAAAACTGTTCCCGTACACCTATACACTCAGGCACCTGCTTTATAGCTAAACAAGGCAATTTAAAAAGAAAGTAAAACTCCCATAAAATGTCATACACGAATATTTTCAAGGAAGCAAAATTACTTTATCTATATACATCTCAAATTTCGTATTAAAATATATTTGATGCATAGAAAGAGAGGCACTTTGCAAGAAAGCATGACATTGTGATTTTATTTTTTTCCCACCGGACCTGAGGGGCGTATGTCTGCTTTTAGTGCCTTTAAGTGTCATTATTGATTACTTTTGTCAAAGGTTGCTGGTGGGTGATTACCTTCAGGCGTTATAAGGGCCTACACAGGGTGACCCAATTAAAACAGACTAAAAAACACGAAGCATACTTCTAATAATGCGGAACAAATTTCATTGGTACCAGTAGATCCTTCTAAAAGAAAATGATACCAAATTTTGCAAAATTTGTTAGATGTATTTTAGAGGTGAATTTTTGTGGAAAAGTGTTGAAGACATCTCCTGGCAGAGTTCCTCGCAGAACATAAGGTTTAATTGTGTAGTTTCAGAAATTGTATATTATGCCTGAGCTGTGGGTGAGTTGTAATAAACGTAAGATTGGATACAAACAGAGCACTCCACAAACATCTTTCTCTTTTCAGTCAATTAAATGACTGGTTAAACACACACATGAAATTATACAAATTGTTTAAAACGCAATTTAATTGATACTGGACAAATTTGAACTCCTACCTTGCGTCAATAAAGCTCTCTAAAACAAAAACCCCTCTACCAACTGTGTCAATCTCGATAACTTTTCTACGTGAAGACCCCACAATATTGGAAGTATGTTAGTCCAGTTTTATTGGGCTATCCTTCATACTATTCGGAGATCAAACATAGTCATTTCGATGTAAGAAATATACAGAACCCCCAAGAACCCCCCCCCCCAAGACATATGAAAATAATTCTACGTATTTTTATGTAAATAATCTGAACAATAATATTTATTTACTGTGGTAGAAAGTTATACAAGAGACACTTGTTTCGTAATTCCAATTGCAATATTGGGAACAGAGTGTTTCTAAAGTTGGGGGTACATGACACAAATTAAATGTACGTCTCAAAGAAACACAAAATGATAATTTAATATTAAGATTACTTTTAATTTCTAGATAGGTTTGGACACGTATGTCTTCATGTGCTTGAAAAAAACATATCCATTGCCTAGTGGTCGAACCCAAATCCTATTCTTTCGAATGGAGTGATGGCTTAGTGGTAGTTTTGTAACTAGGAGGACACGAGTACGCGTAACCTAATGCAGGCACAAGTGCCCTTTGGGTAAATAATGAATCCTCATTACCTAGTAGTATGCACGTGCTTTCTTAGCAATCAGGTAAAATAAACCTTCAAACCAAACCAATTTGAGTCGCACATATAAATTGCACATAATAACCCACTCATCCACAGGCAGGTCAATTCCTAAATCTAAAGTCTAGAAATACATGATAAAAGTATATGCAAAGGTGGCATTGGGGTGCAGCCCCTCCCCAAGAATGTTGAAATCACTGATATCCGGGCAGCCGCTATTTTATATTCAGATGGCCGCCAGAGACACGGTCTATATCATTTTTTTTTAATTTAAAAATATCGTTATCAGTATATTGTGATGAAAAATTACACATTTTCAGCAGTGCCAAACTTGTGGCTTGCTCGCTTCGGACACAAGGAAGTCGATGTTCGGGAAAACGACCTCAGCCCCACAGAAAATTGTGACCATGCATACGCCTATGGATATAAGTAACTCTTCAATTTGTGGAATGGGATCCTAGGAAGCTTTTGATCCTGGTAACAATTAACCGAGATACTGATACTTACACGTTCAAGGTGAACATTCTTTGGGAAATATTTGCAGAAACGGTGCATATGTCATTTCAAAAGGCATTTATCTGCACGTATCTTTTATCTTTATAAAAAAATGTGCATTGAGAACGGCATGCCGGAGCAAAAGGTCGGGTAATGCCGGCCACGAGGCGTCATTTTTCTGACGTAAGATTGCGTCAGCCTTTGACCTTGTTTTGACGCGCCATGCGAGAGGGACATTATAGAAACAGTAAATGAAAAGAGCACACTTTGAAATGAAAGACTGTAATATGGGTATATTGCCGTCACGAGATCTATTAACGCAGGCAATAACGCAATCGAATGACGCCTCGTGTGTGCAACGCGCTTAATTAACACTTCGGTTGTTTTCTTCGCCTTCTTTAGGCCTACTGTCACGGGTTTGCCACACGCGCAATATTGTACTTAACAGTAGGCACCAATTGACGCAAAAATCGCTGTGTGCAACACAGTAGCTTTGCAAAATTACCCCCTTTCTAGTCTTGATTAGCTCCTTGACAACTGTTACGGGTTTGGGATAAGATCCTCGAGGACTGGGGTGGAGAATAAAGGTTGGGAGTTTCGGAACAGATTCAAGCAACAACTATCTATAATCCACTATTAGTATTACAGTGTATTTCTCTTGAATCTTGAGCTCTACATATGGCTTGTAAGTACGTAGTATCTTAACACAACCCATTGAAAACCGATATAGTTTAATCTTGCCCTTGAAAGAGTTCAATAATCTTGAAGGCTTTTTTTTCTTTTCTTGTCCATATCTGTCCCAAGATGAATACTATTTGGCTCAGGGAGATGACTTGTGTTGCATGAAAGAGATACTGATATTCAACACCCTTGGGAAGCGCATAGGGAGGTTATTTATAACAAACTTAGCTTAAGACATACCTATTCCACATTGCTTACAGCTATCCACTATCCCAGTCTTTCCCAGGTGAATCATGGACAGCATATTCGGTAGTTTTTCAGTCCCATCAGCTCCCTCGATTTGGCAACTATAATATTGGACCTCTACAAATTCTCAAATTGGATTGGATAATCATCTAAATATGACATGCGCTTTACCAAAGCCGCTCATTATTATCATTATGCCCATTCAGACACACACATATTTGGTGACATTTGGATCGCGATTCAAATCTCACTTCTCGACGTGCGCTGTTATCTGCTTTGCTTTACAGTCAAAACGCCAAATAACCGCGATTTTTCAACAACATAAAAATCGCACTTTTAGTGAGATTCTGATCGCGGTTCAAAAATCGAATCTCACTGATTCATCTGTATGTTCATCCCACTATTATTTAGAATCAAGCCTCGTTCAGGTATGAAGCGGTAAACAGTGGCTTCACATGTCCGTATCTGATAATGCAGAGCTCAGTGATGAGTATACGCATAGTAGGCCAAGAGCATTAGGTCAACCTGGACATTTCTCATAACAAGCTAAATAACCTAATAGGTCCAGGAATATGTCTAGAATAACATACTAAAAGTCCTCATATATCCTCCTTGAGCGTTTTCCGCAATCCAAGATGGCGTCCAAAATGGCTGCTATTTCCTGAATTTCTTATAACCTTGCAACTAGATAACCCAAATACATAATTTAAATGTTTAAATGTAATGTTTTTTAGCATAAAGAACTCATTAAAATACTTATTAATAAATTTTGAAAGACAAAAGTAGCGGTAAAACCACATCTGCTTCTGCCTGCTTGATACGTATACCAGGCATGAGCATTTTGTCACGTAGAGTTTGTATAAGTCTCATCTTATTGTTGCTGTTGGCTAGGAAATCTGCTTGGGTTGTGGTTGTTGGCATTATCATCAAATATGATGTCACTAGAGGTACATTTCTGGGCTATTCATCTCTGCTCAGCTACCTTTGTCGAAGTTGCACTTTCATAGCCATCGAACACCACCGTCGAATGAGCTCCATAATGCTTAAGGATGTATGAAATATATGACTGAACAACATCAGCTTAGGTTGACGGTTGTGGCTAAACAACTGATTGCAGTAGGTGACCACCATCTAAAACAAAGAGACCATTTTCTGGCAGGTTTGATTGCTTGGTGAACGAAATTAGCAGGAGACCCAGAGAACTCTTTGTTGGCTTCCGCATCACCCACCTTTGAGAGGGAAAGTGGCTGGGGAGCAAGTTCATAAGCAAAGAACGAGTCCATCTCAGTGCTGTTATTCAGGACACATGTGAATCTGTTGAGCAGTAGCGTTGGGTTGTCCTCTGTGCTTTGTCCCCTGATTTTCACCGTCTTACTCTTGGCACCAATGGTATTCACCTTGTTATTACGATGTAGCTTGATATCTGTGAACTTCCTACCATTCTTTTCGGATGCCGCTACTAGGCCGATTTCTACAGGTTAATCACAATTGACAGATGAGTCAGCGACGATGCCAGTTGACAAGGAGACCAGGCAATCAGTTTCATATCCAGCAAATGGTGATGTGCCTGCAGCCATTCAACAAAGATGCATCTATGTTTATAGTCTCTTGACCTGGTACTTTGCCGTACTTTATGTCTTTATGTTGCTCTGATGTACCAGTGTGTACTCCGGTGAACTGTTTCAGTTCATCACAGATATAGGAACACAGCGAGGAAGTGCATGAACCCACTTTGCCATTGTACTGTCTGCGATTCCACGTCCACGAGTCATTTCTCCAGATGTTTTCAGCTGCCGCATCGGGAACTGTTCAATGGTCTGATCAGAGAAGTTTCCACCCCAGAATGAATCCACACGGCGGATGGTGAAGTATCCCTTTTCTGCGAATTGTGTACATTTCCTGGCATCGCTCTAGGGGTTCCATCTGTTGTAAATACAACCTGGCAGATTTGGCATAGGGAAGATGTCCTGCAGCATGGAAATGTGGTATCATTTCCCTCACACAGCTGAGATGGAGCTTCCAGGCCCCTGTCCTTTCAGCTCGAATGAAACATTGCAGAAGAGACACTTAATTGTCGGATATACTGCACCCAAAGCTTCCCTGTCCTTACATTGTCCTGCTGCCCGGTCAAGGAGTTGTGAAATGATCTGACTTAACTGTTTGACACTCTCTTCCTCAGCTACATCAGTCGCCTTCTTGTCCTGGTTGAGAAGTGCACCATACATATTCGGTAAGTGGTCCTTATCTATGCTGTCTAAAAAAGATGCCAGGTGTACCCATCAATAAAAAATAAAAAAATGCATGACCAGATTGCATATGCATGACAGACCCTTTGGCGTACACTGTCTCCCATAGCTCTGCAAGCCCACGTCCGTCCATGATGTGGCCTATGCTGTCGAGATATAACATGAGGAGGTGAAATCCACCAAGATGGACGATTAATTTGTCTAGGCCTTGAGATGAAGCTACAGTTTCTGCTGTCTTGATGTACAAGGGCTGGCCAAATGTCACTGCCAGATTTTCAAGTTATGCTTTTCACATTGTGACTGTGCCGTGTAGATGGTACTCGGATTGGAGGGGTCCAAATTGATGAAGGTCAGAGTTTCAATTCCCGTCCTCTCGTACTGGTCACGCTGCATGGCCACTTTCATGAAACCACTCCATGAAGGATACAAGTCTAGTTCTAGAACATAGCCAGCTACCCGGAGGGAGTCTATGGCAGTTGCGGATCAGAGAGACGGGAGCTCCTGGTCAGGTTTCTTGAGGGGATCTATTACAACAGACCGCAAGCCAGGAACAACAGGTTTGCTGTTTGTCTTTATTGGAATATGTCCAAATGCTCTAACTTTGTCAGCCGATTGCAATTTTACTGAACGTTTAATGGGTGAAGTATCCACAAGCCCAGGCGGAGTAACACAAGCGATTCCTCCCGTGTTGTGGAAAGTGTTGTGACCAGTTACTGTCGCTACGTTGAAGCATTGTCAAACACAAATTGGGTAAATTAAACCGCCCAGGTGATAGGATGGTTCATCATTTGGCAGGAGGGCTTGTTCAAACCGCTGTACTTCGTTATAGTCATCAGCAAGGCTAGACCTGGGTCTACTAGCAGAGATGATATGGCATGTGCTATTGAGGTGCATTTCCTGTTTGAAACCGTGTGACTTTTGCCTTTGCTCTTCATAAAATTATGTATGAAACGCTTTATCGACCTTGGTACTAATGTGTCTCCATTTTCAGTTCCATCTAATGTTGAGTACTCTTCACGTTTGTACACTGTCAGTCTGATATCGTTGAGGATGATGGAAGCAGCCATATGTTTGTGCGCGCACGTGTGTGTGTGTGTGCGTGGTGTGTGTGTGTGTACTTTATGTATAAGAAGTATTTTTTTAATGAAAGTGTTTTTTGTACTGATATGTATTCCAATGGTGCCATACTAATCTAGACATTTGATCATATTCATAACGTATCTAGTTTAATACAATGAGATAAAAATGAAAATAATGGCCATTTTGAGTGCCATTTTGGATTTCGGGAAGGGCTCACGTGGTTTTACTGCTACTTGTGTGTTTCAACATGTATTAATAAGTATTTTAATGAGTTCTTTACGCTGAAAAACATATATTGAGACATTTAAATTTTGTATTTGGGTTATCTAGTTGCAAAGTTATAAAAAATTTAGGAAATGGGGACAATTTTGGGCGCCATTTTGGATTTTGGGAAGGGCTCAAGTGGTTTATAGCTACTTGTATGTTTCAATATTTATCAGCAAGTATTTTTTTGAGTTCATTATACAAAAAACATATATTCAGACATTTAAATTTTGTATTTGGATTATCTAGTAGCGGAAAACGCTCAAGGAGGATTAATGAGGACTTTTAGTAGGCCTATGTTATTTTAGACATATCCCTGGACCTATCCTGAAAAAAAAAAATCAGCTTGTTATGAGAAATGTCCAGGTTTAAGCCTATTGTGACCTAATGTTCTTGGCTTATAGGACCTTTGATGCCGCGCAGTTGTCATTCTGGTACAAGTTGGGGGCCGCGGTTTACCGCTTGCTATATCTGAATAAGCCTTTAATGGCCAACTTACTCCGATTCCTTGTTTTCAGCGGCTTCCTTGACTTGGATAATCCGGGCCAGTCCATCCTGTTTCTTAGACATTTTGGCATTCATCTACCTAGTCATCCACAGAATCATCATCAACAATTCCTTTCAGCGAACGCTGTATTTCAACTTGTCCTGACTCAGTTGACTTCATCTATTGCTATCGAAATGAACTGATACTGCGATTGGCCTCTGCGAGTGTTGAAAGTGTGATTTATTAGTGACTTTTTGTAGAGAGGAATGGGTACTCAGAGAGATGAATCTTTGATAAGCTAATCGATCAATGTTGTTGGTGAAACAGTACACGGCGCTGTCATGTCATTTATGGAGCAGATCTTAATATAAAACTATGGACGGCATAATTTTGTTTACGTGGTTGAGAAAAACAATTAACCTAAAGTTTGTATGACGATATGTATTCGCTAGTAGGAATAAGCTAAGATTGGGATTCGATGTCATGCTCCTGTATAGATACGCAGCAAAGGGTTGAGCTGACAAAACCCTTTCCCTTTTTGTAATAAGTGCCCCTTCCCCTTTTAACCTTCTAAAAAAAATGCCCCTATCAAAATCTAAAAGGTGCCCCTTTTACCTTTGCAATGAGTGCATTTTCTCTTTTCCCATTTCAGCTCTGATAAGTGCCTCATTTGCTTTTAACATGTGCCCTTTTTAACTTTTTAATAAGTGCCCTTTTCCTTCCTGATAAGTCCCAATTTTCCCTTTCTAATAAGTGCCCCTTCCCCTTCTTATAAATGCCCCTTTTCACCTTTGATAAGTGCCACTTTCAAATATGATAAGTTCCCTCTGTTACTTTCGATGTAATTGCCCTTTCATAAGTGCACCTTTTTACTTATTTTTAGAATATTATACACAGGAGCAAAGTATGGTGCTGAAGAAGTTCTTGGACCCTGTAAAGAGAAAATCTTGAAGACCATACCTGATAATGTATTAATTACAACGTAGGGGTATATACTATATACAATATCTAAAGGTTGTACTTTTTTCGCTTTGAGGTTACCATTTGTAGGTGCCCCTTTCAAGAAAGTGGCCATTTTTGATGGTGTAACCCCACTCTGAGAGGCGTGCTACCGCCCCTGCCACTATCGTCATGATTAAGTATAGACCTTTCTAATTAATTTGATGCGTTTCAATGACGACAGCAGTGAGATCAAAAGAGAAACTCTTTTTATCATGCGGCTACGACCATTTCCGTGGTGCGTGTCATTTAATACAAAATAGAAATTTGAGAAAAAGAGAATTGGGTAGCATTTTTCCGACCGTCAACGGTTGTTTAGTCGATACCTTAGTGACGTGATAAGATGTTAATAAACATGGGATGAAATGCATAGTCATACTGAAAACTTATTAGTTATTAATGATTTTCAATGATTTTAAATTAAAGTATCAATCATAATAACTTTTGATAATGTCTGCAATCTTGGGAAATCAAGTTTTCTTACGGACGTTCTCGTCGAGATATGTTAATTGGGTTTGTCTTTCTTTCTGGACCTATTACCGGCTGTGATACTGGCTGTGGAACAGACCCTGAAGAAAAAAATGCAAACAAAATTAAAAGCCTATAACAGCGAATAGCATACTTCAAGAAAAAAAATATATCATTACCTTTACTAAGTGAAGGCAGAACAACTTAGGACCTATGCAATATTAATCATTGTATCCGCTTTCACTATCTACGTTGAATTCGGAACGCTTTGTTGTTGTTGTTGTTGATCTTGTAAGGTGTTTTGTTGTTGTTTGATTTGATTTTTTGTTAATTTGAATTGAGTTTAGTGCCTGATATCGGGACAATCTTTCACTTCCTCCAACCTTTCTCTATTACTCTTTAATTTTTCATTATTTTACCTTTATACTCTGTTTCCCTTTTTCCTTTCCCCGATCAGTTCCTTTAGTGTGTGTATTGGGTTTTTACAGACGTGTATCAATCAGATTTGATTATTTACGTCTGGGGACCGACCTTTAACGTCACCATCCGAAAGACGCGACTCAGCTCCGAACCTGCGTCCTCGGCTGAATCAGTTTGTAACTTCCACTATTGGCTGGATTACAGGCGCACGCCACAACGCCTAGTTCCTTTAATTTGTCCTCGCTATTCTTTATACTGTGAAATAAAAGATAAAAAGAGGCAAACTTGTATGTTTGTATCACTTACATGAAAGAGTGAGGAGAGACACTTTGTTAAGGAGAGAGACGGTAGAGAGAAATGAAGAGAAAGAGAGCAGGGAGAGAGAGAGAGAACGAGAACAGAGGGAGAGACAGAGACAGAGAGAGGGAGACATACAGACAGATTACAAAAATGGACTTGAGATTTATCACAGATATTATAGCCCCCCCCCCCAAAAAAAATAAATATATACATAGACAAAAGGAAGAAAGATAGTAGAAGAAAAAAAAAAGGAAACTAAAAATAATAAATAATCGCCCACTCATTTTTGAGAGATGTAAATACTTTTAAGTGGCAGTTTAAAGATGCACTATCTTTATTTCAAATGCATTTTCCAAAACTAAACCCTGACTATAATACCCACGTTTTATAACAGTCATAACTACATTACGATTTGCCACGACGGAAATAAAATGTCACTTTTATCACGTGACATGATCTTATTTTCAAAAGATACGTCACCTAAGTGAATCTGGGTTAAGAGCGTCTTTTGTGGGCGAAAGGCACGAGGGGAGGGGATGGTGCCGCCTTCAGGATTTGAAGGGAAGAGTAACAAGGCTCAAACGTATTTTTCATTCGATGAGAAAGGGTATACGACACCCAATTATCACTGATATGGTGAAAATACAGGTGGTACATTCACAAAATATATTCACAAAATTGCGCTATCAAACATTGGTTGTGAAAGTGGAAAGCGGTAAGTACTTGAAAGTGCCTCTAAAGTAGTGAAACTTTGAATCTCGTGAAGTCCCACAGAGAAATCAAAGTAATTTACTTAAATCAAGTAAGATAAATTTGTAATCCTATATCAACATTAAAATCTGACATATTTTTAATTCTGTAGCAGATACAACATGCACCGGTCAATGAAAGAAGAAAATATTGCAACATTGTGCCCAAATAATGAGTATAGTGACACTTCTTTTTCACCAAAGAGAAACGAATACTATTTCTCTTTGCTTAAAGGTACTATGTCCCATTTGCAGGCCAAAAAATGAAAAGGTTAAATTCCAACGGCATTTGAAAGACAATACTAATTTAGAACTTCCCTAAAAAAGGGGGGCTTGAAAATGTCTTTAAGTGTGAAAATAACGAATATTATTTGTCGAATCGACTTAGGAGCTATAGAGCCAGTAAGTAATAGTCTGATTTTTCAGACCATTGTACCGAATGGTCGTAATTTTTATGCTGCGCAAAGATTCAATCAGTTTAATTTTGGCCATTAAAAGAAGTGGGTTATTGATGTAGACAAATGCTCATGTACCCTTTACAGCTCATTTTATGTATGTTATTACCAAAGATGAAAAAAGCCAGTCAGTCACTCAATAGTGTCTGACAGTGAAGTCTAGCAAGTAAACGGGTTTTCTTGCATAATTTGAATATATTAGGACACTGCTAACGTTTAAATTTCACGGATAGGACATAGATGGCATATTCATAATTCATGCAAAGTTCTACAGAATTTGATATTGGCTGCAAAAGGGACATAGTGGGCATTTTATTTTATTTTCGTACTAGCCCCACCTCTAAGTTGCTAGAAAATCATTCTGCCCAAGATGGATATGTTAAAAAGCGCCTTCCATAGTTTTGTATGTCGGTCAGACGTTTTATTGATCTTTGGGAATCTTCGGATAAATTTTCAAATCATTTTGAAGTAGGAATTTTGAAGATCAGGTTTATTTCATTAACAAAGAAAGAAATAATTATACATTTTAATTGTATAATTGCATTCAATATCACTGTATTTTTTCAAACCCCTGTTGCATGATCTCTCTCCCATTTTCTTTCTCCTTTCAGTACAGTGTTACTGGTTTCCACTCTTTCCATTTTCCAACACATTTTTCATTGTTTCACTAACCCACTCTCTCAATCCAAATTGGTTTCCCTTTTCCTCTCGTGTCATCCTATCTCTTTAACCGCTATTTGAGTGCAATGTACTTTTGCAACGAATATAAAAGTTAGAGACTTGTTCTCTTAAAAATGTTCAAAGATAAATCACAACTTTTTCAATAATATGCAGGGAAAAAGAAAGGTCATACATGTATTTAAGAAGTAGAGCCGGGACGTTTCAAACTATTGCTAAAGAAGTAATATTCTGTGTGAATTTACTAAATACTGTCAACATCACATCCCTTTGCAACCCATAGCAACATTTGCGTATGTTTGTACAATCAATGATTGATATCGGCGAATGTAAATAATTGTTCTCATGTCTCATTTGCTCATATTTACTCGTTCCTCCTCTGCGAGGAATACAACCTATAATTCATTTCATTATATTCCTTTTCTTTATATTCTTTTTAATAATCTTGAATACCAAGCTTGAACTGCTCACAGAACAACATTTAAATATTCCTTTGTTCACAAGGTTCAAGCCACATTCAAGAAACTCCTAAAATCCGTTCCTTTGCCTGTTCTTCTTTGGAATAAATGCATTATCAGTCGACACTGCCTTTTATTACCATTAATGTAGTAATTAAGAATGTCGTATACGGTAATTGTCACAACAAGGTGACATTAGATTATACAATCACATCTTTCTGCACTTCTCCACACGACATTAGCAACAATATTAGTACAAAACGAAATAATAAAATACCTGTGACAAACGGTAGCAACAAACACGGTCTTAGGTTTTAATCAAAATCACCTCTTCACCAGCGAGTATTCTGCTCATGCGCAAATTAACATACATGAATATGTATGAGGTTTGTAACATAACATATGTAGTTAGTTTCTGCAGTTGATATATTTATGTCATTCAAAGCTGCTTCTCTACTCAACAAAATGTCCCGTTCTTCCAATAAAACTTGAATACATAAATAAATAAATAAATAAAATAGATAAACAACCAAATGAATGAAAACAAAATTAATAAATCAAAGGCACCAATTAATTCTGAGATGGTTTACATGAAAAACAAGACAAAGGCGATAGGAAATTCTTAAAAGATTACATTTAATGATAAAAAAGAACAATAATGCCTGGATAATTCGAACAATGCACACTCTATATATTAAATAACATAGTATCTTTAGGGATTAACGTCCACCATGGAAAGGATTATATAAATTGATGTTTGATAAAGAAGTTCATAAATACTAAATCTATCCTAAAGAAATCCATAGTTCATAAAATGCGCACGAGGTCAGATTAAAAAGTACAATGGATAATTTTAAACACATTACTTTACTTCAAAAGTGATAATCTTCTCCTTTTCGAATAACTTTTATTGTAACTATACATTATAGAAAAAAGACAGGTCATTTGAGTGTTTTTTTCAACAAGAAATTGTTATCATTAAAGAGCGCTAAAACTCTATTATGTAACACAAAAATGCACGGAATTCGTTATCTTAAAGGCAGGGTATTCTACTGACACTACTTTAGATTTACGTAAACTGCCATCTACTGCTCATGATGTCCCGATGTGTCGACAGCCATGTCCCACGATGCATCACCAGCTGATGACGCGCGCGTGATAAAGCTTGGGTACAGGAACCGGAAATCGCTCTTTGTACGCATTCATCGGAAGATGGCCCAGTTGAAAACAAGTTACAGCAGTGGTAGCAATGTCGGTAAAAATACCTTGCATTTAAGTTATGTATATTTTTATTGACAAAAAAGTGTCATGAAACGGGGGCCCAGAACATATTTCGCAACACAATCAAGCAACACATAACAAATTTAGCCCCTTTACCGGTAGAATGATTTTTCTTTCGCGTAGACAGCGAATGATTTTCTGAAGAACTTAATATCATTAACAAATGCTAACATTCTTTATTCGACCATCAAATGCAAAGGTGTAGTGGTCTAATGGGCACGTCGTCTGATTGTGGATCACATGATTTGCGGTTTGAGTCCCGCCACGGCACTAATGTCCTTTGGCAAGACATTAATCTACATTTGCCACTCTCCACCCAGGTGTTACAGATACAATGTACCTTTTGCAGCCAACATCAAATTCTGTAGAACTTTGCAGGAATTATGAATATGTCATGTATGTCCTATCTGTGAAATTTAAACGTTAGCAGTGTCCTAATATTCAAATTATGCAAGGAAACCCGTTTACTTGATAGACTTCACTTTCAGACACTATTGAGTGAGTGACTGGCTTTTTTTCTTCTTTGGTATTAATGACATACATAAAATGAGCTGTAAAGGGTACATGAGCATGTGTCTACACCAATACCCCACTGCTTGTATAATGGCCAAAATTAAACTGATTGAATCTTTGCGCAGCACAACACATTCGGTACAATGGTCTGAAAATCAGACTATTACTTACTGTATTGCTATCACTTAAGTCGAATCGACAACTAATAGTCGTTATTTTCCCACTTTAAAAACTTTTTCAAGCCCCCCTTTTTTAGGGAAGTTCTAAATTAGTATTATTTTTCAAATGCCGTTGGAATTTAACCTTTTCATATTTTTGGCCTGCAAATGGGACATAGTACCTTTAAATGGTAAGAAGGAAGTCCCTAAATGCTGCGAGCACTGAAATCGGTAGCCAATCAGAGCCGGGGTGATATTGGAGCGTCTAAAGCACCTTGCGTGGTGGATAATATGTGCACTATTGATATCCAATATTAATTA
This sequence comes from Mesocentrotus franciscanus, assembly GCA_037976565.1. Lineage (NCBI taxonomy): Eukaryota > Metazoa > Echinodermata > Echinoidea > Camarodonta > Strongylocentrotidae > Mesocentrotus > Mesocentrotus franciscanus. The sequence goes on from CP137675.1 coordinate 23,585,037, forward strand.
TCAGTATCATTATTATTTCGTCGATGCGTCGATTTGAGAGTAAATAATTGGTTTTTATATTTAATCTATGTATTCGTTGACATGGTGATCAGGGTATTGCAAAACAATTAATGACTAAATGTAATCATATCGCCTTCTTAATCCCTATAAATCAGGGCGATTATTTATGATTTTTTACGTCAGAGACGTCACATCTCCCATTTTCACCTTTTGTCCTGTTTTCCAAAGCATTTCCAAAGCAAGCACTAGAATGCTGAAACGCATTGGTGACGTAAACTCGATTTCTTTTATGCTGTAAAGAGTTTCCAGCGGTGTGCATGCATTAATTAGGTGACCATTTACAAATTAATAATTGTTGTAGAGTAGTTGGCTATATTGGATAAACTAGATCATGCAGTCAGTTGAACCATTATTACCCGAGGTCGTGTTCACACAGTGCACGAGTTCACTTATCCGTCTCTCACTCTCGGGGGACATCTAATGTCATGTAATTATGAAAAGTGAGAACACTACATAATGATTTCAACCAGACTTGGAATGCATTTTTAAGGAACTAGGTTAAAATAGATTGTACATTCCTTCTATAATAGGTATAATACAATGACAGTCTTTTTATATTTATACATCTCTTCATTCACTTATTCAGTATCTGCACTCAATCCTCCCACGATTCAAAAGTATCTTAGACGAACCTGAACTTGAATATCTCTTCCGTTTCAGGGTATGCAACGTTCGTGTAATGCCCGTTGTACACGTGACGTCATTTCGATTACGTCACTACCTTCGCCAATCGGGTCTGTGAAGGAGATTGGCCCATATGTCGGTAATTCAATATAAGGTTTCCACTGTTCAATTTGCATTCTTTTATTTTTCTGTAGTTGTAACGCTAGCATGGTACGTCAAAGACCATGCCAGTCACCGTCCGACGCAGTCGTGCGTCAGTCAATTGACGTCTCATATTCGAGGGCTTATGAATCAATGAATCACAGTTTCAGAAGAGGTCAGATTTAAATCAAGGTCTGGGAAGGGCAGTCAAAAGACGTCAAAATAACATGCTTAAGCCTAATTACCCTCTCTCCCTTCCATCCCTCTATTTCTTTATATCTCTCTCCCTCTCTCTATCACTCTGTCTCTGTCTCTGTCTTTCTGTCTCTGTCTCTGTCTCTCTTTCCTCATGAAAAGAGGAACAATGATAGATCAATACAAAGTCTAATGACAACGTGGTAACGACATATCATAAACCAGTTTGAATATTCGGTTGCCTCATTATTCTTTTTTCCGAAGAGTTCTTTCTCTTTCACGTCAATTTATTGAAAATACTTGTTTTATCTTACATGTTGTGATTTAAAATATATATATTTTTTAAATCATAATTTAGTGTCGTTATCTTCCAAATTAATGTGGCCTGCGAACGGTAGCTTGTCACTGGGAAGCTTGGACCCCGCTCTGCTGTGAAGATCTTCGGCATTATGTATGGTCTGAGGCTGGGTGCGCCCCAGAGTTTCAGGGAGGGGTAATACGCTGAAACCCGCCAGGATCGACAGGGTACCAAAAATGGTCATCGGTAGCCAGACCTGGTAGACATCCTGCGATTCAAACGGGGAAAAAGAAAAGGAAGAGGTATGGAGAACTTAAAATTTGTAAAGAAAAACATCAAAGAACCATTTCAAAATAAAAATGAACGCTCGTGTCCGCTATCCATAATTTTACAAACTAATTTATTAGTGTTTGTTTTGTTTTTCTCTCGTGGTATCTTTAAGCTAAAGACTAGAGGGTTCTCTAAAAAGCACATCCATCTAATGTCTAAAAGTAAACAAGGTCATCGGGACCCGGAAGAGGAGTACGTGGTACATTATTTTAATTGTAAACAATCTTAAAGGTTATACAAAGTTTTGGTATGGGGTCATGAATTTGGTTCAAATGAACATATTGGAAGCATATGCAATTTTACAATATTCAATGATCGTTGTCGCGGTCGAGTCTAAAAGTGATGAAATTGTAAATAATAAACTCTTTATGTATTAGCTCCGTCTCAAGACTGATATTACTTTAGCTGTAAAACAATGTTTCTTGACTACAATCGACCGATTTGCTATTCCCGTTTAGAAATTATATATCAGAACTGCATATTCTGAGATTTTCATGGTCCATGGAATGGCCTTAGGCGCTATTTAAAATATTTGAAATTTACTGGGAGCACCGGTAAATTTTGATTATTCAATTTCTCGAAAGCAGAAGTGTTTTAGGGCCAAATTTTCTAGTGCTTATAATACATCCACAGGGGCATCCAAATATATCAATACTTTAAAGATTTACTATCCATCCAATTTTCAAATTTTCCCAAAACTTTGCATTACCTTTAACATAAAACCACCGGCAGAGTCTATTCTATATTATCTTGATATCAAAGTAACGCCATTCATTGCAGAGTATGACTTGACAGCTATGTCTCCGTAAAAACGTCGATGGCATACACACAAAATAGAAAAATGTGCCCCTTTAAACAAAAGCACCTGAACATTTTTGTAATTTCTGTTTTCTTTTGCTTATCAGATAATTTTCCGAATTCCAAGTCCCAAGTGCCATAGATTCCTGAACGCACATCTGTGTGCATGTAATCATTGGTCGACCATACAGGCAGAGTTTCTCCAAAATATTCGAAGCAAACAGATTTCGTTTGGTATACTTTCATTGAATAAGAACTGTTATACTTTAATTGAATAAGAACACAACTCACGAGCGTAAGCAAAAAAGGAGCAACGATACCACCCACTCTGGAAGAAAATGACGACACACCCAGTCCAAGATTCCTTTAAATTGTATAGTGAGAGGTAGGGGTATAAGAGACAGAAAAATTCAGAAAGGGAAGGAGATAAGGTGGAGGGAGAGGATGTAATACAGTGGGTAAGAGGGGAGAGAGATAGAGAGAGATAGAGAGAAAAAGAGAGAACCAGAGAAAGAGAGAGAGAGAGAGAGAGAGAGGGGGTGGGCACTATTACAATAAAAATGATTCTATTTACCAAATTATCTAAGACATTCAAACATATTAGCTCGTATTCATGAAAGTGGCCCAACTTTAAATCCTCAATCCGGATAAACTTAGTTCATTGATTCAAGGAAGGCCAAGTCTTAACCTCCAAGTTCTGAATAAATTATTTATATTACAAAATAATTGAAAATTAAAAAAGGATTGATATCGTCAAGATATATAAATGAAAAACTATTCACATAGAGTCAAATTTAGTACTTTTAATGCAGTTGCAGAATTAGAATGATTTGTACAGGGTAAATAGGTCGATATTCCGCCCTTCAGAAATAGATTGACTAAACTAGAATTTAGGCAGCTTCCGTGAATATGGACCGATGAGAGCATATATTATATCCATTCAAATGCACGAGGCTCATTAAAATGAGAGACGAAGAAAAAAAGAACCCATCTACTCAATTAGCATGGTAACTAAGGCCAAATAAAAACAAAAATATGTTTAGCGTCCTGCCTTTTTGAAAAATAGGAAGGGGGAGGCCCTTTTTTTTTTCTTTCAAAATGGCCACTCTGCACATTTTCCCCTACTGGCTGGGCAGCCTTTCGGGCTATTTTTCAAGATGGCCGCCAGCATTTATGTGTTTTTGTTTTTTTAATTCAGTAAAAGACCATTTTAGCAGACTATGTTTTTCATGTTCTTTCATTAAGATTTAAAAAAGAAAAAAAAAATTTGAAAAAAAAAATTTGAAAAAAAAGGGCAGGCGGCCCCAAAAAGGAAGCGGGCGGGGACGCTAAACATGAATATTTTGTATATGGCCTAAACACGCAATCCGTATTCCTTTCATTAATGGGATTATTTGATTATTTGATGGTTTTATAATCGTCTTCATCTTTACACGGGGCGAGGTGACTCTGATGGAGTTTCAATTGACCTCTTTGTTCATGCTCTGTGACCAGCATAGAATTGGGGTATACTACTTTTCAGTGGCGGATCAGGGGATGGAGCAACGGGGGCATGTGCCCCCCCCCCCGGATAAAAAAGGAGTGGAAAAGGAGAAAATGTTATATATTATAATTCTTTTTCCTTTTTCTTTCTTTCATTTACTATTTCTTTCTTTCTCCTTTTTTGTTTTTTTGTTTTTTTCTGTTTTTTTTGTACTTTGCCCCTCCTCCTGCAAGACATATCGTGGTTCCACCACTTTACTTTATAACGATGTTACCGTTTTTTCGTCATTCATTACCTACCTGATTACAGTCGGGAAGAGTTCTGATGCGTAGAGAAATACGATGGCGTATGACGCCGATATACAAAACTTGCCTGCCATTGCTACGGTAAGGATGACAGGTGATAGATCGGTACCGCCCTCTGTGGTGAAAAAAAATGAAGAAGAAATCATATCTCCTTTTTTGCTAATCGAGAGCAATACATTTATCTAGCTGATTTACGTTTATTACTGGGTTTGTATGAGGTGTTCATTTCAGTCTGTATTATTTTCACTCATATGGATTTTACCCATTTTATATAGATAGTTTTTTTTTCTGGTTGCCTTAATTACGGCTTACCGTGTCAAATGTAAAATACTGCAATAATTACTCACCGCTTCAATTGACGAATCAATCTGGGACAATAAAGGTGGCTCGACAAATCTCAGATGTAAATGACATGAATTTACAACGGAATCACTGGACGTAGAGTTTTATTGTTTGATGATTTTTAAGGGCTCGGAGACCTTTTTCCCTGGTGTACAACTACATCTTTAACTTTGGTCCTATTTTATTTTGTTTCTATTTTATCTATGATATTCAATGAAAGCAAAATTGAAAAGGAAAACAAATCTAGAGAAACCCCACAAATGTAATACTATGCATTACTATCAATACCTGTTTCGGCGGGAATGAATACTGTTGCTATGCAGGCTATACCTCCGATAATATGACAGGCACACAGTGGAAGCCGTCTGCCAACACTGTAACGAATGCAACATAGAGGGCGTTGACCATTGATTGTACTTATTGCCCCTCAATGATGTCTTTCAAAACATGTTCAGAAAATTTGTCATGGCAGGATAATATAAGAAAATACAAAAAAAGAGAGCAAGGGAAACAAAAAGAGAGAAAGAGAAAGAGAAATGGGGATAGACAGACATAATTCGAGAGACAGAAAATGAATACAAGAGAGGCGCGAAGAAGATTGAAATTAGGAGAACAGGAAGAGATGAGAAGGACATAATTATAAAAAGTATAGAACAAAAAAATATCTGAAAAGTCTACGGGCTGCTTTATTGTGTGCTTGGTGCTTAGCTTCACGTGAAGTAAAAAGACAATCAATTACCTCATTCATCCTTTGTGATCTTATGCAGTGGCGGATCCAGGGGGGGGGGTGCCAAAATTTTTTATTTTTTTGCTCACTACCCCCCCCCCACTGAGCGAAAAATCGACCGGCATGATTTTCAAATTTTCGCACGAAGTGGGCCCCTTTTTAGGCCCCCTCCCTTGCCGCCGGCTGGATCCGCCCCTGATCTTATGGACTAGGAATTAGTGGATCGGACAAGTTTCGACAATTCAATATGAATGCCTCTAAACAGACGGTATCATAATGAACAGAGTATAGCGAGCTCTCCGAGTTGGAGATATATATATATATTTGTTTTCCTTCTAAAACTTGATCGTCTAATAAACATTATGGAATAGGTCCTATGCGTGCGTAGCTTTATTGTATTTTGTCAAATGTATTTATCATACTTATAATTGTATCTTTTGTCATAACTATTACCATATACATTATGTTGCTATATTGTATGTTTAGTTATAATTATTACCATGTATATTATGTTCAATTATGTTATTTTCAATAAAGTGGAAACAAATAAACTTGAAACTTGAAAACTAGTTCAGTTTACGCAAGAGCTGTAAGAAATTATAAGTTGGCACATAGTTGCCATAAACGTTGGTAATTTCGTAAGAAAAAAAAAACGTAGCTCTACTGACCATCTGATAAGACCGGCTGCAACGAAATAGGCGGGAACCTCGACAGCTCCACTAATGAAGAAATTAAGATACGGATTGCCTGCTAGACTGTCCGTGTTCAGCGACAGTCCGTAGTAGATGACGCTATTTACAAACCTGTATTTGTCACAGAGAGAAAGTTTCAGCCGTCACAAATTTATCATCAATTAGCATATTAAGCATAATGTGTAGCAAAATTTTGAAAAATTGCTTTTTGGATCTGCTTTCTTCACAATATATATATATATACATGTGTGTATGAAGACGGACAAAAAAAGTTGAGAACCATTAATTTTTCTGGTTCTGGTTCTTAGCAGATCTTGTCGTTTAGTGATTGACGGCGCATGTTCTAATGGTGGTCTTTGACCGTCTGTCTAAACCTGGCAGTTTCAAGCTTTAAATTTTTAGAGCGGTATGTACCTACCAATGGTGTCCTAGCTCAAATGATTATGACAACACTGTCCTATCCTATGAAATTACACTCTTTTCCTTTTGGTGACTTCTTTCCAACTTTTGAACAGAAAAAATATAAAAAATCGACCATCATTGCCCATGCCCACTCGCGACCTAACTGAGAATGAATTACTTCATGGGACCATGCAGTTTTGATGATATGTTAACATTTTCTCAAATGTGAGATCTTAACAGTGGCGTGTACCCAGCAAACGCCCCCTCCCCGCACCGTTTAAATATCTGATATCGTAACTATAAACCATGGACTTGATACTTTATTTGTAATTAATTGTATATTGATGATAATCCAAAACTGTCGATTCTATATGCAGTAAATTGATTAAATTTGATTTAAACTAGCCTATGGAACACTGAGCTACCAAGATCTATTATGCGTCATCCCCATTTACGGAACAATTTCTGGATAGCCTCTGCTTACCAAACAAATACCATGATGATAGTCAGCTTCCTCATGTTTCGCGTCCGGATCAAATCAAGAAGTGTGAAATGTTTCTGCGCGCCAAAGAAGGCATCCGCGTCTGGAAGCGCGTCCATGCTATTAATACTGTACCCTTCCACCAGGGTTAATGTCTTTGTATCGCCATTCGTAAGGTCGTAAAGATCGGGATCCGATGCTACAGATACTTGTTTGAGCTTCGCATTGACTTTAGTTCTTCTGGACAAGGTCCAAATATCGTAGTTGGTCGAGTCTTTGGACCAGGTGTTGGCTTGGTCCTGGGACAGGATCGGTGATTGGATCTCCTTGCCGTTGAATTTGGCAATCCTCTGCAGGTTAGCTTCGGCTTGGTCCACTTTCCCGCGGGACAATAGCCACCTGGTTGATTCTGGAATTGCTCTGAATAGAAAAATTGATGGAATATCGTCAGGCTTACTGTTTGTAGCAGTCAATTCAATTTCACTTTATCGCTAGGATATCGGCTTACTACTGAAAACACTACCATTTTGTTTTTTAATTTAATTTTGTTTTTCTTACTGTACACGTAGTCGTTAAGATGTGGTTGAAGAATAGATCTTGAATAGTCATATGAGAAACAGGTACAATATATTCAGATCAAATCACATAGGTGATGGGCGATTCAGGTTGGAGTACAAATGCATTAATCTCGAAGTTCTACACTAGCTGCCCTGAAACTAGCATATTCCTTTCGAAAACACCCGGCGATGTCCTTGACTTGTCCTAGTTATATACTTACGCTATGATGAAGACAGTTAATATATTTGGCAAGGAGATGGCGAGTTGAAGGTAGAACCAGTCCTTGAGGAGGTAGGCCAGACCTGGTAGTGACATGATTCCTGAGGCCCAGAAGACGGTGAGGAGGATACCCGCTGGTCCACGCTTACTCGGTGTAAACATCTCCGTTACCATCACGTAGGATGTCAGGTCGATACCCTGCAGATAACAAAACAAAATAAAAATATGTTTTAAAACATTTACGTCACCTTCACGCATGTCAGGTCAATAGCCTTCAGATAACAAAAATAATCAAAAACCTCTTTTTACATGGTTCAAAACATCTTCGTCACCATCACGTATGATATGAGGTCGATACCCTGCAGATAACAATAATAATCAAACAACAGTTTTTGAAACATCTTTGTCACCATCACGCATGATGTCAGGTCAGTACCCTATAGAGTTAACAAAAAAAGGTTTTAATATCTGTTTATAACACATCTTCGTTGTTGTTGTTGTTGTTGTTGTGGTGGTGAAGTTAAATCTTCACCGTGATTTTAGCCCCTGACCTTCTAAATTTCTGATATAATGGAAGAGCAATTCCCAATGTAATTTTTGATCACATTTTGTCGTTTGATTCATTTGAGGATGACTCTAAAAATCCCGTTCCACAACTTTAGATCTAATATAGCTGTGATCGAGAAAGAACGTTGTTTACAAGGAATGGTACAATATTAGTATGGGTGCAAAAGAGGAAGCCATTGTATTTGTAACTTTAAAGCGTGAAAAACTCGAAATTCTTATAGCTTCCTCCTCTATGATAGCTCTATGATGTATCTTTAAAATGTCTCACAGGCCTATTCTTTCGAAAGGACGTTACACTTTCATTTGATTGTACTCCTGTATTAAATTTCGACCATTTCCTGGTAATTAGAAACTTTTTGCTTGAACTCTGAACAAGAGACTTTCAATCTCTACTCTCCAATGATCGACAACAGTGGCAAAACACGAGCCTATAGCCATTGAGGGGGCACTTCTCTGACTGGGTGGATTGTGGGCAAAATTATCAAAGCCACCGAGCGAGGAGAGGAGGTTGGAGGGGTCATGACATTTTCTTGGTACGTTCCCCCTTCTCTCTCTCTTTCTCTCTCTCTCTCTCTTCTTTCGTTCTTTCTTTCTCTATCTTTTTTTTTTCTCGCTGTTTGACAAGCCCCCCCCCCCTTTTCCACTTCGATAACCCCATTGATCAAGAGCAATCGAGATTGAACCATTGTGTCCTGAAACTAATTACGCAAATTAAGGACCGGTAATGTGTTTCGTCATGCGAGTGATTAGTACTTAATATCTAATTAAAGGCACTATTTCTTACTTTGCAGTTGCATGTATCTGATTTGAAATGCGAGTGAACATCACACACGATGGATTATTCAAAACAGAATCATTATGATTAAAAAGGTTATACATGTATATGATTTGGTCTTATTTGTCCAGAGTAGCCACATCGGTACTCGTCCTGCGGGCCCTGCATGCCAACATCAGACACACCCCTTAGATAATATGCCGTTTACTAATGTTTGTTTCTTTTATGTCACGTCGTAGAACTTGCAGTAATTACTTACGAGTTCATTTTCTTTCAGACAGACATACAATATATTTCAACTGATGCATTAATTGATTTTGATGTAATTCGTCAATTCAAAGGTTTGAACCCTTTAATGCAAAGAGCTGACAGCCAAAGCACTCTTCAAACGAAATCGAAAGGATGATATCGTCTAATAAAAGTCTAATGGTATTTTTAAAGGCACGGCTGTAAAGAGCTGGAGGGAAAATATCGGCATATAACCTTCGAGATTGATTCATTTAATGGGTGAGTCGCTGTTAAAGAATTACTCACCGCGTCCTTAAACTTTGATTGTCAATACATCCCATCGCGCTATCTAAGTTTTCATTTGAGCTAATTTCATTCGGGATGGGAGATTGTTGATTTATCGCGTTATATTTCCTAAACTATACTGATTTGAGATTTCACCAATGAAAATAATGATAGTTTTTCGACGAACTTTAAATAGTCATGATACAATATACATGTATTCTCAATGCATTTACAAACGTGCTTTCCTCAAATACACTACTCCTAAAAATGAAAGGATAACTTTACCCCCTGTCCTATCAACCCAGAAAAACCCGCTACACTATTCCGTCCGCCCCCCCAATAAAAAAATCTACCCCTGGGACCATAAAACTGGTCATATTGACTACCCGCTGGTCCGACATGTGCAGAGTTTACAGCGTGCAGTTGTTCGGTATATAATGAGAGGGAATCTGTCCCTAGGCGTAGACACCTTAGTCCATGCAGGATGTAGAAATATGGGGTAGTTGTCCGGTGTAATTGTTCTAGGGAAGAGCCGTCCGAGGATGGTAGGCTGGGTAATGGATACATCAGTAAAAAAATAAATCCATCAACATCAGCATTATTTTAATACCCGTACGGGCACATTTTTTTTAGCAAGGGGGTGATGCCTCTTGCCCGAATATCAGGCTTTCACGGCCCAAAATTTTACTAGCGAGCTCCCACCAAAAAAGACATAATTATGGTTAACATGTTATAAAACTTAAATTTCTGGCACCTCGCTGCTTACACATGACGTTACGGTTGCCCAAATATTCGTATTTTCAAAACTCTCTTAGGGGAAGTTGATTTTCAACACTCTCTGGGGAGCGTGATGAGGAGACGCTTCCCCCAGCCCCCACCTCGTATGCCACTATAAAAATCGGCATCATTAAGACCCAAGTGATCTCAAAGACGGTGTCCAGTGGTGTATTCAGACCTTGGCCTCAGGAGGGGCAAAACATTTAATCTTACTGCTAGGGTTTTCGTTAAGGGGGAGGGGCAAACGACCTTTTCTTTAGGACGAAAAGGTTAATCTTTTGAGAATATAACTGCTTTTTGTATGTTTCTTTTTCTTGATCGGAAATCTGTCAAGTCCCCCCCCCCTACCACCCTTGTCCCTCCTTCACATACACCATTGGCGATGTCGTACATGACGTACCTGCTCGAAGACGCCGACGAAGAATCGGAGGGCGACGAAGGTCCAATAGTTGGGAGAGAAGGCGACTGCGACACCGAACGCGATTTGGGCCCAGATCGAAATAAACCAGATCGGCTTCCTTCCGTAACGATCAGAGAGCTGTCCAAAGACGAGGGATCCGACCATGACACCACCCATGAAGATTGACATCGAGAGATCGACTTTGCCCTTGTCATTGCACACCAGATCCCACTAAAACAAGAACAATGACAACAACAACTACTTTTTTAAATAACAGGAATAACATGGAAAATACATTCCATGCTTATCAATTTAAACACGATTGAATCAACATTTCAAAAGTATTTTAATCACGTTTACGCTTGTAAACAATAAAGTTCACGTCGAAGTTATGCAATATGTTATTTATTTTAAGCAAAAAATCATGCTTTTTTATAAACTTTTACTTAGTTCATACATGTAAACATCCACTTTCGTTAATGTCTGGGAAATTGTGCAAATTAACTGTTTATATTCTGATTGAACATTGAAGATAATTATATATATATGATAAGCATATATATATATATGCGTAAGCATTTTTTTTCTCGAGTGCCGTTCTCTCCATGATTGTGTTATGTTATGTTTTGTTTTTGTCTTGTTTTATGCTTTAGCTTGCTTGCTTTACTATAGAAGAATGATTACACGTTTATGTTTGAATGAACGTTATAGTAGGTGGTCTCATATTTCGGTTTTGCATAGCGCTTTACAAATTATAACAATATTATATTGTATAGGATTTATTGAAATCAATTCAAATCACATCAAAAACCAAGAACAAACAGTCCGAAGACAGACACCTGTCTTGGGTACAATATAAAATTTAAATCAAGTATACATAATAAAATGGCAGTAACAAATACATAAATAAGTTACATAAGTTAAAGTATCAAATAACTATCATCACTGAATATTGCAAAAAGGACATATTATAAACAATAACAACAATAAGTACATCATTACAAGTACATCAATAGAGGACTCTCGAGCTGCGCAATAACATTTGACATGGCCCAAATCAAGAGATGTTAATTTTAAATCGAGGTCAAGCAAGTGACACTTAGGGGCGGTGTATATTCGTGTGTGTGTGTGTGTGGGGGGGTACTTGGTAATGTGGTCCCGGTGGATTATATATAGGATAAAACTTGAGAGGCGTGATATGAAAAGAAAGTATAACATGGCGTGGATAATGTAGAGATTTGTGTATTTATAATCATGTAATGACTGGGAGTCAACTCACTGTGTCAATGTTGGAAGTCCTTAAAAAGATTTGGTTTGATACTACACGCTTTACAATTTCAAATGGAATGAACTATGTACCTAAGACCAACAGCTTTTATCGACCTTTGATTTTGTGTACATTTCAATGACGTAGGCTATTATAAAATACACGATCTGTATGTGACAGGCATCAGCTGTATTGGACTTGAGATTCGCCGTTGTCAAAATTATAGATTTAAAAAAAATTAATTAATACATGGAAATTTAACTCAGAACACTCTCAACGGTACTACGATGTTTTCCAGACATCGCATCAATTTAGTTAGGTGGATGCGCAAGTCAAATAACAATTATTAGAGAGAGAGAGAGAGAGAGAGAGAGAGAGAGAGAGGGGGAGAGATGATAACAAGGAAAGAAATGGAGAGAGAGAAAGAGAGAAGAGAGGATGACAAGGACAGAAATAGAGAGAGAGAGAGGGGGGAGAAGAGATGATGACAAGGAAAGAAATGGAGAGAGAGAAGAGAGGATGCCAAGGAAAGAAATGGAGAGAGAGAGAAGAGAGGGTGACAAGCAAAGAAATGGAGAGAGAGAGAGAGAGAAGAGATGATGACAAGGAAAGAAATGGAGAGAGAGAGAGAGAGAGAAGAGAGAGAGAAAGAGAGTGAGAGAGAGAAGAGAGAGAGAAAGAGAGTGAGAGAGAGAGGGGGAGAGAGAGAGAAAAAGAGAGAGGTGGGTGGGTGGGATCCAATTTCAGCGAAAGTCATGAACTTGTGACCCTGTGCCCGTGATTAAGATGAACAGATCAAGAGGCATCCATGCAGGATATATTTGAGGTCAAACCATTTCGATTCACAACAAACAAGGTGACCTATATTATTTTTTAAGGAGATATTGTGCCACAAAAAATAACATATTAACAAATTAGCCAAGGGAAAAGAAATTTCGAATTGTTAATTGCACATTGCCAGTAAAGTATTTTGATGGTTTTTGTTTCAACAGTCTGGTCATATTGAACGACCCTCAATCATCATACAGTTGCGATCCAGAATAAGATGAAGCTGGTATAACCCCCCTTATTTGCAGGCCCTTAGCCAGGGGGGAGCACGGGGCGGCACGTGCCAAGATCAGACACCCTCCTATTAGACCCTCCCCAGGACGTCGATCAATTACAATGTATGTGCCCCAACATCAAACTCTGGCTACGGCCCTGCTTATTTGGAAGGCCTACATGTATTTAGGCAATTAACAAAATCTTGCAAAGTGTTTAAAGCTCGCATGCCTGCCAATATACGTAATAACCGTAACATATCGCCGCCCTACTGCCCCACCCCCGGTCTACAAGGCCCCTGGAACAATCAATCATTCGCTTGTGAATGTTTTTACCTCTGTTGCAATTGTTTCACCATAGAGCTCTTCATCATAAATCCAACCATCTGTACACCCCTCCGTCGCATTGCCAGCGGTGAAGTTCACATATCTCGAACAGCTGGAATTCACTGGGTCTTCGCCATCCACCTTCCCCGGCTCAAGCGGGTAGTAATGATTCCAAGGTTCGCTGACATCGTCCGCGGGACCCCCCACTGAAGGAATTCGACAATGATGCTCGGGAACCGCCCCCAGGAAGCCGATGGCGAGCATATGCCAGGACTGCGTGAGTTGTCCGACGAGGCATATGAGCACGTAAATAATGGTCTGATATCGACCGAAGTCGCCTAAGGATTTGAGCGCGTCGTCGAGTTCCATGATCGATATAAATGCTTACGTCACAATGGTTTAGGCTTCTGGCGGTCGCCTAGGTTAGACCATCAGTGTTCATTCCACGGTAACCCTAATAGATACCGTTAGATCGCTGTACAAATATAAAGAAGTACTCAATCTTCTGTATTATCAAACAAAGTATCGCGTAAACAACACCCTGACTGCAAATATCAAGTAAACTACAGGAGTAACTCCACTAAGAGTATCTTATCTTAGTGTATAAGTATGCATTGATTGCCTATTTCAAGTACGTGTATAATGACAGCGCGATATAATATAATGCTCATCCAACAATCCGGTTCCTTTCGAAACTGATCTGATGTTCTGACAGAATGATGTCAATTGAAAACAAAGTTTTTATAGCAGGCCTGATCACAACTAGTTTTCCTTTTATTCAGAGATGTTGTAATATTCATGTTATGATACGTTGGCATATGAGTCGATTGAAAGAATACTGAAAGAACCATGATAAAATGATAAAGATGCAGAAAGAGAGAAAGATCTTCATCTCGCATGCACGTTGGAGGTGTTCACACACGCACATGGCGATACAATAATATAGCGACGTCATATTTTTAAAATGGTTTTACTACCTACAATAAATTAATCAAATCTGGTTGCTTACTTACAAGCATTTATGCTTTCTTAGCAGTCAGGTAAAAAATATTTATCACTATCACAATATTGATGATTATTTAATCCTTCATGATTTACCACATACATGAACATCATTCTCCTCTGAGGACTTTAAAGAGAGTTTAACAATCGTAAACGAATTCGAAACCGGTCGAAACGAAACCGAGAACGCAATGGCTGACGTTGATACAAACAACCATAATTTATTGCAAAGTGGGATATAGAAAAATATAATGTCAATCATTTTTCCCCCTACGAATAGGGACTGCCTTGGTGATTGAATTCAAGATGGGGCTTATCGAAATTGTCAAAGAAACCAATAAAATGTTTCCTGTAATGTCGCCAAATAATGGCAAGGGCTATAAGTTGATAATGCTTAGAAAGTCAATATAACAGCCCATTACATTTTATTTTCGAAAATGAAGGCGCCTATATAATTATATAGCATTTCTCGAGCATAATGGTCGTGCCAATGCCTTGTGATATCATATTCATAGTGACCTTTGAACTGTGCTTCGAAAAACCACTTCTCAGCTGTCCCAAAGCAGTGTAGATTTTCATGTCATGTCAATATTCCATATTACGTGTTGTCGTTTATACACACTGTCTTGTAAGAATTTCGTGGTTGTGGGTATAGGGATTTTTTTTCGGGAGGGGGGGCTGGGGGATGCGTCTAAATCCTATCCTACTCCTATATAGTTAACGCGATCGCGAAGATTTTCGAGAAATCAACAGAGTCGAGCCGAGGGCAATGATTATCGTAGTATACCCATATTGCCCATAATAATCATGATCAGATTACGTAAATGTCAATATGATGTTCCCACATTTCAATAGTACCTGCATGAAGCGGTGATGGACCATGGACCTACTACTAGGTCCATGGATGGACACAGTAACCGAAATTGCCTTAGCTATATAGGTTGATTTTTCCCCCTATTTCTTTGCAATCGTGTTAGTAGGTCCATGGTTTTTCAGTTAAAATGCCTGATTGACACGGACCAATTGCAAACGGTGATCGGATAAGACGACAAATCAACAACAACAATCATAATATATATGTGTTTTAATACAACAATTAAGTCGACAAAAGGGACGTATGCAGAATTGACCTTATAGTTTCAGGGGGCAACGCGCGCATCTTAGCCAATGGCAATCCAAGGAGTTCTAAAGGGAACTTTTGCTGTGCCCTAGTAGGAGGCCTATGGGGTAGGGCGGTGATCGTCCGTCCCCAATCTCTCCTCAATCAATATTATTGCTCTTTGATTTAAAAAATAATAATAACAATTTGCAGCTTTAAGTATCTACTTTGCAAATGACTAATTAGCTATGTGCGTTAAACGTTGGTTTGAGGGGAGGGAGCTAAAACTAAGGGAGAGTGGTAATTATTATATATTTAAAGTACAAGTCCACTCCACTGAAAAGTTGAGCTGATTAGATAGACAAAAATCTAAAAAGCCCAAATATAACTTGGTTTTGGAAAATGGTGCTCAGATTTATTTTTAATAATTTTTTTTAATGAGCAAAAAACAAGTTAATGAGCGAGTCGGTTGTGACGTAGGGTCCTCACAACACAGATTCGTAATGTAACCAAATTTAATGCATACGTCTTTGTGAAGTGCCTCGATACAAACTATTTCATTCACCTGATAAGAATAATGAAACACTATTATTCTTATCAGGTGAATGAAATAGTTTGTATAGAGGCACTTCACAAAGACGTATGCATTAAATTTGGTTACATTACGAAAATAGCCTATTGTCAGAATGTATACCGCTGGCACTTTCGTTGTGAGGAGCATACGTCACATCCGTACAGCAATATAAATGTTTTGCTCGAAATACCCGAAACAAAAATCGCTCTTAAAAATCACCTGATTGAAGTACGCCCGTGATATTTGGCAGTTTTAACCTTTGATTTATTTACAACATGTTATAATTTTTGAAAATCGGAGTGGACTTGGGCTTTAAGTAAAATTGCTGCTATCTTTCTTCACGTGTTATTTTTCCTCTCTCCTATTTTGTCCTTATCTTTTTTCTGACACTCCCTGTCTTTCTCTTCTAACTCTCTCTCTCTCTCTCTCTCTCTCTCTCTCCCTCTCCCTCTCCCTCCTCCCTCCCCTCTCTCTCTCTCTCTCTCTCTCTCTCTATTTCTCCCAATTTCGTTGCACATGTAGTTGTAATGTAGTTGGTTTAAGATGGCGCTTTTCAATCTCTGTAGGACCTTAAAAAAACGGTCGCGTCTCACCTAATTAACGGCAACACTTTAGCTAATTTGATAATTATAAATTTGATTGAACGTAGTAATTTTATTATTCTGCTATGACGAAATATCCATTAAAAATTTGAGGGATATCTAGATTATAAACAAACACCTGGTGGCTTTATATTCATCTCAAATTCAACGGTATTAATTAAATGCATGCAACCAAACGACAAAAAGCATATCCAAAACAACGATTCAACATCAATCAACGACGACGATAGCGGAGTCTTTTTCTTAATTTAAAAAAAGAAAAAGAAAAAGAATGACAACATACAACAAAACATATTTACACTCCCAGCCCCCAATCTCTGCCTCCTCCTCCCAACACATCCAGCTCCAACCCAGCTCCAACCCTGCTCCAAGTCAACCCCTGGCGCGTTCTAGGTCAAAGGTCAGCAAGAAATGTCAAAAAGACCGAACATGGCTCCCCTCAAGACAAAATTTGTTGAAGGTAAATGGTGTTTTATTGGCGGGAATTTCCTTTGTTGATGTCCTGCATGTATTTCGCTGAAAGATTTGTTTATTTTGATTGTATAATGCTGAAATGTTTATCATTATCTCCTCAAGTATACATGTTTTTGGTCAAGATTTGTGTAAAGATCGCACGTGAAAGCTCCATTTCTTAGTTTTCTTCGGCCCCATGCATGCATTTTCTCGTATGTGGAAAATTATGTCGTTTCTACGCACTAACTAATAACAATTGTAAGTTAAATTACATTAATGACGGTCAGGTGAACATGAAGAGCATTCTCATTGCTATGCACTGAAAAAGGAAACAATTGATTGCATGCAAATACAAGACTGGGTAGGCCTAATTCTACAATTTAATTCTAGTACCCAGATTCCTAGTAAAATTTTTAAAACTTCGTGAACACTGGATCATTTGATGGATGACCAGATCAGATGACTGGTGAGCATCCTGAAAATGCTCTAGATTCTAGAGATCTAAATAAGACTAAAATAAAAATATACTAAAAATTATCGAAAATACCTTCTTGATGCAGAATAACTATTCCAAGGTCAACATTGAAGCTCATTTGGTTGAAATTTAGGCGTTTTTTCAGGACAATGCAATCCTTTTCCGAACTGTGTGTAAGTACGTTGGCTGTACGTACGGCGGCCGAGATCGCAATACCTCCACTTCTCGGCCGCTGTACGTACACATGGTTAGAAAAAGGACTGCATTGTCCTGAAAAAAGGCCTAAAATTCGACCAAAATGAGCTTTAATGATGACCTTGGACTAGTTATTCTGCATCAAGAAGGTATTTTTGATCATTTTTAGTTCCTTTTTTAATTTTATCATTTTAGTCTTATTTAGAGCATTTTAGGATGTTCTGGAAGTTTTTACTAATCTGGGCAGAAATTGTAGATCAAGAATTACCCAAGACTGGAGTTGGCTGGTAGAAAATGAGGCAACTGAGTTTGTCCTTGACTTGAAAGGTTGAGTTTAGTTTGAGTTGCCCAATCATCGAATGGAAGACTTAGAGTAACACTATTAAAGAGTGACTCTGCAATCGTGAAATGAATGAGTAGAAAGTGTATGATTGGTCCATTTTGGTAAATGTGAATTGCTGTACGTGTTATTTAGATTTTGATTGCCTAAATAGGCTAAAAACACATGGAACCTGAAAAAGTTGAAAGTTTTAGACAGTTTACTATTACTGACACGGTCTCTGACTCTTTTTGGGGTCATGTTTGTCGGGATCAATCAGAGTTTAACATGAACGCTTTTCTTGCTTCAACACGAGACATGTTCAGTTTTGCAGTACTTTTATGAAGATGTTGTCATGAGACGAGTCAATACAGTTTCGCAGCCACACCCTGCACACGGCACAAAAGCACAGCACAAAGTACTAATTCTTTATAAGATGGGGCCCTGATGTGTCTATGTCAATCATTTGTCCCTATTTACAGGTGAAAGAGTTCTCTGCTTCCATGGACCGCTGCTTTATGAAGCCAAGGTATGCAATTACAACGTTTTGTTTTCCTACTTCAGACTTTATTCTTAACTTCTATTTCATTTTAATCCATCTTGATTCTTCAGCGCTAGTGATAAAGAACATTACTCCACATTACAACCACATGCAGCCCCAAACATCTACCCCCCCCCCTTTTTTTAAACCTTTTTAGTTATTGTGTGTATCTTTCGTTTAGTTTTGAACCAGGATTAGTCATTTTATTTTTAATACTTGCAGAGAGAAAATGCATTATTTATTGTTACCAGAGTACTCAATTGATCACTTCATTTACTCCTGTGTCCTACTCTACCATAATATTTCTTTGTGTACTCATGTTTCCTCTTCCTCCCTTGGACAGTGTGTCAAATCAGAGGTCAAGGATAAGATGATCAGATATTTTATCCATTACAATGGCTGGAATAAAAAGTAAGTGATGGGTACCATTGTTGTAGATTCTGCTTTTAAAACTCTTGTAATTTAGTTCCTGTAATTAAAATTTCATGGATTGTGACAAGATACATGTACCTGTAGTTCGTACGTTTTTTGAACATTTCAACAGAAAATGGCAAAAAAGCCAGGGTAATAATATGATTGCAAGTCCCTCAGGGAGAACAGTATTAATACTGGGTACACAAGACATATTATTATTATTATTAATGCAGATCTTGTTCTGTACGATGACATCAACAAATTTTATATGTATTTTGACAAGACATTCTGTGAGCTGCAGAGCTGCTACGAAATAAGTCAAATAGTCAATATCCTTATTGTCATGCTTGTATGGTACACTTTGTTTTGTTATTAGGTCATCTTTTTGTCTCAGGTTTGTCCTATTTTGCAATCAGAAATAGGGGAGGAGGAGATGGTCAAGTGTCTCTGAAGTAACTTCCCTGTCTCTGATCTCTGATCTGTTTTTGTTGCTTTGAAGGGACAGGAATTAACAGGCTTAATTTATTGCATATCATTCACTTGATATCATTATGTGTTCCTCTTTTATATCGATAGTTGGGATGAATGGGTTCCAGAGAGCAGAGCCCTCAAGTTCAACGAGGCCAATTTGCAGAAACAGAAGGAGTTATTTGCAGCTCAGAAAGCGTAAGTCATCCAAGTTGTTTATTGTGAAGGATTACGTTTGTCCATTCACTTAATTGCCAAACGAAAAGTAGAATGGATATTTCACAGAGGGTAGTGTAATTTAAAGAAATTGACTCTAGGCCTACTTTGGATGAGGAATATCAAAGAAACTGTAAATGAATGATGGATGATGGTATGGATAATTGTATATCAATAGTCAGAATGTGAATTGCATACATTGGTTGTTGCTAGGTAGGGCAATTATTTTGGCTTGCTCTACCTAACAACACACAGTATTATGCAATTTACATTCTGCCTTTTGAAATACAATAAGTAATATCAGGTTCATGAAATAATCTGTATTGAGGCACTTCACAAAGATGTATGCATAGAGTACCAAAGTGCGCACGTCATATTCGCTCGTCATCCAGGTTACTGGTGCTAAATAATGGACCCTGCACATGAGGTTCACCGCAAAATCATTCAAGCAACAGGCTCGAGCAGGGCGAATTCAGTGTTTGGGGCTGGTGTGATCACGACACCATTGTTTAGCTCAAAATTGTTTGGAACCAGCAACCTTTTGACCACTTGGCTAGTATGACGTCACACTTCGGTACTCTATTAGATTTGATTACATTACGAAAATGGCCTGTTAAGTAATGACTTGATTAATGGTTACCCTTCACTTTCCTGCAGGAAGCAAAAGAGAGCTCGCACTCAGAAAAAACCTGAGAAGGAAGCCCCGTCAAAGGCACCACCAGCACCACCACTACCACCACCATCAGAAAAGACATCATCTAAGAGAGCAGCTAAGACTTCTGAACCAGGTAAGCAGACTAATCAAGATATATGGATTTTTTTTAAAGGCTACCGGTAATAAAAGTTATTAACTTTCATTCATTAAATTGACAGCACCAGTGTTTTTCAATTTGCAATTTGCAATTTTATTTTAAGTGAGTTGTTCTGGATCTAAGAAGAATATACATGGACAGAAATATAACATCATATAGAAATGTTAGTAGCTTTTATGTGAAACAGTAATTTGGAACGTGTCATTTAAAGCTTTAATGCTTATTTTATTCAGTTGATTAGCGAACTTCTGGTATCAGACAAGATGAGTTAAATACAACATCATTGGGCACAGGTTGTGTAGATATTTTTGTTCTTTCTTTCTTCTCATGCATGTGATATATTTTAGGATTCTGAATCAAAAACTTTTCAGTGAAACCACAAAATGTGAACTATCATCTTTTGTGTACTTCAGACTTGACAAGATGTTAAAAGAGTATTTGATAAGACTTTGTTGAAAAGAAGCTCTATTTAATTTTATTGTTTTGGAATACACATAAAAATGGGCTTTACACCAATAAGGGCCCTGAGGACGAATGATCTCTGCAATTCAAATTACCCCCACTTTCAAATACAAAATGTATTAAATGATAAAGCAGGAACACCCAGGTTGATTATTTTCTGGAAATTACCCTCTTTACAAAAAAATTTGTGTGGGTGCCTGTCTTTCAGAGTTAATCATAAGTCTGATCTTCACACTGTTTGTTTTACCCCACTAAAATACTAAATCTATTAAAAGATAAAGAAGGACCCCCTTGGCTTGATGACTTTTTGGAAATGACCCTCATTAATACACAAAATTTGGGGGTTGAAACCTATCTATCTGAGTTAATCATAAGTCATGTTCACTGCCTTTTATTTTAGCATCCACCCCTTCCTCTGCGGCAGCCTCACCCCAACCTGCCCCAGAAGAGCCCCCTCCAGTGGCTGCTACCCCTGCCCCTACTCCCCCATCAGACTCGCTGAGGAAGAAGAGATCAAGACCAGACGCCACAGTTGAAACGGTAAGATGGTGATAGAGTCTTATTATTATTCGCAATTATGTAAGTACCCAATAATTCAACGCTAATTAACATGCCTGAACTAGAATTCAATGTAAACTATGAGCAAATGAAATGACACTCATATATATTGTTTTCTTTTCTAAACAGATCCCTTTTCTTCCTCCCTTCTCTCTGTCATCTTCCCCAGCTTTTCCCTTTTGATTTCTCCTTTTCTCTCTTTACTTTATAATTGGAAATTTGTTTATGTTTATTATCAATATGAAGTGCAATATGTTGAACAATTATTCTTCATTTCTAATCTCATTTTTTGTTTCTTGTCAATATTGGTGAATTTATTCAGATTCTTTTGTATTATTTTGTACAATGCTACTACTGGTATGTAATCTTTGCTTGTATGAGTATTTGGACTGTTTTTACAAGGAATTTTCTTTCAATAAACCAAAAATGAATGGGGAATTAAAGAGAATGAAAAGGGTATAGTGCTGTGAAGAGATGGTTGATTTCTGATAGGTGTAAACAAATGATTTGAGAGCTTTTTCTCTCCTTTGATTCTCATGTGGAAGCATATCACTGTACATTGCAGCAATGTCTCTTGAAGATCATTGCTGTTGAAGTGCTCTCATCTCGTCGCCTGGCTGGCAGAAGGGCGTTAGCACTAAATCGCCTCAAACTTTTATAAAACTGACTTATTTCCGAAAAAAAAGGTTTTTGAGTCGCTCGCGCGCTAACGCCCTTCTGCCAGCTGGACGACGATCTTTCAACAACGACGTGAAGTAGTTCACAACTTGCGACCGAATTTTAATTTGATAAATGGGGTAAAGATCAGGATTTGAGCATTACGTTTTGTTTTTGTTTTATTATTTCCATACAGGAGGAATCATTTGTCAGTAAAGTGGACATCAAAGTCAGAGTTCCTGAAGAGCTGAAACCTATCTTAGTCGATGATTGGGATGCCATTACAAGACAAAAAATGGTACATAATTAGTTTTTTTATCAGAGTTATATTTTTGTAATTTTCTTTTGTGTATGCTGATGTTCATTTGCAGAGACAACCAAAGGCAATATTATTTTTTAACATCAAAATAAGACTTTCTTGTGCTGTAAATTATGGAACCTTGTAGATTTTCATTTTAGTAACAATATATTAGGTAATTGGTCCTGAATCCATGCTCTGCAAGAATATTCACGGAGAAGTGTTTTGGTCACTGCGATAGTAAATACCACAATCTCTGAGAAATGCCATGTGTTGAGATAGTGTTGTTGTACAGGTAATTTCTTGTCATGATGTCCTGAACACTGAACAAGGGTTAGAGCAGAAGTGGTAGAGCGGTGATCCCGTAACCGGGAGGTCCCGGGTTCGAAACCAATTCGATGCGCTAGTGCCCTTTGGTATTAAAGGCATTAATCCTCATTACCAAGACTTAAAGCCGTCGGTCCCCTGGTTGCTTACTTAAAAGCAAACACATGCTTTCTTTATAGCAGTCAGTTAAAACAAACAAACCAACCAAGTATATTTTTACCATAGCCCCAAAATATTTATTGATACCAAGACGCGGTTTTCTAATCTGGATACACTATTTGGATCTGAAGCGTAGATGTGCCTGATATTAACATTAATCCATTTTTTCCTGTGCAGTTGCTTCACCTTCCAGCCAGGACTACAGTGGAGCAGATCTTAGAGGATTACATGAAACAAAAGAAAACCAAAAAAGACATGACACCTGCCAAGTAAGTACATGCAGCTCCCAAGCTAGAGCCAAACAGCCCTATTAATGAATTACGTTTGTATGTGTGTATACTCATTGTATTTAACATTTTCAAAGCTAAATTTTCACTCCTCTTGTACCACTGTGATTGCAAACGATTATTTCAAATGGACTTTCAAGAGTCAAATCTAAGGTCAAGGGTCGTCTTTGTTTCATTGTTATTTGCTTTTAAGTATTTTTTTATGGAAAGGATCTTCACAATGTATGCAATGGTTCTTAATTTTAAAAATTCAAATTTTTCATCCAAACATGTAGAATAAAACCTGCTTTATCGCCTAACCTGTATAAAAAGACCACCTGTCTAAAGACCACATATTTCGTTTTCCCTTGAATATGGTTTCTCATTGAAACCTGTACTAAAGGAACCTGTACATAAAGTCGACCACCTGCCTATAAAGACCACTTTTCATGTTTCCCTTGAGCAGTCCGTACATACAGATTTCACTGTAATAGTCCTTGATAAGATCAGCCATGTATGGTTTGTAAGTTGTAAATTACTGACAGTTATAATTAAAAAAGGGTTTGGGAGAAACTTTCGTGATTAACAACTTGTTCAATATGCTCAAATTTGTTAATCGTATTTATAAACGTGGGGATACACAAAGAAGAAACACACCAACTGAAGTTCATTTGTAGTATTCCAAAGACTTTCCCCCCATTTGGTTGCTTGGTACACAGTTGGTAAATTTGATTTATTTTGTTTACTTGACAGAGAGAGCACTATCGCTGAAATCTGCCAAGGACTCAAAGAATACTTCAATGTCATGCTGGGCACGCAATTACTCTACAAGTTTGAGAGACCTCAGTTTGCGGATGTGAGTATTCACTTCTGTCTGATTGAGAAGTGTGTGTGTAAGATACATGTCCTGTGGACAGTGACTCCTGAACAGCCACCCATTAAAGCGAAAGTGACCATAATGGTTACTTTGGGCGAAAAAGTGGGCAAAATGACCCAAATGTCGTTATTAGGGTCAATAACACTGATGATTCTTTAATCAGCGCAAAGTTTTACCCCGGATAAACTATAATAATAATAATAATAATAAAAACGGTGCTTATAAATCGTGTTTATAAACGTGGGGATACACAAAGAAGAAACACACCAACTGAATTTCATTTGTAGTATTCCAACGACTTTCCCCCATTTGGTTGCTTGGTACACAGTTGGTAAATTTGATTTATTTTGTTTACTTGACAGAGAGAGCACTATCGCTGAAATCTGCCAAGGACTCAAAGATTGAGAAGTGTGTGTGTAAGATACATGTCCTGTGGACAGTGACCCCTGAACAGCCACCCATAAAGCGAAAGTGACCATAATGGTTACTTTGGGCGAAAAAGTGGGCAAAATGACCCAAATGTCGTTATTAGGGTCAATAACACTGATGATTCTTTAATCAGCGCAAAGTTTTACCCTGGATAAACTATAATAATAATAATAATAATAAAAACGGTGCTTATAAAGCGCTTACCACCAAAGTCTCTAACTATTCAAAACTTCCTCATCAAAATTCTGATTAAATACCCTTGTCTCATAGGATATATATAACGATGCCACAGCTGATATTTTTTGTTGACACTTCAATAATGCATCACATGAAATTGACTAAACACGGGTGGCGCTGTGGATTGTGAATCCATCGTATTGTCTGAAGTAGGTAATTGTCCATGGGTTAGTTGTCAGGATATGGAACCTTATACATAAGATATAAAAGAGGGCATAGAGGCAAAGAGAATGATTCTCTCATGACATAAAGACAGAAACTGTTTTGCTTTCATATTGTCCAATGGGAGTGTTTCATGAAGTATTGTATGACAGATTCATGCAAAATTTAATTGCTTCCAATTTCACTTTAAAAGAGTGCCAGTATCTACATGTCACTGTCTAATCAAAAGCAGGCAAGACTATATGATATACTGTTCATGGTTCTTTCAAGGAAAGACTGAATTAGTAGCTAGTTGTATGCAGATTTTAGATGTAAACATAGTTTCGAAAGTAGACAGTAAATTACATGAGCATATGTCTTCTATCAGTTGGGCCGTGCTAGCTGTGCTGCTGTGGCCATCACAAGTTTATGCCATTCTTCTCTGTCTGCTGTTGCTCTCGTTGCCTCTAGCTTTTTCCCTGCCCATGTGTGGATATATTTCAAACAGGAAATATCAGGTCTGCCTCTTCTTTGCCTGGCTTCCACTGTCCCTGTTATAAGTGACTTTCCGAGGCCATGAGCATATGTGCAGACGCATTATTTTCATGTTATTATATCTGTTATGAAATTTCCTTCCTCAGATCCTTGCAGCTCACCCAGATGAACCTATGTCCAGGGTATACGGTGCTGTTCACTTACTCAGACTCTTTGGTGAGTTAATTGGACTCTTAATTAATAAATTAATGAATGAAATGATATCCCATCAGCTTGAATTTGTATTACAAAACAAGATGTTTATGTGTGATGATCATCTTTAAAAGAAAATGTTTTTGCAAGGCAAGAGTCTTTGAAGCCTACAAAGCATTCTTGAACATATGTTTGAATTGTTTGGAAAACTGAAGAATTTTGTCTCCTTGGTTAAATGATTGATCGAGTGATTGATATATTGATTGATCAACGGATCTATTCATTTGGTGATATTGATAAGTCTTGTTGTTGGTCATTTTTTTCATATTTGTTTAGATATGGGAAAAGAAAGAAAGAGAAGTTTTATTTTGTGCAGGACACATTGTTTTCCATAGCCTTAAAACAAAGCCTATTCATGTGTATAAATAGTCAGTATTTTGGGTATTAATAACAACCCAACCCGTTCTCTTTTCACCAGTGAAACTCGGTGGAATGCTGGCCTTTACACCCGTTGATGAGAAGAGCATGCAACTCCTTCTGACCCACGTCCATGACTTCATGACCTATCTCAAGAAGAACTCATCCACTCTTTTCAAACCCAGCGACTACGAGGCTGCCCCTCCAGAATACCATCGGAAGGCTCTGTAGCATCGATAACTTGTTTCTCTTTTTAAAATTCTCTTTGCCAATGTGATGTATGGATGCTGATGATGATGTTGTTATTTGATGCAGTCAGTGGTTTGTAGCCATTTGGTCTTCAACAAATTGGTCTTCGGCCCATTTTGTCATAATTTATGTAGTCAATACTCTGTCTGCTGGCAATCAGGGGCCCATTGAATAAACATCACTCAACAGCCAGTCATTTCAAGGTTTCCATGGATGTTACCATTGATGGCAAAGTTACCATCAATGCTAAATTTTATGCAGCGGGGCCCAGGTGTAATGTCATTTTGCCTGTCTAAAGTGCATCAGTAAAACATAATCATCTGTTTGTCTAGTTTGTTTTGTCACATTCTTAGAATTACTTGATCTGATTCCCGATGGGGATGCTGTTTAATTAGTCTTCTGTTCGTAGCCTGAAATAGAGCTCCCTATGGCCCTCTGATGCCAATTTTCTTTGATGAAATAGACCATTTGGATAAGAGCCAAAAAGTCATAGTAAAAACTTGCAAATGGAAAACTCTAAAAATTGGCTGAAATGATCATGGAACCACAGGAGATAAACTGGATGTAGACAAAGTGGGATTATCTTTGGATAATCTGGTTGTACTTGGTAAACAAACTGTGTGTAGATGAAATGGTAAATGAACCACTGCACTCATGTCATAAATTATGAGGGGTCAATTGGCCATGAAATGTATGTCTAGAAATGCTTTGAGCTATGGAGATGTGTTTGTGTGGTAGCTTGGTTTGTAATTGAGGGTCGCATGTGTCTGTCATGGTTGGGCACAGGTTAACAACAATTATAAATGAACTTTCACAAATCTAATTCGGGGTTCTTATTCTTTCTTGCATCTTTAATGATGATAATACTATTATTGGATATTTATATATAGCACACATACCTACCACTCACAGTGCTCAAGGCGCTCCAATATAACCCCGGCTCTGCTAGGCTGCCGATTTCAGTGCTCACAGCATTCCAGGAATTCTTGTAAAGTATGTTCCGTACATCTGCCATGGAACAATTTCACAATGCATACCTGTACACCTGTTTCTGTGTGAGGAAGAAGAAAGAAGTGGCGGATCCAGGGGGCCTGGGCCCTCCCTAGAAAAAAACAGGTAAAAACACCCTTTTTGAAAAAAAACAGTTGGGCCCCTCCTGGCGCCCAAGGGGAGGGGGGTGGTGGAAAAAAATAACACTTCACAAATTTTTTTTTTTAGGCTTTTTTTCGGGTGCCAAAAAAAAAAAATTGTGCTCACTACCCTTGCTCACTACCCCCCACTGAGCGAAAAATCGACCGCACGATTTTCAAATTTTCGCGAAGTGGGCCCCTTTTTAGGCCCCCTCCCTTGCCGCCGGCTGGATCCGCCCCTGGAAGAAAGGACTGTGTAGATACTTTCAGCCCAAAATTGTTTGTAAAACATTTGTCTGTTAGGAGCCAGAAGGGCATTAACTCTGCGCAAAAGGCTCCCCACAAATGATTTAGATTATTGGGTGGGATTTTGCATGGTAAAGCCTTGGTCCGACACAAGGCGGTAAGTTGCCTAAAAAGTAACGAACAAGAGATAAGTGCTGCAGCAATGTAAAATCCGCTTTTGATATATGAATGGTAAGAGGATGTGGAGGTAGCCGCTCATAATAATGGATAATAATTAAAACAAGTCATAATAATTTATCTGTTTGTATTATTGAACAAATTGTGATCTGCACTATGCTTTTCCTCATTTTATTTTGCTGCAGCAGTTCTTAAGGCAGTTTACTGCTTCGCGGGGATTTGACATAAATGTCTCCTGTTCTGGGGCATGTTATAAAGAAGTGGTATGAAATAGATTGTAAACTACATTGTGTAGTTTGTGTGTGTGTATTGGGTTTTTACAGACGTGTATCAATCAGATACGATTATTTACGCCTGGGGACCGACCTTTAACGTCACCATCCGAAAGATGCGATTCAGTTTCGAACCTGCGTCCTCGGCTGAATCAGTTTGTAACTTCCACTGTTAGCTGGATTACAGGCGCACGCCACAACGCCTAGTTAATAAGTTTAGCCCGCACATCTCATGTAGGAATGTGTACATGAAATCTGAGCCAGTTTATTGCGGTAATCTTTTGATCGCAACTTAAACGTGGGAATTTGTTCTGAATAGCATAAACACAATGTAGGTTCATAAGGGAACATTACATTGTGGATATTACGATACTGGATCGTATATGTGTGACCCTTAACCTTGGGCATTAGTTTTTGAGCAGACAATTGTCAAGACATCTCCTTTTTTTCAATCATTTTGTAAAATTGTGTCTATACGTAAAAAGTGCATGAGGTCCGATGAATTTGTGTATAACTGCATTTGATTTTTAATGTATAATTGACAGCTGTAAATATATTTTTGTTTTTATTTTCATTATGAAATGCAGTCATTGTCTATGTTTTACATGCATTCTATGCTTTTATGTCATTAGGAGTAATTAAGCAAATGTATGATCTTGCTTTGGACAAAAGAAAATGTATAAGGTTGAGAAGATCAATGCAGCATAAAGATGAGGTTTGCACGAATTGAGATGCTGTTATCATGTGTATTTGATTTCAATTGTATTTCAAATGTGTTAGTACAGACATACATTAAAACATGCATGGTATCTACATGCAATAACAACAATAACATTTCATAAGCGCTGATAGCCATCCTAAGGATTGCTCAAGTTGCGTATCAGATTAGTGTTTTAAAAAATATTCATAAGGCAAACTTAATACATAATAATAGATGGATAACAGTAAGATAAATGTCAAAAAGAAATAGCAGTGATTCTGCCCTCCAATTTTTTATTTTATTTTAGCTGTTGAGTTCTCGAATGAAGAGAAAACATGAAATTTACTGTCATATATAAAAGGAATAGTGCCAGTCAAAGACACACTGCAATATCGCAAGAGGAATAGATAATGTATAATCTATACAGTCAATGACATTGTACACGTCGCTAGTCATTGGGCACTATGCCATGTGTTTTGGAGTGAGGCACGGATCTTGACAAATTTACAAGTAACTCACTGCCAAGATCAAATATGGCAGAGAACATAAGGGGCTCAACAAGTAATTTTATGTGTCTATAGAACATTGGTCTGTAATATTATTGTAGTTTCAGTTATATTCATTACTTGTGTAACTGCATTTTCAGTGTCCATTTTTAAGTCTGCTACCGTTTTTTGGTAGGAGTAGATCATATTGGAATCAAATTGTAATACCAGCTGTAAAAATATGTAAGGGGCTAAATGCGTAAGGGGCTCAACAAGCAATTTTATGTGTTTATACAGCATTTGTTTGTAATGTTATTGTATTTTCAACTTGTGTAACTGCATTCTCAGTGTCCATTTTCAAGTCGGTTACTGTTTTCAATGGGATTAGATGAAAAAATTGGAAATCAAATTGTCATGCCTCAGTCAGTCAGTCTTAATGTCATTGTACCAAGCAACTAAAGCCCCCTGCGCACTATACGATCTTCCTGCAATCTGATTTTCTAAGAAATGGCAATTATATTAAAAATCTAGAGAAATATCATCTTTCTAATGTAGGTTTTAAATACTGATAAGAATACTAACAACCGGAATTGTAGTGCATTTAAGCCTTCTAGTCAGAACAAAAGCCAAATTGGCTTCAAATCGTAGACAATTGCACTACTGGTATGGTGAATTGCCGTTTGGTCTACAACCAGTTCGTCTACTACCCAATTGGTCTATACCCAGCCTGTCTACTATCCACATGGTCTAATAATCATTTTGTTTATTACTTATCATATGGTCATTACCAAATAATAAGTAGACAAAATAATTATTAGACCATGTGGATAGTAGACAGGCTGGGTATAGACCAATTGGGTAGTAGACGAACTGGTTGTAGACGGCAGTAAACCATTAGCATGACATTACTACAAACCTGAGTCGATGTAGCTATTCCTCCTCCAAGGAAGCTTGAAAACCATTGCAATTTTAATCAAATCATTGATCATTATTGAGTTTAGAAGATTGAATGTTCATATCAAATGCAATTGCCAATTCTTCCAAAATGGGATCGTAGTCAGATCATATACTAGTAGTGTACGGTGGACTTAACATTTTTGTGTGCTCACGTGTAGGTAGGGGAAATTTAGAAATCAAGTACTAGTTATATGAAATTAGAACTGTTCAGAAAACATACTTGTATGTATGTTGAATCCCTCCAATTCTCTCCGCTTTTTCTTGCCTCTCGCTCTCTCTCTCAAGGTCTCCCCCTCTCTCTCTTTCTCCTACATTCAATTGTTGAGGTGTATCTTGGTGCAGATACAAAATTAATCAATTCTGGTTGAGCTACATGAAATCATGTGGAGAACTGGTATTTGAATTTTATAGTACATTGTTGTTGAAAATTTAGGACATGTGAAGTTTCATTTTCCCTTTGTTCTGTGACTAGTCATGTTCAGTATTAAATGTAAATATTGTATAAAGTCACTATTTTTGCAGCTTGGTAGCATCTTCATTATGCTAGCTTTGATTCTGGTATTCATCATGTTTTATGTACATACATGTTATGAGCATGGTAACAAGCCAAAAAGTAATAATCATGATAATAAATGTTTGTTTTTTTGTGAAGCAAATATTGTTTTTTGTTGTATTTAATGGTTATGAACAGGGAACATTCATTCAAAAGTGAATACAGTTGAGATCATCATTCCAGATGTATGTATAAAAGACTTGATCCAGAGGGAAATGTTTTTCCGTCTCTACCCTTCCTGCTTGTTTTCTCATTCCCCAAAATTAATAATATAATAATAATAATATGTTCATTTTATATAGTGCTCTCACACAATTGGTTTCACAGCGCTTAGCAAGGTATGAATGTGGGAAAATCAGTTAAATGTTATACTTGTTCGTCTTCAAGGGCTTCTTAAAGGTGTCTAGTGTTGTCATCTGTCACTACGGATAAAGTCACAAATCTTTTCTTTCCTCCTTATTCTCTCTCACTCCCTTCTCTCCACCTTTCCGTCATTTTTCTCTCTTCACCCCCACCCTCTCTTTAGTTCTCTCTCTTGCTCTTCTTCCTCTCACACTAACCATCCATTCTCTCTCTTGTAGTCTTTCACTCTACCGGGTATTCTCTCACTATATTTTCTTTCTTCTCTCCCTCTCTCTTTCACTCCTCTCTTCTCTCTTGCTCTTCATCCTCTCACACTAACCATCCATTCTCTCTCTTGTACTCTTTCACTCTATTCTCTCACTATATTTTCTTTCTTCTCTCCCTCTCTCTTTCACTCCTCTCTTCTCTCATGCTCTTCATCCTCTCACACTAACCATCCATTCTCTCTCTCTTGTACTCTTTCACTCTATTCTCTCACTATATTTTCTTTCTTCTCACCCTCTCTGTTTCACTCCTCTCTTCTCTCTTGTTCTTCTTCCTCTCACACTAACCATCCATTCTCTCTCTTGTACTCTTTCACTCTATTCTCTCACTATATTTTCTTTCTTCTCTCCCTCTCTCTTTCACTCCTCTCTTCTCTCTTGCTCTTCATCCTCTCACACTAACCATCCATTCTCTCTCTTGTACTCTTTCACTCTATTCTCTCACTATATTTTCTTTCTTCTCACCCTCTCTCTTTCACTCCTCTCTTCTCTTCTCTCTTGCTCTTCTTCCTCTCACACTAACCATCCATTCTCTCTCTTGTACTCTTTTACTCTATTCTCTCACTATATTTTCTTTCTTCTCTCCCTCTCTCTTTCACTCCTCTCTTCTCTCTTGCTCTTCATCCTCTCACACTAACCATCCATTCTCTCTCTTGTACTCTTTCACTCTATTCTCTCACTATATTTTCTTTCTTCTCACCCTCTCTCTTTCACTCCTCTCTTCTCTCTTGCTCTTCTATCTCTCACACTAACCATCCATTCTCTCTCTTGTACTCTTTCACTCTATTCTCTCACTATATTTTCTTTCTTCTCTCCCTCTCTCTTTCACTCCTCTCTTCTCTCTTGCTCTTCTATCTCTCACACTAACCATCCATTCTCTCTCTTGTACTCTTTCACTCTATTCTCTCACTATATTTTCTTTCTTCTCACCCTCTCTCTTTCACTCCTCTCTTCTCTCTTGCTCTTCTTCCTCTCACACTAACCATCCATTCTCTCTCTTGTACTCTTTCACTCTATTCTCTCACTATATTTTCTTTCTCTCCCTCTCTCTTTCACTCCTCTCTTCTCTCTTGCTCTTCTATCTCTCACACTAACCATCCATTCTCTCTCTTGTACTCTTTCACTTTATTCTCTCACTATATTTTCTTTCTTCTCACCCTCTCTCTTTCACTCCTCTCTTCTCTCTTGCTCTTGTTCCTCTCACACTAACCATCCATTCTCTCTCTTGTACTCTTTCACTCTATTCTCTCACTATATTTTCTTTCTTCTCTCCCTCTCTCTTTCACTCCTCTCTTCTCTCTTGCTCTTCTTCCTCTCACACTAACCATCCATTCTCTCTCTTGTACTCTTTCACTCTATTCTCTCACTATATTTTCTTTTTTCTATCCCTCTCTCTTCTCTCTTGCTCTTCATCCTCTCACACTAACCATCCATTCTCTCTCTTGTACTCTTTCACTCTATTCTCTCACTATATTTTCTTTCTTCTATCCCTCTCTCTTTCACTCCTCTCTTCTCTCTTGCTCTTCATCCTCTCACACTAACCATCCATTCTCTTTCTTGTACTCTTTCACTCTATGCTCTCACTATATTTTTTCTTCTCACCCTCTCTCTTTCACTCCTCTCTTCTCTCTTGCTCTTCATCCTCTCACACTAACCATCCATTCTCTCTCTTGTACTCTTTCACTCTATGCTCTCACTATATTTTCTTTCTTCTCTCCCTCTCTCTTTCACTCCTCTCTTCTCTCTTGCTCTTCTTCCTCTCACACTAACCATCCATTCTCTCTCTTGTACTCTTTCACTCTATTCTCTCCCTCTCTCTTTCACTCCTCTCTTCTCTCTTGCTCTACATCCTCTCATACTTGCCTCTCTCTTCCCCCCAACTCACTTTCTCTAAATGTGTTACTGACTTGATAAAAAGTAGATATTTCATCTATGAAATTTAGTTTATTACAAAGAATAACGATGTTTTGGGTACAAGATATAATACAGAGTCTCCCTCACCTGGTTTTAGTTCCTTTTTAAGTTCCCCGTTATGGCTAAGACAGAGTGGCACAGCTGATGAGGGAGATGTCCAATAACCAAACCTATATCACAGCTAGGACACTTAAAGATAAAGTTGAGTTCTGGTCATGCGATTGCATTGTGAAAGAAACAGTATGGAATCGATCAGAAAAGGTTGATCATCTAGCACAATAAGTATTGGTGTGTACTGCAAGGTTCTGGAATCGTCAAAATGATAAGAAATTTGGCCCAGTCTTGGTAAAGTTACAAGCACTGTACACAGCAAGATGTATATGGGACTACACGAACATGTGGCATAAAAATCTGTCCTGATTTTTATGCTGTTACATGCCATATTTAGAATATTAAGGAATTTGAAGAGCCATCCTTTAAGGGAACATTTTTAATCTGATGTTCTTACACACTTGCATAATAGCAATGATAACGCTCACAAGTTATTTTTCACCTCTTCCCAGAACTCAACCTTCTCTTTAATGGTGAAATGTAACATAATATTTCCTTATATCATGGACCATCGTGCCGTGGTAATGCATACAAATTAATGTACAGTCAAACCTGTCTTAGTGGCCACCACTCTATAAAGGCCACCTGTCTATAGTGGTCATGTATTTTGTCTCCCTCAATGAAGAAACCTGTGTTGTATAACCTGTATAGAAAGGCCACCTGTCTATAGTGGCCATTTTTTGTGTTTCCCTTGAGTGGCCTTGATAGACAGGTTTGACTGTATTTCATTTCATCTTGAGTCGCTTGCTAACATATGCTGTGTCAGACAAGCCCTAACATGTACTCTGACTGTCTCACGTACGCCATTATCTCCAGGTACTGTTCCGATGGTGCAAAGCACAATGCACTTTGAAGACTAAAAAGTCTAAATGTTAGAAGACATTGGAGCTTCCACAAATCAACACTTCCCACTCTCAATCCATACGCTGAATGGGTATCTGGTAGGAAGGAATGACATCCAAACTTTTTCACCAAGACAAACTAATGTAATATTGGAGTACCTTGAGGACCTTCTATGGGCTATATTAAGCACTGTAAGAAACCAATATTTTCATAATAAAAGTATGGAACGATCTTGGGCATTTGTTCTGTCGGTCTAAGGTAATCCATTATCTTCCGGTACTGTTCTGATGTTACAAGGGGCAACGCTATCTGAAGATTGAAGGATCAATGTGGCGGTAGGCTTTGAAGTTTCCCAGTTTGTTGCCTTTGGTGTCATAGTGGAACTTGTAGTAGCAGACATCGCAGAAGAAACATGGATCGGCAGGTGCTAGTGAGTCTTCTTGGGTCATCCATCTGAAAAAGTAACAATAGTAGTAATTGTAATAATAATAATAATATTACTACTGGTAATAATAATTATAAGTGTTGTAAAAATAATTAATACTTGTCAAGTGCACATACATGTATCTGCCTTTAATAGTACCGAAGGTGCACAAAAATATTTAGAAATTACGCAAATACACACCTAAAAAGAAAATATAGCAATTATTTCGTCAAATTTCAATCAATTCCTTTGAATGAGGTATCATATTAAAGGTAATTTTTTACTCTTTCCAGTAATACTGAGAACTCAATTTTAATTTTTACCATGAAGTGTTAGGTTTTGCCATAGCAGGTCACATATACTCACTTGGCAGTAAGCGTCTTGCATCCAATACAAGAGTTCCTGTAGAAAGCAGACTGGTTGCAGAGGAGAGGGTACTCTTCTAGATCCTGGCAATCAGTTTCATCCATAAACCTGCAAAGAGAAACCCAAGATTAAATATCTCAAATGTTTTGAAAAAGCACCATATGGTGAGTAGAGAATCCAGTGAGAAAAACAAAATCTGGTTCATATCAAAGACGGCCTGGCGAACTGCCAGACATCTCTATGATTTGCAGCTGATAAGGTCTTCTCTCCCTCTCCAAGTGGAAAGCCCTCATTTACCATGGAGTTACAATCATTTCTATTCACATGATTATTAGGGGGACCTCAATCTGGAGAATATTGAATTTCTATTATTCAAATTGTCATATTTGTGTAATTCTTCCACAATGAGATCATTGTCAAGTTTACATTGCAATATCTTTAGAATTTGTTTTTTTTAATCTCCTTGAGAAGAGCTTCCCAATAGAAATATGAAAATGAATTACGGTAATATTTGTAATGTTATACTGTGGAGGGGTTAACCCTTTTGCAACAATCATTCCACATTTTGTGGTCTGGCTCAATAACTTTTGATTCAGAGCCTATGACAGAAGCATGAGGAGAAAAAGCAAAAGTTCATCACTTTTTGTTTAATGACTATATTGCTGATTTGATGCCAGGAATTCTAAAAAGGAAAATAAGCTCTAAAATCCTTAAATTGGCAACTTGTTGAGAGATTCAAAATCATTGTTTTTCTATCAAAATTTGCAATTTTTCTAACTATTTGACAACATTCTTGCCTATATTGTTTTCAGAGACATTGTATCTTATCTTAACAATGTAGAATAAAAGTATATTAATTATAGTTGCCAATTTGAAGAACAAAGTGTGATCAATTTATCCCTATAAATAAATCCTATCCTGGAGGGGTTAAAGAATGCTTACCTGATATCAGTAAAGGTGATGTTGTGTTCACAGTCTCCCTGATGAACGTAAAGATAGGGGAAGCCCAGTCTGATGGACAGATCATTGAATGTTGTCTCCTCCATCTTAGCTTGCTTCATTTCACCCGAGACAATCACACTCTTCCCTTGAGCTATCCACTGACGCAATGGTCTGTCAGGATTAAATAAAGTAACAGGGGAAACACAAAAATAAAAAATAAAAACAACCAGGGGGGTGTTTCACAAAGACTAAGATTGACTTTAAGTTGGACTTAACTATGGCAGGCCATTCATGCCACCGGTTGCTCTCAATATTGGTCTCTCAATTATGATCTTAAGATAATATTTTTTCCTTCAATAATTTAGGAGGCGCGATAGCTCAGTTGGTAGAGCAGTGGTCTCGTAATCCGGTGACCCGGGTTCGAAACCAAGTCGATGCGCTAGTGCCCTTTGGTAAGGCATTAATCCTCACTAGCAGGTCCCTCGGAGAGGACCTAAAGCCGTTGTCCGTCTGGTTGCTTACTTACAAGCATTTGTGCTTTCTTAACAGTCAGGTAAAATAACCAACCATCAAACTATCAACAAATGTAAATTCTGTAGATTTGTGACCACGACCTTGAGGGACCAATGCCAGTAAATGGTGAGAGCAAACAGTGGCATGAGCGGCCTGCCATAGTTAAGTCCAACTTAAAGTCGATGGGTGGTATTCTCTTAAGTTAAGCCGGGACTAAGTCCAGACTAAACAAGAATTTTAGTTCACACTTCTATGGAATGCTATGTGTCATCTTCCTCCTTCAATATTCATGACAAAGATAATCTACCAAAGACTTTATTGAAATTCAGTTCATACTCATATTATCTTTTTTCCCATTTCATTGCAAAATTATTTTTTGGACACTTTTCATTGCAGGATTAAAATAATCTGTACAGGGAAAATGAGTTGGCAACAGGCACTCCATAAAAGTGTGAACTAGTTAAGCCGAGCTTAACTTAGTTCGCGCTATCGGAATACCACCCGATCTTAGTCTTTGTGAAACACCCCCCAGGCTCATATTCATAAAACCTAATACCAAGCCTAGTTGTCAACTAACTATGTACTATGACAGCTAGTATGTAATTAGTTGACAACTAGCTTAGTAAGGTTTTATGAACTTGGGCGATGGTGAATACAGTTAAATTCTGGTACATCATACACTTTACATTTCATCGGCCACGATCAAACTCTTCCCGTGAGAAATCTATTGACGAAATGGATGACCTGACATTTGGTCTGGCTATAATTGCTCTAGGGTTCTTTTTGTTGAAGATGTAAAGTCGGGGTTGCAATGGGATTATTGGTTAGGTTTAGGGCAGGTATAGTCTGGTTTGGGGGATTGAAGTTAGTTTGGGTAGTGTAGGTTATTGACAGCTGAGCAGTTGTTGCCAGAACATGTGTCATAAACCTGAAGCAACGGTTAGGCCTTTTCTCATACTGGGGCCAGTTTCTCAAAACCGCCATAAGTCTAAGTTCACCAACATCCCATTGAAACATGTGCTAATCTCAATACACGCTTTTCAATTGGATGTCCGTGAACTTGTACGTATTACAGTCTCATGAAAAGTTGCCCTGGAGTGTTCATGACACCCAGCAATTTCAAAAATACTACTGGTATTTGTTTGTAAACATTCAAACCAGAATTTATATGCATAAGTTTCAAAAGTAATCCTCATGCAATTTCTTTCAATATCAAAACATAGTGAGGTTCAGATATCTGTGTTGAGTTTTGCAGATTGGTACTCACCCTGTAATATCCCTTGCCTTGGGATCCCTCATGTCGCTGTAGAAGGTATCTTCTATGAAGATGAAGGAGGATTTGTAGAGATCCTGGGCCCTGGTGTCGTCTGCAGTGTCAGGGTTCTCGCTGCACTCTCCACACAGGTAGACCAGGTCCATCGGGCACAGGAGCTTGTCCTTCAGGGCGGATAGGGGCTGGTTGGCGTGGACTATCAACTCTCTGTCGTGCTTGACCTGATACAGAAAGAGAGATTGGACGATCAGGGCTTCGTCTTATAAAGAGTTGCGATGAATCTGAATCAATCACAAGTTCTCTAACCAATCGCAAGTTTGCAGTCTCCTAATTCTTATGTACATAGTTGCGATTGATATCAATCGCAAATAATTTGTGATTAATCACAACTGTTCATAAGACGGGGCCCAGGGGGGTGTTTCACAAAGACTAAGATCGACTTTAAGTTGGACTTAAGTTTAACAGGCCGTTCGTGCCATTGTTTGCTCTCACCATTATGATCTTTTGATAATATTTTTTCCTTCAATAATGAATTATCAAAAAATGTAAGTTTTGTAGATTTTTTACCATGATTTGTACATCCCATGAGAGACCAATGCCAGTAAATGATGAGAGAAAACAATGGCACGAACGGCCTGTTATACTTAAGTCCAACTAAAAGTCGATCTTAGTCTTTGTGAAACACCCCCCTGGATTTGAATAGTGCTTATTAAATATGTACTATGTTTAAGCTCTGCAGAGATCCATGGAAATGTAACAGATCACCTCAGTAATCACATTTATTGTTGTACACAGAGTGTACCCCTCCCTGGGAAGTAAATTGCTTTTTACTTAGTGGCAAATGGGGGTGGGGGAGGGAGGCACAATGAACCTGCCCCCTTAACAAAACTTGTATAGTGCATATATTATGTTAATCGAAGAAAGCTGTGCACTCTTTATTTTTTTTAGCGTGTTTTTGTGCCCCCCGACATACCCTGCTTCAAATTTTAGACCCCACAGGCACCTCCACAAATGTTCATTGTTAAATGGACAATGAATATGAAAAACTTGATTTTATTAATTTACATTTGGATCTCAATGACCTTCTATTGCTTCATGAGGTGATAGGTTAAGAAAGCAAGGTTTCCAGGAACCTCACTGCTTCCAAAGGAATAACTATCACAGACGACTCACCATGCGTGAATGGATAGGCACTTTGTTACTGACTGTCATTGTCACTGTCAGTAGGACTACTGGTTCAGTGATGGTGCTGGTAGAATCCTTGCTGTAGCTATACTGTTAACATGACATAAAGAAGAAACATGAACGAGAATGGGGTGTTAAGCATCACTCAAACGTGATGTGATACTGTATACACTGTCTTTGAAAAAGAAAGAAAGAAAAAATGAAGACACAAAATGGAGAAATTTCACATGTCAATGAATGGCAAAAAGACATTCAAAAAATAGGATGCATGTATCACAGGCCTAGAATAAGTTTTACTTTATATTTATCTGTGTTTTGTAAGATATAGAAATGTGTAGTATTCTACAATATTTCCTTTCACCAGCATATTTTCTTATTTAAGAACAATGTTTACTGGTAAAAAAATAAAAAAGAAAGAAAGAAAAGAAAAATCAGTAAAGTATAAAAGTAACACCAAATTTATCGCATTAAATAATAACAACCGCAGTGCAAAGAGACACGAGACAGTGTGAAACCATTTAAAACATGGTCAATTTCACACAAACGTTACACGTTACATGCATTTCTTTCAAGAAAAATAAACATGCAAACACATTGCTGCTATTTTTCCTTTCAGTGCACAACACAACAATAAATGTTTCATTTAAGACACTTAACCTTGTTAAAGGGATCGTTTAACAGTGTTAAATCTGAGATACACGGCCCTACATGTTATTAGTGTCTGTGATATGGTGTAATAATGAAGCCCTAAAAAAATTGCGCTTCAAAATGATCAAGAAGTGCCTCAAAAAAGTAAAAATCTTTGATTGACCGGTTTTACCATACTCATTTTCCCTAATAGACTATAGTGTTATGAAAACCATCAGGCGAACGGTTTTCAAAATTTGTAATTCCAATCATAAATATCTTGATAATCAGACAGGCGATCAGCTTGTAAAAGTCATGGGGTTCCTGACTGACCTAAAGGTTTATGATTATCATTGCATCATGAGCTAAATCCAGAATTTTGTTTCAGAATCTGAGACAAAGTTACCGGATCCCTTTAACCCTAATAAGGCCGGGCTATTTGAGTTCTTAGTACGGCCGGGGCCATTATGGCCCCCCCTTAAGATCTCGGCCGTGAAACGGCCGATCGCCGCGAAAATTTGCATGCATGTCAAGTGAAGTGTATAGAATACTATAGCTATTTCAATTTTTCGAAAAAATTACTCATTTGCATAATTATGGTAAATTATGCAAATTAGGTCCAAAAATTCATATTTTTAGCCATAAATCATATATTCTTCATATTTAAGCTTTCTTTTCCTCTGCATATATTTGTTAGACCATTTGGAATAATAATCGAAAAAAATTTGGAAAGCTAGGTTATTTCTTATGTTATCTCTTGTTTTGATAATTTCTTATGTATTTCATTGTTTTTTTAACTTATGTATTTTATTGTTTTTGTTGTTTTATTTCATTTCTAACTATAATTTAACTATTTTGACCGCCAAAACAAACACCTAAACCTTAAACAAGACCAAATAACCAATGTTTTATCTCTTTTAGGAAAAATGATATTTCCATATGTTTTGTACACAAATCACGAAAATGAGCGATTTTCGGGCCGACATGTAAAGACAAAAGGTCACGTGACTTTGTAACGGTAGGTCCGATTTTCAAAAAAATTGTTTTAAAAGATGCGCAAGACTCGAAAGAATAAAGTCATGAAGCGGCGGGCGTCATCCGTATGCTCCCGAACAATCAGAAAATCGAGGGGGCCATGATGCCCCCGGCCTTATTAGGGTTAATGATATTCAATTTGCTATTACAATACTGGGCAAGGAAGTGGTACATACTAAACTACTAATTGATTGTATTTTGTCAGATAAAGTCTATACTCACATGGGAGAATGACTTCTGTGAAGGAGGGCCACTACGTCCATATTTAGCTGCCATAGTAACCCTTGACCTGTAATCACCAGTGCATCAAAAGAATCATTAATGTCAGGAACAAGGAATTCAAAAACTGCAAAAGACCAAAAGTTTTTGACAAGTTCACAGGGTTTTATATTTTATCATGTCAACATTATTAACCTAAATGCATATGTGCATGTATGTAAATCAATTACCTAAAAGACATTGAAGACATAAATATGGGCTCAAACTGTTAACAAAATTGTTAGGGCTGCAATTGGGTTTTAGGTAAGGTTTACAGTTAGGGTAAAGGTTAGGCATAGGGCTGGTTTCAGGGTTGAGGTTAGAAAGTTTGTTACTGTTAGAAACTGACTCCAAGCCCCTGTTTCATAAAATTGGATATCAATATTAAACAAGTTACGATAATTGTTATAAGCTACTGAAATCCATGCACTTGATTGGCTGTGAGCAAGCCGCTGTTTCATAAAACTTGATATCAATATTAAACAAGTTACGATAATTGTGATAAGCTACTGAAATCCATGCATTTGATTGGCTGTGAGCAAGCCCGTTTCATAAAACTTGATATCAATATTAAACAAGATACGATAGTTGTTATAAGCAACTGAAATCCATGCATTTGATTGGCTGTGAGCAGATTTGTCATAGATATGTGGCAGTTGTTATTGATAACAGGTTTTATGAAAGAGGGCCCAGAGTGATTGTCTTTGGAGCACTACTGTACACTCACCTGCTCAGACTGCCCATACATTTCAAATACTTTCAAATTGACTGCAATACAAGATTTCTGGTGGTCAAGGGCACTAGGGCAACAGTTGAAAATAAAGTTGAGAGCTGGTCACTTAATAACATTTTGAAAGAAACTATCTGGTGTTTTTTAATGATAAAATTGAATGGGTACAGCTATATAATGCATGTGGCATAAAAGTGTGGTAAAAACTGTTCAGATATTTTTCATCATTTTCTTAATATGAGGGAATTACATTTTGAAGGGAAATCCTTCTCAGGAGGCGTTTCTACTAGGATAGTCTTCCAACTTGAAATACAAAATATAAGAACCCTCACAAATTATTTGTCATCTTTACCAGATATCAATCTTCTCTTTAACTCTGAGCCCTGTCAAATACTAGTTGATACCTGAGTGTTTGAAGCTGTTCTCCTGCTTCAGGAAGGATCCCTTCTATGATGTTGTCATGACAATGCCTCTTCTTGCTGTTAACACCAGTCACAGAAGTGTGTAGGGTATCAATGCTGTCAATATAGAATAACAAACATAAAAAACAAGAATGCTTTAATGCTGTACGTTTATAGAAAGTTTCACTCGAAATCAGTACTTTAGTGACAATTGATGACACCTAAATAGCAGTAAAATACAATTTTGTTCAACTTACCGATGTTGGAAAGAATAATTTGAAAATTCAAATCGTGAGTCTACTGTCAAACTTGCCGATCAGCCACATCGTATTCATTGCGTGCATTTGTGTGTAATGTGTGTATTGACTATTCATGTGTGCAATTGCTGCGTATTAGCACGTAGTAAAGCGCTAGAGGTCAATACTCTTTAGCATTTACTCTCTATGCTTTGCTGGAGTGGGAGGTCCCAGGTTACCAAGTCCATGCGCT
This sequence comes from Mesocentrotus franciscanus, assembly GCA_037976565.1. Classification (NCBI taxonomy): domain Eukaryota; kingdom Metazoa; phylum Echinodermata; class Echinoidea; order Camarodonta; family Strongylocentrotidae; genus Mesocentrotus; species Mesocentrotus franciscanus. The sequence goes on from CP137675.1 coordinate 23,627,549, forward strand.
CGTGCCCTTTGGTATGGTTTTTTTAATAGAGGACTTACCGGTAAAGCCGTCTGTCCCATGGCTGCTTACTTACAATACAAGCATATGCTTTCTTAGCAGTCAGATAAAGCAATTCTCAAACAACATCACAAACATCAAAAATTAACAAAGTCAGATAGATCTAGTAATAGCATAGCATTTTATTTTAAAAATTAACGTCATCTTTTCTTCTTCAACATTATCAACTTCAACATCTTTCTTTCTTTGAATTATCATCTTTCATTCAAATGATTCAATGTAACCTTTGACATTTTGGTAACATATTAATCAATGTGTCAACACTTAAAGTCTTCGTCAGTGACAATCAATGACATGACAGAGTCAGGCATGCGAAAAAAACTTAGTAACCAGATCTAGTCTTAATCTTACTTAGTTTATCAAGCCAAGCTAAGCTAAGTTAGTAAGTAGACTATTAAACTGACTAAGTATTAAATTAGATCTAGAGTAGAGGAGGGAGTTTTTGGCCACTTAAGGCAAAATCCTATTTTGGGACTCTTTACTTCCTATTTATTATCATTTTTTGTTCAAATCATGAAGCCAATACCATTATTATTTATACTAAAAAAGAATCCCAGAAAAAAAAATCATGAATTTCCATGGCAATATTCATTTTCTTGTTCACTTTTTCGGCGGAAGTTTTCAGCCTAGCAAGGCAGTACAAAGTCAATAAGGAGCGCGCGCCGTGCGTTTGCCCGCTGATCTATAGTGCGTGCGGCCAGAGCACATAATCCCCCGCATGGCCGAAAACTACACCTGCGGGTGCGGTGATCAGAAATTGGAATCTAAACTATACAGAGATACGGCGCTATAGTATCCGACTGATAGGATAACATACATGCGGTGAAAAACTTTTGAGCTTGCGATGATAAAAAAATCTGACTCTAAATCTGAAAAATACTTGAAATACAGCTCATTTTATGGGACCCATATTCCTTACAGACACGCGTAAGATATTCCATTTTTCCGGGTAGCGGGAAAGCCGATTAGATCTACATCACTAAAATGTGATATGTTAAGCCTTAAGGATACATTTTCCATTGCAAATGTGGTTCTCCAGTGACTCTGCCATGTTATTGTATGTGTGTGATATGTTATGCTGTTATTTTATCATGCATCCAACGGACCGGCCGAAAACTGCCTCCTTTACTTAGACTAGTACTAGCTCTAGTCTAGAGCTAGACATAGTCATACTCATACTCATAGACTTGAGTTGTCTCTAGACTAAAAAATTCATACTCATCAAGTCAATGTTAAAAATACCTGCAAACATCTGCTAACTCCTTAGCAATTCCAGGATCCACATTGAGTTCTTTTGCCACTTCTTCATGAGAAAGATGCTCCTTCCTATCGAAATCAACATTTTCTGTTGTCAAGCAGTCCCACATCTTGGGAAAATCGGCTACGGCCATCAGAGCAGAACCCCCCGGGACCTCGCCGGTAGGATTGGACTCATTATCGCTCATGCCTGCTGTTGAGCATATGAGGTAGATGAGCTGCGCGTGCGATGATAGTAATAGTAGCTTACAAATGTAAGGTTCCTTTGGCTGACCTTTTCTACCCGGTTTTCGTTCACCAATGTAATGTTTGGTAATTTCTTAATCAATTTATAATAATTAACAAAATTATTATGAAGGAACAAGTCTGTCTGAAATGCAGGTGATCTTCATTCAATTCAACAGAGAGCTTATGTCTTACAGAGAGGATTCACTCTGTGTTACTTCCGTAGTGCACCTATCATATTTTGGGTTAAGAAGGATAAAAGAGTTGCATGTACCTTGTCTTGCGTTGTCTCGTCTCATAGCTACGTATATGGCAAGCCAAATACCCAATAAAGCGATAAACTCAGTTTATCCATAGAGATAGACTATATATATTATTAAATATATTATCTCTATATGAGTTTATCTCATAGAGCTATATATAGCTCTATGGTTTATATACATGTATATACAATGAAAAGAAAAGATTTGGCTTGCCATGTACGTAGACGCTTTTGCCAAAAAGCCTGTCGATCTCGAAATTATAGTCACACATTCTTTACTACATCCAGCCTCACTGTAGCTGTCGGGTTTAGCCCGGCCCCCAACAAAAATTATATTTGCTTATTTTATCTTACTTACTTTATCATAAGCGCTCTACAATAATGCAGCATAATTACCCTGGCTTTAGCAGTGCAGCTGTCACGCGCTCTGCGTTTCAAGGAATAAATTCCTACCATGCAGGTCCCCATTTACTTCACCTGGGTGGAGTGATCGAGTGGCAAATGTAGATCAATGTTAGTTGCCAAATGACTAGTGCCGCGGCGGGATTCGAACCGCAGACCTTGTGATCGACAGTCCGACGACGTATCCCCAAAGTCACCCCATCTACTCCATGCATAAAAAATTGTCAGGAAGAAGTATTATAAAATATTTAACTCAAAAAAAAAAGTAACCAAAAAATATAAAAAATAATAATAATAAAAATCGGTCGGGATGGATTATCAAGATCAAATTTTCCACTTGATCAAGCCCCACGGGACCAAATGTTGTCAGAAGGAAAAGCTATGGCTATACATTACGAAAGCAATAATAATAAAAACTTACAAAATTGTCCATCGGCAAGGGGGAGGGGTGACATTCCCCTGGAAATTAAACACACACGCACACACACGCACACACACACCAAAATGTCCTTAGGCTATTTATAAACCAAGCTTTGCTGCCCCAAATGGCTTGGACGTAAAGAAAAAGGATATATTACATTTTGACCTCAATAATTAATGCAAAAGTGTTTTATTGTATTAAGTTCAACTTTACAAAATCCTATCTTGGGTAGGCCTATTATGATTTTCTTGAGGCGCAATTTGGTGTAACTGAATGATCTGTTCATTGGTAACTTATTAATTGTAAAAGTTTTATTGCTCTCTCGAAACTACACTCAAATATTGACAGAATTATGTAAACCGGCACTCCCATAGACCATTTTTAATGTTAAGTTTTAAATGACTTAATAAAGGATTATTCAAGGCAAGTTATTTGTGTAATGCATGAATGGCGTAGTTTCAGCATATGATATGGCAATCACATTAGCCCATGCAGATACCAAGCATGCAAGCTCCCTTAAGGGACGTACGCCTCCATTTTTGAAAATGGTTGCCCCGTTATATATCGAGGACATCGCCAAAATTATGTTAGAAATCCCTATTAATGACCCACTTTAAGATTTTGGCCTACATGAGTGGGGTCTACTATTTTCTTCAGAATATTACCTCACCCATATTCTTGCTAAAGTTCAAATCTCAGATGGATGTAAAAATGTTTAAAATTGTTTCGCTTTTTTCATCCGAAGTCCTATAATCTTCATCAGGCCTAAAAAAAAAGAAAGATGTGGTATTGCCCTTTAGGTGCCAAAACATGGGTCGGTCTGTCGGAAAAAAAAAAATTGTTTAAACTTTTTTTTTAGTGCCTTCAAAATGTGTCATGAATAAAGTGTTGTGAGCCTTTCCGTAAAAAACTCCGTAAAGAACGTCGCCCAAATCTCCCTGGTTTCTAGCTGGTGCAGTGCATGGTATATACACGTACACGAGGCCGGGGTCTACTTGCATGTTTACGCTAGCAGGATTTTGAAACTAGGGCAGAAGACGAGTGAGAATTTGGGAATAATTTGATGATTTTATGCATTTATATCCCATTTAAACAAACAAAATACATACCTTTTTATTGATTTAAAAAAAAAAAATTTAAAAGCCGACCGTAGATTTTTGGGTCGGTCGCACAAGGCAATACAATATTTTTTTTTAAGGCCTCATGGGTAGGCCTACACCTTTCTTCCAGATTGACCCTTAAAGATACTTGTCCCTTTTACAGCGGCAACATCAAATTCTGAGAACTTTGCAGGAATTATGAATATGTCGTGTATGTCCTATCAGTGAAATATAAACATTAGCAGTGTCCTAGTATTCAAACTATCCAAGGAAACCCGTTTACCTTCTCGGACTTCACTGTCACTCTGTCAGACACTATTGAGTGACTGACTGACATTTTTTTTTCTTTGGTAATTATACATAAAATGAGCTGTAACAGGTAGGCCTACATGAGCATTTGTCTACATCAATAACCCACTATGGCCGCCAAAATTAAACTGATTGAATCTTTGCGCAGCACAAAACGTACAACCATTCGGTAAAAGGGTCTGAAAATCAGACTCTTACTTAGGTGATTGCAATCTCTTAAGTCGATTCGACAACTAATGGTCGTTATTTTCCGACTAAAAGCCATTTTCAAGCCCTTTCGTTTTGAGGGAAGTTCTAAATTAGTATTGTCTTTCAAATGCCGTTGGAATTTAACCTTTTCATTTTTTGGGCCTGCAAATAAAAAAATTAATGGGACATAAGAATGCCTTAATTCTAGTTCAATATTTGCCTATGCTGTCGGTCGAGTAGGCCGTCGGTCAAATGATCTAAACCCTGAAAAAATGTCAGAAAAGACCCGCGAGACCGACATTTTTGGTCTCGTAGGATAGGCCTATCAGCTAGTCAATAATAAACCATTATAAATTGTCATAAGATCTGCGGTCTCGTATGTTTTTGTCTCATCACTATTGTGTGCTGCATGTATCACTACGTACAGCCCACGACAATCAAGACAATTATACAGCCAATCAAGTCACGTCTATATAGCGCGTGATTTCTCAAAAACAAATCACAAAATAATGGCTACTCAGTCTCAGAATAAAAATCAAACGACACCCCAAAATAGACATAATCACGAAGTGGGGAAGGTAAAATCGCTTTCGGCGTTCATACTGTAGGGATTTATTTTGTACTTCTTAATTCATTTTCTATTCATTTTCTATTCATATTCATATTCTCTATTCATATTCATACTCATTCACATTCGCCCTTTTCATACACCACCCTTTTCATCTATCTATCTCTCTCCCTTATTGGTTTCAATGTTCACCAGATGCATTAGAGCTAAAAGTATAATTTACATATACTATGAATATTCAATATATACCTTTTGTTTATGTTGGAATATTCAAGAATACTTTGTGATGTTGATTTATACATGTTTGTTACTATATGAATATTAATTGGGTTTCTTTCTTATTTGCATGGAATTTATGCAAATGCTACATGGAATGCAGTTTTACTTTTAGACATTAAAAAACCTGGTCAATTAGCCAGTATAGGTATCAACCCGACATCATGTCTCCTGGGCTGTCTCTGTTTACTTAAGAGTGCTGGGATTTTGTTAGAACCGCCACCTTACAATACGAAGGACAAAAGGAACTTTGGATAAACGGATAATCGGATTAAAATCTCAACCGCTGAATGGATTGATAAGCATCAGTGGAGTGGTTCTTCGTCAGACATTGAATTTATTTATAGCGTTGATATGGATACAGGTAGATAATTCTACGCAGCATGCGATGGGCGGTTGCCGCAAAGAAAAATGCCAAAATAATTGAATGGAAATTGAATGACAGCTATATAAGTCCCATGCATGCAGACAAGTTCGGATCCTCACATTTTGCTCATCAAATAACCCCACAGGGCCCACACAATGAGTGCCCATGATCACTTAGCCGAGGCACCACAAATCTGTCAAACCATTATACAGAGCACAAAGGATTGAACCTACTTACGAAAAAAATCCCTTTTGTCGCGTCGTTACCTCTATTTTCTAATTTCTACGTTAGCAATTTAACAGAGTATCTCTGTACTTTACTTTGTTCATGGTGATCAATAGGATGATCGATACTCACTTTATCTGCAATAAATCGTTTTATTCTTCACAGGGGAAAAAGAAAGCCGATTTCAACCGCGTTTTGTAAAGACTGCCTGCATGAGAAATGCGTCTATGCTTAAAAGAGATGTTTGAGCAGACGTAGTCGTCATTTCGCATATACATGTATAACTTTGGGAAGCGGGGAGAGCAAAGTTTGGAGATATATAGTTTAGAGGGTTTCTGGTATACAAGCCATCTTGTTCGGTGTTTCAGATATTTGAGTTGGAAGTGCCTTCATCTTGTCACATTGGGGAAAAAAACCCTGTTTAATCTGTAATCTTAAGATCTCCAATTGGGTGGAGATGTAGCTTGAATACATCGTGATAATTATTTTTTATGACACGGATTTGGGGACCGAAGCATCGTAACTGTAACAAGTGATGATCATGCCGCATATCTGCAGTGGTTCTCAGCTCAAGAGACCAACAGGCAACTAGATCGAGTGGCCAACATCGACAGCGTCTCGTGGGCCTTCTGAACTGTCATATATGATTGCAAACAGTAATTCGTCTGCAGAATCGCAATGTATCGTTGAATCGTCAATATGGTAACCACCATCCTCATTTGATCCCTTGTCGTTGACGTCCAACCATCATGATTCAGAATCCAACATCGTCTCGAGACGAACCAAACTTGACTATGATAACCAGCCTTCTGAGTCTGACGTCATTGACCACGTCGTCGCTGCTCCTTTGTATTTTCGTACTCGTTCTCGTCCTCGTCATATTGAATGCAAATCGTCGGAGGGCAGTGACACCGGTTGAAGATGTAGTCACATTGTTACCAGGCCCGAGAGGGGTCCTAGCAACGGTTAAGGTCCTCTTGGGAATGACTAAAAAAGCATCAAGACGTGAGTTCAAATTACAGTGAACTAATCAGTAAACATAATTATCTGCAGTGTCTACTTTTCTTTTTCTTTTAAATGTTTCAGTAACAGCAACAGATTATATAGAAAGTAATAATGAAGAAATTCGAGAGTCGTCTTCTTTCATTTGTCAAATATTACCATTACCTGGAAAAGGGACATTTAATAGAGTTATATTGCGTAAACGGAAAACGGTAATGACAGTATAGTTGCAAAAAGCAGCTCTATTTATTGATTTATATGATCTCATCTTTATGAAAACAATAATTGAAGGTACCATTATTGAATCCATAAAGATGAGATCAAATAAATCAATAAATAGAGCAGCTTTTGCAACTATACTGTCATTACCGTTTTGGGAAATCTTTGCTTTCAACTAAATCATTACTTTCATTTCCGATTTGTTTTTTTTTGTTTTCAATTGAGTTTTATTTATTAGAAATAACTTTTATGAAGCTAAGTTGCTTCTTCATCTTTTTGCACTGGGAAAATATTTAGTTGAAAAAATCCCAAGATAGGGTTACTTATGTGCTCAACTAACGTTTTGGCAATTATATGCCCAACTTGGGTGGCTTTGCCTTTGCTTGATTTGTAGAGAGAGGTGATTGTGATTGAGAAAATCATAACTAATTGAACAAGTTGGACATAAAATTGCCCATCGAATTTGGTCGACCGGGAGCCCTCATGTCGGGCTTTTTTCCATCCAATCCCTAGGGGCCTATATTTTAAAACCGTGTTTCACTCTCAGCAACTTTCTGATTAATTGAAAGGATCCCCCCTTCATTTGCCTAAATATGCACTTGCTTTATATCCACCTACAGACATGTTCGAGAGGACAAAGACATATGGGAAGATCTTTGGGATCGGAAATGGCCCGGACTCTTACGTCATAATAATGGATTATGCTAGTCTTGAAGAGGCCTTTGTTACAAAAGCAGATCTGTACTCTGACAGGGGAGGTGTCATTCAGACAATGCTGGAATCAGTCATTCCAGAAAGAGGTAAGGCATTCAGCGAGGAGGTGATCCAACGTACATTGGCTCCGACGATAATTACCTCGGGCTCTATTTAGTCAAATTTAGTCAAAGGTTTAGGGTTAGGCTTAGGGCTAGGCTTAGGGTTGCCATTGGGTTTTAAGTTATTATGTTTAGAGTTAGGGTAAGTGTTAGAGTTGATTTAGGTAGCCTATAGCGATTGGTCGAGGGTTGAATTAAGGAATTCGGTTAGTGCAGGATACTAACCGCAGAGCAATTGTCGATGTAGCATGCAAGCATGTTAAAGCGAGTGAGGATCAGGGTTGTCACGAGACCTCTTTGAATGGGGTGCCATGGAGGGGGTGGTTACACCTATACATTTTGTGTACGCCCCTAATGAGTAAGAATTGAAACATCAATAAAATGCTCTCAAAATTTTCGGCAGTCTGGCCTCGAACGCCAGTAAAGCGACTTTGATTATTTTTAAATATAAATTTTACATCAAATATTCAGGAATTATTGTCAAATTTCTAAAAATTTCGCTTGTGCAGCTCCTAAAACGTAATACAACGAGAGACAACGAGAGACATTTTGTGTACGCCCCTAATGAGTAAGAATTGAAACATCGATAAAATGCTCTCAAAATTTTCGGCAGTCTGGCCTCGAACGCCAGTAAAGCGACTTTGAGTATTTTTAAATAGAAATTTTACATCAAATATTCAGGAATTATTGTCAAATTTCTAAAATTTCGCTTGTGCTTGTACGAGAGACAGCTTAAGATGAATTACAACGCTTCAAAGAATTTCCAACACTTGACTTAGACTGACATATATAGTCTTTGAATGACAGTCAAATGAATTATAAACAATGAACTACAATATGTCAATACAAATCTTAGTAGGCACATTTTCTCATTCCAATGCTTAATATTTCTTTTGTGCGTGTGTGTTTTGTTAGACTTGATCTTGAAAAATTTAACAAAGAGTCTTTCTAGGATCTCCTTTGTACTTCTTTCTTTCAGAAAACTGAACACTTTTTGCGTTATATATTTCATTCATTTTTATTAGTAACAGTTTTAGCATTCTCACACCACATTATTTATAAATGAGGGCTGAAACCGATCGCAAAAAAATTGAGAAACAAATTATTTCAATAACCTTGTCCTTCACGTACGGAAATGTGCGAATATATTACAATGACGCACACTGATGATGCACGTCATCCTAACATGATACGGGATATCAGTGGCGGTTCCAGGGGGGGGGGGCGGGAGGCCCGGGCCCCCGGATCCCCTAGAAAAAACAGGTAAAACACCCTTTTGTAAAAAAAAGAAGATGGGCCCCTCCTGGCGCTCAAGGGGTGGTTGAAAAAGAGTGCTCACTACCCCCACTGAGCGAAAAATCGACCGGCACGATTTTCCAATTTTCAATTTTCGGAGGCTCGATATCTTTATCCGCCCCTGCGGGATATAATTGCTCTTTAGTTGATTCCTTGAAAGTGAATCATGCGATCGTGTCGCTAAAAATCTTGTTGTGATTCGTCATCAGGTTCGATCTTCAACAACGGTACAGCATGGAATGAGTCTCGAGGGTTCGTTGCTAAAACCGTCAAAAATCCTGATTTTGGCGCCACCACCATATCCCGCTGTATCAACGAATCAATCCCCAATTTATGTTCCGAGCTGGATGCACTCGTTGACCGGCCGGTCGATCCCAAAAGAACCTACCAATGCTTCTTCGTCGATGTCTTCCATCGCATCGCATTTGGTGTCGGCATTAGCTACGAAAATTGCACCGTTAAGAGTTTCATTGATGATCTGGACAACGTAGTTGCCGATACGCTGAACCCGAGTACCCTTCTACTTATTCGGCCATCTTTGATAAACACTTTCCTCTTCAGGGATATCGGTCAAAGGTATATCGTTTATATAATACAAAAAGTTTGTTCAACTTCAATTTAGATATCATGCTTCACACTTTTCTGGTATATGCGCCTTATTAGTGATATAACTTTTTTGTGTCAATCCATTTTTGTGTTGAAATTTCAGTTTGACTTTGAGCTTATCAGTGGCGTACCTCTACTTTTAAAAAGGAATGGTTACTTTTTATATTGGACATGAGAACAGGGACGGATCCGGGATTTAATTTTTTTTAAAGAAGGGGGCGACATTATTCCGAGATATCTATTATAAGTCAAATCAAAGAAACAAAGAAACAACATCAAAAGTGACGTATTTCCAGGTGTATTTGTGTGTCCAACCTTTAACGGATGCATAAAAACACAACGGGCACATTTTGTGTATTTAAGGTATGCACAATTGAGTTTAAAGGGGAGGGGCATGGAATGGTGTTATATCCATGAATCAATCGATGCATGAAACTAATATTCGCTCGTGTATTTACGTTCTGGAACCTAGCTGCAGAGTTCGTCTAGCTACGTAAGAACAAGAGCAGAAGAGGTACTCGCCAAACAAGATGCCCCCGAAAAGTCATCAAGCCTTATTGCACTCTACGTCAAGTACATCGAGGGCATTCGCTCATCCGGTAAGGCATCATATTCGGAACCCGACGATGGATGGGTTATCGTCTACAACATGTTCTTCGCTGCTGCTGACACTATTCATGAAGTCCTCCTGTGGCACACTCTATTCCTCGCCACTAGACCAGATATTCAACTGAAGGTAATGTTGAAAAATGTGTTCTTTCTTCATTTCAAGTAAAACAAAAATGACTGTTTTGGTAAGCTTTCGCTTCCGTGCTTAAAGTGAAGGTAATGTACGTGGTATTATCATTAAAATCTCGTCAACTCAACGATTGGACAATAGGTATTTGGAAAGTATTTGGACGAAAAGTAATATTCACAGTCTTCATAGATCTCATCAACCCGATATCTGGACGAAAAAGCAAATTCATGGATCTCGTCAACCCGTATTTGGACAATAAGTCTTTGGACGAAAAATCTAATTTATGGATCTCGTCAACGGTCAACCCAATATTTAGGCAATACTTTGTTCTTGTTGAAAAGTCAATCGACAAAAAGAACAGATTCACAGATCTCGTCAATGTGATATTTGGGCAATATATCTTTGGATGAAAAAACAAATTCACAGATCTCGTCAACCCAACATTTTGACAAGTCTTTGGACGAAAAAAACAAATTCACAGATATCGTCAACTCAACATTTGGACAATAAGTCTTTGTCCGAAAAAAATCTGAGACCTCATCAACTCAACGTTCGGACACTAAGTCTTTGGAAAATCTTTGGACGAAAAGAAATATTCACAGATCTCGTCAACCCAATATTTGGACGTTAAATCTTTGCAAAAAAAATCCTTGGATGAAGAGCACAAATTCATTGACCTCTTTAACTCAACATTTGGACAATAAGTCTTTGGACGCAAACAACAATTCTGAGACCTCATCAACTCAAAGTTTGGACAATAAGTCTTTAGGAAAAGTCTTAGGATGAAAGAACAAATTTACAGATCTTGTCAACCCGATAATTTGGACGTTAAGTCTTTGCACACAAAAAAGCACAAATTCATTGACCTCTTTAACTCAACATCTGGACAATAAGTCTTTGGACGGCAAACAACAGTTCTGAGACCTCATCAACTCAAAGTTTGGACAATAAGTCTGTAGGAAAAGTCTTAGGATGAAAAGAATAAATTCACGGATCTCGTAAAACCGACATTTGGACATAAGTCTTTGGACGTAAAGAAAATATTACAGATCTAGTCAATCAGGTATTTGGACAAGAAGCTTTAACGAAAAGAAACTGCTGCTGCAGATCTCGTCAGTTTGATTACTTGGGATTGAGACATTCCCGAGTTGCCGATCAGTTCAGCGATCTCGTCAGTACGACTTTCTTGGAAACAGATAGAACACGACTCCAGATCTGGTCAGCACAAAATATATTTGGAACGAGAACACGAGAATCCAAAAGAATTCTCATCAGAGCAACATTTCAAAAGCTGCTACTGCTTTTTGGCATCTTAAAGATGTCAAGTTTACATTCGGACGTTGTCTTCTCTGTTTGTCATCACAGCAAACTCGAGTTGACGAAACATTATCTATGATCTTACAAATCTCGTCAACTCAGAGAAGCCCATATTCGAAATCTAACTTAAATTCCTTTGCAAGAAAGGATGAGAAGTAAAAAGAATCACAGATCTTGTTGAGTTGGCACCCTATGGATGAGAAGACCATGGAGACCTTCTTGTCCGAACTAAGCCAAATTGACGAGAGATGATTATTTTATTTTCCATTTGCGTTTGATCGTTCACATCATACAGTTTTCATCATTTTCCTACGGAGTTTTCCCGGGCTTTTATTGATAATTTTCGCCCATTTTCCTTTGTAAAAAAAAAAAAAAATTATAATGTCAGAGAGGACATCCCATTACGAGTTTGAAATAATAGTTGGTATAGCTTAAAACAAGTCTTCCAGGTCTCAAAGGCGTAAAAAAATAAACGTACTTTAAGGCAGTAATCTTCACATGATCCTTAGAACTTAAGCCCATCTTTATTTGATTTTGTGTTTGTTTAAAGGTATATATGTACATTTCAGATATTTCTCTACCCCTACATTCTTTGGATTCTAAGTCAAACATTTTTACTTTAATTTATTTTTAACAGATGCGGAATGAAATAGACACTGTCATGAATTCCGGCAGTAGTGAATCGTTGTATGACCAGCGATCTCGTCTCCCAGTCGTTAGGAGCACCATCCTCGAAGTTCTGCGTATGCGTCCCGCTGCTCCCATGGGGGTTCCCCACGTTGTATCTGGCAAGGGCAGTGTAGACGGCTACAGCATCCCCAAAGGTAGTCAGATATTCTCCAACATATGGGGGGTGCACAACGACCCGGATATTTGGAAAGATCCATCGGTCTTTAATCCGGATCGGTTCCTAAGCAATACCGGTGTTCTGGACGAGGAGAAAGCCAAGTTGGTGATTCCATTTTCAATAGGTAAATATATCATCAGATTAAGGTAATATTATATGACCTCAAATGACCTTGCAATTTCCCCATTTCGATTGCTCCACTAACACCTGTCACTTTGTTAAAGATATAAATATAGGCCTATATATATATATATATATCACCTTTTACTATACTGCAATGACTTCCAAAGACTTGATTATATTTTGTCACCAATGATCGTCCATCATAAAAAAAACACAATAGTCAATCATAAATACCATTGTATAAACCTCTTCAAGTGCAAACGAACATATAGGCGCTTTTCTCTTATTCATTATCCTCCTCTTTTTTAACTAGCTCGTGTTGATATTCATTCTGATTTTCTTCCCATCCCTTCTATCTTCCCCTCTTTCGATCTAACTGTCTCTCTCCCCCATTCCTCTCCCTCACCCGTCGTGAATTCCCTATCCATCTAGCTTACCCGTCCTGCTCCGTCCCTATAGCTCTCTCTGGTAACATAATCATCTTTATCAACATCATTATCCTTCTAGGGCCGCGATCTTGTCCGGGTGAGCAGGTTGCCAGGAGAATCATCTTCCAGACCCTGGTCAGCTTAATTTCCAGGTACAGGATATCCCTTCCAGCAGGCAGACCTACACCTCAGCTTGTCAACGAGAAGCGCTCATTCACCATGAACCCCGAAAGATTCAAAGTTGTCTTCTCCAGGATTCAACCCGATCAGAGTCAATTTAAAGACCTTGAAATCCCATCTACAGAGTAATATGCTCATCGACCGTTGCAAGAGTGTTTTAAACATGAAGAATAAACAAACAAAAATAAAAATAATGAGAACATTGTATCCTGGTTTTTCTCACCATTGTCGAACGTCAATCGAAAGGGGTAGGATCTAGTCCACCATAATGCGTTTTATCTGTTTCCATTATAAAAAGTACCATATGAGTCGCTTTCATTTGGTCAGTTCATTCTCAGTTTCTTGTCTTAATAATTTTAAGAAAGTATATATATCATTGTTATCGTTGTTGTATCTATTCCGAGAAAAATAAAACATGCCTTTTAATATACGAGACAACAAATAAATATATCGATCAATTACAAAAGCTACACAATAGAGCAGGGAGAACTATTCTGACAATAAAAGTTCAATAACATTTTCTGTTACTTCAATGCATGAAATATACGTACCGCGGTGGGGGACTTTGACATCTCACCAGAAATTCCGTATTAGAGTAATTATGTTTAAAATCTTTAATAATATGACACCAGATTATTCAAATGAAAACATTTTATAACCCTAGCCCGTATCAGCTAAGGTACAATAATCTGTTCCCTTCCCAAACCCTGAACAAACAACTGCAAATGCGTTTTTTTTCTCTCTACATGGGGGCTAAGTTATACATCAGCATTCCCCGACCTACATGTATACGCAATTGCACATTTCTGTTTTTATTTAAACGATCACTTTCACAACTAATCTAATTAATGCCATAAGCCATTCTCATAATTTTATAAAACTTTTAGTACTGTTTTTATTCTTCTTCTTCCTCCTCTTCTTCTTCTTCTTCTTCTTCTTCTTCTTCTTCTTCTTCTTCTTCTTCTTCTTCTTCTTCTTCTTCTTCTTCTTCTAATCTTCTTCTTCTTCTTCTTCTTCTTCTTCTTCTTCTTCTTCTTCTTCTTCTTCTTCTTCTTCTTCTTCTTCTTCTTCTTATTTTTCTTTTTCTTTTTTCTGGTCCCCATGGAAGACCAGCTTGCACTATGCAAGTGCAGCTGAAATGGGCTATCCAGCCGTCTATTTCGTTGTTTTGTTTATTACGTTGTTCTTAGTTTTGTTGTTGTTCAATTTAATGCCATATTTTTGTTTGCTTATGTTCAATGTATATTATGTATATATATGTTTATAAATTTTTAAATTTCCGTTATTTTCTTTTGATAGTCTATATATGTATATTATTTTTTGTGTGACGAAAATAAAAGCGATAGGAGAGAGGGAGAGAGAGAGAGAGAGAGCGCGATAGGAGAGAGAGAGAGAGAGAGAGATCGAAAACCAAAGATGGGGCGGGGTGAGGGGTGGATGGAGGGAGAGGGGGAGAGAGACTGAGAGAGAGGGAAAAAAGACGGGGGCGGGGGAGATCAAGGTGGATCTATAAAGAGAATGATATGCAACCTCCTAATAATTGAAATACCTCGACCTCCATCCATCGATATAACCATAATAACATTTTCATCAACCTAGTGAACCTATGAAATTAAACCAGTCCACCTGTGCCCCCATATGACACCTGCGCCCCCTCATAATGACCGGTATATAACTGAATATTACTCAATTTGACAAAGAATTTATGAGACGAGAGTGTACATGTAGAATTGATTTTGTAATTTACCGGGGCGGAGACGAAGGTCATGTAAGATCCTCATTGCGCGCATTTCAACAATACACTATAATTGTTTCCTTCTAAGCGGAGAACCAAAGTCAGAAAAGAGAGTTTTGCCTGCCACTACCGCATAAACTAAGCACACCATGTTTATTCGAAAGATTTTATCATAATACACAATATTTCAGAGGTGCTTTTTAAAAATTTGTTGCGAACGATCCTAAATCGGAGGGGGCGTCCAAAAAAGCGGCCCTTTTAACGAAAAATAGTATTTTGTAAATCATATTTTAAGGAAACCTTGAACCACCATGATTTTGGTGTCATATGAAAGAGAATTAAATTATCTAAATTTTGATACCAATTTCAACGAAATTGGGATTAATTACCATCGCAAATTTAAGGAAAAACATGATTTTTTGTGATTTTTTTCCAAATATTGAATTTTATCAATAATCATTATTTTACATATATCAAAATCGGAGAAATACATTTTTTTGTAACTTTCCAGGAATCTGCCCATATACAAGGAAAATATTGTGTGAAAAGGAAAGGTTTATATCTTTTTTCAATAAAAAGTTATAGCAACCCAAAGTTATGGATTCGATTTCCACAAAAACAACATTTTTGCCCACATGTGTATTAACTGTATGCATATACGTGTATTAGTGTATTGAGGACCGGTTTGGTGTGTTTACATCGAGTTTTAAAGATAACTTTTGAGTAAAACCTCTAATCACCATGGATTTAGTGTCAAAAGATATTAAGTCTCGGTATCTCGGAATATTAACTGGACAAAAGTGATTAGACATTTAGTAGTGCAGAAAGTTCAAGGGATTTGGAGTGCTTCACTGCAATTGATAAGTACTTCTTCTGTAGTCTGGGATGTTTCAGAAAATGTGGGCATAGGCAGTTGCCCCACCCCGCCCCTTCCAGCCTCTTGTCATAATCTTGCCCATGACCAAGACAAGTTAGTCCATGAACACGAATAAAGTAATGCAGACAGTCCAGACAGTTAAAAGGATTAGGCCAGGAGAGTGCTTAGTGCAATTGATAAGTACTTCTATAACTACTCTGTGATGTTTTAGAAAATGGGACATGGGCAGGTGCCTCATCCCCCTCCCCCACACACAATTAACTATTATTTGACACCCCCTCTATCTGTCATCTGACCGCTTAGTACAATATTGTCATGGTAAAGACAAATATTTCAACATAATCAAAGACAGATCATTAAAAAAAATACTGCTTGGGATTTAGATGGGATTATATAAACGGCCCACGAGACCAACAATGTAGGTCTCTTGAAACCTCAGAAAAATTGTCAGAATGCCCATAAAACTGATATGGCGGTCTTGTGAATCCTCAAGTACCGTAATTTTTCAAAAGACCATGCACAATGCCGAAGCGTTAATGTGCTGTAAATTCTTTTCAATACATGTGGATATCAAGTCTGAGCCAAACATTTTTTCTTTTTTATTATTGAAGAAAACACATATAAACACTTTTATTTGCGTTAATATAGAAAACATTACTTAATACTTAATTTATAAGCATTAGAATACAGTTTATTGCATTGATATTTATTTGCTTCATAAATATACATGTATGTACAAAAAGCAACATGTATATAGATTTTCTGGCCTGGGGTACTCGTATTTAAAAAAGGTCCATTTTTCAGAGGGTAAATGTTAATGAACACCCAAACCTCTTGTACATTTAATGAAAAATTTAATGAAGACTCATATCTCCTAAAGCTTAGGGTATTGCTCAGAAGGGGTGGGCGTGGGGAATGAATTTCCTATTTTCATTTCTGAATATTTCCCGCACGGGAGTCACTCAGGCTTTCTTGTGGTTCTGAAAAGGAAGGGTTTGCAGATCAGTGTTTTACCCCTAGATTAATTTAATATATATTTCATTATTCACCTTGGATTCGCCTAAGCAGAAAGGAGCGACATTATGAAAATGCCTTAACTTGCCCTTTTTTCTAAATTTGGACGTCTTCCGATCACACTAGCACAACTTCACTATCAAAATTAATTTAATATATCTTTGGATGCCGTTTCAACGTGGTAAAATTAATTATTTGTTTTTAAATTCCTATCCACTATATGTCCTAAACCAACTAAAACTTGTACAGCTTTGTCGAAAGATCAAATAACCAGATAACAACAGGACTACAACATTTAGACAGGCCTTTTTATTTTTCTACATCACGTCTTTGACACAAAACTTATTTGATGTTTCCAGGGGCAGACTGGGACTGAAAATTAAAGTGTTGTGCGACCTGCCCACAGAATATGTAAGATGCATATTATATATCAAGTGGCCCTCAAACCAAAAATAAAGAGCTGCTCGTAGGGAAATTTCCCCAAACTCCCCAGGGCCAATCTGTCTCTGGATCTTTCCTTATAGGATACGTGTATCTTTATCTACCCAAAATGACAAATTTGTCACTGGCAGTTGTCAGTGGAAGCCCTCGTAAAAAGTAAAGCACAGGCGTCGATTGAGAGAGAGAGAAAAGAGAGAGAGAGAGAGAAAGAGGGGGGTGAGGGGTTGACACCACGTCAACTCAAGAGTTTGATAAACATTGTGTCCTAACATTTAACACAAAATCTTCAAAATCTAATGAGCGATTTTTTTTTTCTTGAATATTCTTCAATCTGGTCAGGAAATTCAAATTCTAGGGATTATCATTTGTTTGTATGAATAACTATGTCATTTTCTTATTTACATAAATGCATTCTTTATTCTTTACCATACAATCATGGTGATTCAATTCTCAAACATTCATCCCACACCCATTTACATTATAAACATTGTCTTAATGTACGTCTTATGCCTTAATTTATTTCAAAATTCAGAACTAGTTTGCATTCTAAACACATCTCGGTAGTTTTAAATCTCATTTCTATTTCAAATTGGGGTGGCGGGGGTTGGTGAAACGTTCTTAAACCCATCTCCAGGATGTGCCAGGATGTACACTTTACCAAAAACTAGGGACTTACAATTCCAAGATTTCTCCCACACTCACCCCATAATACATGCATAATGCTGCATTTATTTCGTTGAATTTGGTATCAAAATTTAGATAATTTAATTCTCTTTCATATGACACCAAACTCACGGTGGTTCAAGGTTTCTTTAAAATATAATTTACAAAATACTATTTTTCGTCAAAAGCTAGGGCCACTTTTTTGGACGCCCCCTCCGATTTAGGATCGTTCGCAACAAATTAAAAAAAAGCACCTCTGAAATATTGTGTATTATTACAAAATCTTTCAAATAAACAAGGTGTGCTTAGTTTATGCGGTAGTGTTGGCAGGCAACTCAAAAACTAAGCATGATATTTGACTTTGGCCCTCCGCTTATATTCTGAAAATGTTGAAAATGTCAAGCAAATTTTGTCAAATACAAATAAGACAGCGTAAACTTGTATGCTAGATTACACTATGCAATACATCAACGGTATATTTATTTTTTGTTCCTTCTCAAAATTGTTGAGAAAATTAAATTTTGTCAATTTTGTAAATGTATGTACGCTTGCAATAACGTTGTCTTTTCATATTTAATTTGTTTTATGTACTTTACCGTACTTGGTCACTTGTTTAAGTTGTAGTCGCCAAATTCAATGAGATGTCAATATACTAATTTAACGCAAATCTGAGCTGAGCATAGCCGATAAATATTGCCAGTTGGATCGCACTACAAGCGCGAATTGTACTTGAGTTGAACACTGAATCATGTCTGGCAAGAAAGCAAAGGGAAAATCTGACAATTCGTTGGAACAAGAGGATGTTCTTCAAGCGGTGGTTATCGCAGACAGCTTCAACACTCGGTTTGCTCCTGTAAGCCTTGAGAAACCTCGAGTAAGTGAACAGTCTGAACACAGATTGATTAGGTTTGGTTTGGTTTGGTTTGGTAGGATGTGCCAAGCGCAAGCAGCTGTTCGCTACTCTGACAAATTTGAGCCAAGTGATGCATGCATGCTGCTCCATCTCCAGCTCCTGACCCATGCATACTCATCCTAGTCCGAAAATTCTGTCTTTTTGTTCATTAGCCTCTGATTTGGGTAAGGTCGGCTCCTCTCTTTAGAGACAGAAGCCGACCATAACTTCATAAGGACTCAGGACATCAGGAGCTCCTGTGCAAACTCGGTGGAACGGATCTGGCCACCAAATATTCCGGCAAAACTTTTGGACTAAAATGTCGCTTCATATTCATATCCGATGCATTTATTTTTGAAAATTAGGTCTAGGCTAATATACATCGGTTCCACTTTCCAGATTGACTGTATGATGCGTTTAAGGGTCTTTATTCCCTTTCTTCATCGAATTGAACTCTGCTCCGTGTTGAAATTTTTGCAGCGCATGCGCAGTAACAATTTTAACACGGAGCGGAGTTCAATTTCGACGAAGAAAACCAGTGCGAACTATGGTCACACATCCATACTCAAATGTTCCTCTTTAATATTTTAAGACAACCATCAAGAATAACTTTGAGACAGTCTCTATTGCAATGAACTTTCATGACCCGCACATAGTTATCAGTTATCTTTACCAGTTTACCAGATGCTTTTTCTTTCTTTCTAGGCGTTGCTTCCTCTGGTGAATTGTCCAATCATCGACTACACCTTGGAGTTCTTGGCAACCAATGGTGTGCAGGAAATATTTGTCTTCTGCAGCTCACATTCCGACCAAATCAAACGTCATGTTGAGTAAGAAATGACTGATTAAGTACTCTTATGATCAGGCTACACAACAACTTGAACAAGGCCTCTTTTTTGTAGATAATTATGAAGTTGACAAAAGAGATCTCATGAAAAAAGCTTATACAAACAATCTTCCTCCTTTATAGAGTAGTAATTCCTTGTAATAGGATAACATAATAGCAAAAATGAGATTGAAATATAAGGCCAAATAACAAAAAAAAAATGTGTTTCTCGTCCGGACTTTAAAAAAAAAGGAGGAGGCAGGGCATTACCATTTACTATTTTGCAATTTTTTGCGATTTTATTCCAAGATGGCTGCCATGCTAATTTTAGCTGGCCAAGCCTATTTATATTCACAGATATTGTGCTATGTGAGTATACTGATGCAATGTATGACAAAAAAATGATTTGATTCACCACTTTAGAAGCTATTTAAACAAAATGTATATCACAGGCTTTTTTTTTTGGGGGCTTTTTTTCCCAGAATAGTTAATAGTAGAAAAAAAGGAGGCGGTCGGGGACAAGAAAGACTTAATTTTTTGTTATTTGGCCTAACAACAAGAATATTATTTGACTGGCCAATCTAGATAGGCTCATCTCTCTTTGCACAATACTAATATACTAGATACAGTGTCCATCAGATGGTTGATAAGAATTTTTTGTACTGAACATTCACTGTAAATTTTATTGAGTTTGTTGGATTTTAGTTTTCACCGTTTTCAAAACCTGAAACTTAAATTGAAACACTGTATTTGTATATCATTAGGAGATGTAAAATCATCCCCTAACAACTGAGATATTCAGATAGGTAACAATTAGGGAGCATAACATGAAAATGTAAAAGTAATATAGGGTGTGCATAACAAATAATTGAGAGCTAACTTCTGTATGCACCACAGAAGACCACACTGACTAGTCTACTTGCCTGTTGTTTTATAATCATTTAGAGTATAATTTTTCTGTAATTTAACTTGTACTACCTCATTACAGAAGTATATTTAAAGCTGATATTTTTTAAATAAGATAAAGCAAAACCTGCTTTAGTGACCACCTGTATAGAAAGACCACATTTCTATGTTTCCCTTGAATAGTGTTTCTCATTGACTTGTGTACTAAAAAACCTTTAAAAAAAAGACCACCTGTCTATAAGGACCACTTTCCTTGTCTCCCTTGAGAGGTCTTTATATACAGGTTTCACTATACAAGCAAAGAACCCGATTGCGTACATGGAGAAGCAAAATGTCTGTGATGACTTGTTCCCTTTAATGTTCCTTCTTCGCATCTGCACCCTTCCAGAAATTGCAAATGGAATAAGAAGACGTCACCGTGTCGTGTATACCCAGTCCTCTCTGAGGGATGTCATTCGTTAGGAGATGCTCTGAGGGAGATGGAGAGAAAGTCGCTGATTCGATCCCACTTCGTCCTTGTCACTGGGGACCTCGTCTCCAACCTCAAGCTTAAGGAGGTCCTGGAAATGCACAAGTAAGTTGGAAGAAGTCTTTGATGTGATGGGAGAAACCCTTTTTGTCTTTTGGTATCTCTTGTGCTCTGTTGATTTTGGAATGCATGTAATTTGGGCACAAATTGCTGCACTATGCTTGTCAATTTCTGCTGCATAATTACTTTGTATGAAATTGAAAATTTGTTGAAAAATAAGAATTAATATTAGCAGCCTCGATTAATCTTATGTTTGTGCTGCATTGTGTTATATCAAGTTATTGTTTTGTCAGTAGAATATTGTTGTGCCAAAACATTTTGTCAAAAATATGAAAAGGAAGATCTGGTGCACTCAAGCATGTGCTAATTTTTATCCCTACTTGCCAATAGTAAGAACGTGACTTTGTCTCGCTCAAGTTCCAGGGTCTGTTCTCAAAGTCTACTTTGAATTGAAATTTGTTCCTTTGAAAGGTTATAATTCATGTTGTACTGTTGACAGTAACAGTAAAAGTTAAATGTATTTTTACATGATTCATGATAGGCCTATACTGTTTGCCACTTTGCCACAATGATTCTAAATTGAGTGTTTGCTTATTTACCGGTATCTCCAAATTTGTAGCTAGTCTGGGATAAATTCTAAGTCATTGCAGCTGTTTTATTTCTTTTTTAAAATGAAAATATATTCCAGAAGGACAATCTCTTAGTAATCACTATGTATGCTGATTATGCCCATATCAAATAAATTCCATTTGGGGGCTGTAGTTATGCAAATTTAATGAAAATATTTAGTACTCTTCTCACAGGAATAGATTCCAAAAGGACAAACTCTCTGCAATCACACTGTAATGCATGCCATCTTTATACCACTTGAAAATATAGATTTGGGTTACAATTATACAAATTCATAAAAAATTATGAATTTTCCTCTGACAGGAACAGATTCCAGAAAGACAAACTCTCAGCGATCACTCTCGTCTACAAAGAGGCTTATCCAGGTCATAGGTCAAGGTCAACAGAGGGAGAATTTGTGGTTGCCTTGGATTCAAATCATCAAATTAGTCATTACCAAAAGGTCCAGAAAAAGAGAGAGGTCCATTTTCCAGCAGTGAGTATACGTTAAGGACTCCTCATCGTGTGTCTTGATGTCATATTCCAATCATTACAGGAAATTAATAGTAGAGCTCTTTTCATCAATATAATGTCAGAGGAAGAATAAAATGAGATCCCAACGAGTAATTCTTATGACAGCTATGCAGTTGTCAGCTCTTGAATATCTACAGTTGTAGAGGGTGGTCAGAACATCACTAGCCCCCAAACACTTTCAACACGGCATGATTGACTCTTTTGGTTTAATCGTTATGAGAGTGGCTCATAATAAATCCAGACTTTATATGCCCATAATTTATTTATTAGTATTGTTTTTTAAATAAATTTTCTATTATTTTAGCTTAACTTTCATGCACGTAATAGTGTACACTCCTATGATTGATCATACATGTGGACTATGTTTGATTTTGATTTTGTTTGAATTGTTATTTTTCAGCGTTTATTGAAAGAGAACAGCAGAGTTAGTGTAAGATATAATCTACTCAACACACACATATGCATCTGTTCACCAAGAGTATCGGAGCTCTTTGTCGATAACTTCGATTACCAGACAATGGACGATTTTATCAAGGGGGTCTTAGTTTCTGAAGAGGTCAGTAGTTCAACTGAAGTGAATGAATTGAATGAAATTGAGTGGAACGGAAGTGAATGGAGTAGAATTGAAATAAAACGAATGGCATTGAAATGCAATGAATTTAATATGGATGCAGAATAACTAAAATTGAGTAAACTGAATTGAACTGAATGGAACGAAAGTGAAACGCACTGATTTATAAATACTTAAATTGACTGATGAAATGGAATGAACTGTATTGAAGCAAAGATACAGAATTGTAGTGAACCGAAATGATTTGAAATGAAATGAAACAAATTGAATTGAGTGGAAGTGAAGTGAAATCAAATAAAATTAACCAAACTATCAAAATAAAATGAATTAAAGTGAATTCAAATGAACAAATCTGACACTAAAAAAAAAAATCTGCTCTTCAAAAGGAGTTACAAAGAGTTGAGGATTCTAGATTTTAAGTATCTTGCATGCTTCCCATTTGCCAAGTACTAACAAAATTCAAAAATTTATATTTTCTGTTAAGAAAATTTCAATCATACATGTACATTTACCCTAAATATAATTATTGAAATTTGTTTTCTATATAACCCCTGTATGAAACATATCTATTCCGTCATCAATAAATAAGAAAAAGAAAGTTTATTAATTTTTCTGTACAGAGCAAATTGGAGAGGAGCTCGCAAGATACGCCAACTTGTGTTTCCCTGATGACAACTTCAAAAGTTCATAACTTTTCCAGTTTTAATCGGATATTGTAAAACTTGCACTGGTTTGTTTCAAGCATATTTTTGCTTTTATTAGAACCAATTTAATATCAGGGTGGACTTTTCCTTTAAACATCATGATGTTTTATTTGATTTCAGATTGAAGGTAATAAGCTGTTCATGCACATCATTCAAGAGGACTATGCAGGCACAATGGCCAACCTTCCTCTCTATGATGCAATCAGGTAAGAAATGTATTCTATTCATTTGTTTACTTGAAAAAGGTGATGATGGAACTGCTCATGAAATGAAGCTACGAAAGTCGACTTATGCATGAGGCATATTACACTGAAATATGTAAAGTGCTGCAGAAACCTAGTCCTTCGGATTTCTTTCATTTGAAGTACCAACATCCTTCACTAGACAACTGTTCACAGATGCCTTTCCTTAGGGCTTAAGCTTAGCCTTAAGGCATGGATTGAAAGTCACTGTCATGGATATGCATCTTTGATTTTTAAATAAATTGTTCATATTTTGTTTAATTCTGAAACTATCAGGAAGATAGTGTAACATTGCAAAGTGACAGTGTGGAAAAAAAAATCATGCAGAGTGCAGTAAAAAAACAATATTCCTACTAATTTCAGCATTGTTGTGGTTTACATGTAGGTGATTTGGCAGATGGTTTTCAGACCTTTCTTTCAGGGGCCGCTTCATATACATGTACCTCCATCCTTCTGTCTTGTGTGGGTTATCTACATTGAAAAAACTTATAAATTTAATTGAACATGTTTTTTTCTTCTTATTTTTGTTACAGTAAGGACGTGATCCATAGATGGGCTTTTCCAATGGTACCCGACAACCTCTCCGTCAGCAACTCCCCTTATTCATTATCAAGACACAACGTTTACTTAGCAAAGGATGTCACATTAGAAAAGTAAGATTGAATTCATGACTAGATGATCTTTTGTTTATTTATTTATTTATTTATTTATTTATTTATTATTTATTTATTTATTATTTATTTATTTATTTATTTATTTATTTATTTTTTGTTTTTGTTTTTTATACGCCATGATAAAGACAAGAGAAAAAGTAGGTTATTTTGTGTTTTTGTGTTTTGGTATTTTGGGAAGAGAAGAGAGTACCATTTCTAAATATTCCATATATTTATCAGATGAGAGATTCTAAGAGTGAGGAAAAATACTTAAGCAAAGTATTTAATTACACTATACATATCAGGGTTGATTAAGAATTCACCATCATGATGAAAATAAATTATTTCTGACTATTTTTATTTGTTTTACAAACATTCTATGTTTTTTTTTAAATTTTGTGTAGTATTTTATTATATATATCTTTTTTTACCTTATAGAGACTGTGTGCTAGAAGAAGATGTAGTCATTGGTCCAGGCAGTCATATAGGTGTCAACACCAGAGTTACACATTCAGTAATAGGCAGAAACTGTAAGATCGGTAAGTGAGATCGTCTTCTTCGCTATAAAGTACAGGCAATCGCCGGGTGTGCTCTCGTACTGAGGTCGGTGCTGTGCGGGTGCTTATACAGTGTCTCAATAAAAGGCCTATAACACCAGTAAACACCAGAGGCTGTAAAATTGGTGAATTAGATATACATGTAGGGTGTTAACACTAGCCAAGGGTAACCTACAGTGTCCACTTATCCAAACACATCTGATAATTGAAATAATTGTATAGGTGTTGTGGTCTAGTGGATAAGTCTCCAGACTGTAAACCACAAGGTACAGGGTTCAAATCCCACAGTGGCACTAATGTCCTTTGGCAAGACTCTACATCTGCCACACTTGACCCAGGTGTAAGTGGGTACCTGGTAGGATTTATTCCTTGTAATATATGGAGCGCTACAGTTGCCAGAGCTAACGATGGGGTAATAATATCCAAAGTCCTTTGGAAGTGCATAGAAACATTATATCATAATGGTATATGCGCTCTACAAGAATGGCATATTATTATTATTATTATTATTATTATTGAAAAGCACAATAATAAGTGAAATAGATAGTAATTTCAAAAGATAATCCACAGTTTATTGAACTAATGAGATTAAGATATGTGTTTTCAGCTGAATTTTTTAAATTTGAAACTGTTCTGTAGATTCCATTTTTTTTCAAATACCGGGTACAAAAGAAGGAAAAGGAAGAGAGTTCAATGGGTAAGATGCAACCTTAGCAAGGGACCTATCTCCTGAAGCAACTATTCATGTCTTGGGCACAACCAGTCTCAGTGACTAATATGCCATTGTTGATTGCACTGACTTAGTCACAGACAATCTGACTTCAAATAAGCTCATTCCAATTTTATTTATTTCTTTTCTCAAGGCGACAACGTAGTTCTTGAGAATGCTTACATTTGGGATAATGTGACGATTGAACCTAACTGTCATATCAATATGGCTCTATTGTGTGACAACGTACATGTAAAGTCAGAAGTTACTGTTCAAAATGGCTGTGTCCTTTCATTTGGGGTGAGTATCGATGAAAAAAAAAAAAAAATTTTGTTTAGTCTTGCAGTCTCTAACATGATTTTAAAGTCATAGCCCTCAAATGTTTTGATTTTTAAGTATTTGATTGTTGCTATTCAAATGTTTGATTCTAAAGGTCTCATTTATCTGTCAGCAAGACAAGTATTTCCCCTATTAATGGCAATGTCCTCTTGTTCTGTGAAAAGAAATAAGTATTAAGCCCCATTAAAGGATAAACTGATTTGAGAGTTATAAATAAGAAACACTTGCAGCATAATCAAGGGAAAAGCTGTGACATATCTTTGTTTGACCTCCACAGATGCCAACATTGCTTAGATGTTTCTTTTAATTGGATACGTTATCAATGAATTATATTTATGCAGATGAAGAATAGGGAAGGCATGTAATTATTCATATTGCTAGATTTCTCATTAAAAGTTCCATAAATGGAAATTGAAGAGGCCAAGTTCAAAGAACTTTGAAAAGTATAGTAGATCCTGATGAGTTTTGAAACTATCATCAAAATTGTTTTCACTTCTTTAGGTGAAAGTTGGGCCACACTTGACTCTCCCATCAGGCACCCTCCTCACCAGAATCCTGCCCTCAGCTCAGGGAGAAGATGGGGATGACTTTCAGGACACCAGTCCTAGGGAGGGAAAAACACCGGGGATGGGGCCCATCGATGGGGCAT
This sequence comes from Mesocentrotus franciscanus, assembly GCA_037976565.1. NCBI lineage: Eukaryota > Metazoa > Echinodermata > Echinoidea > Camarodonta > Strongylocentrotidae > Mesocentrotus > Mesocentrotus franciscanus. The sequence continues at coordinate 23,654,229 of CP137675.1, forward strand.
CGGTCGACAGGGGGCTGGTGGGGGAGGAGGGAGAGGGGTATGTCTGGAAACTGGATACTGATGAGGATGATGATGAGTTGGTGCAACAGATGCTCAGTGAGTTGTAACTCTGTACATTCGAGGGCATGCACTTTTTTCCTTTAGCTTGGATGGTCAATGCAGTCCAGTATGATTAAACTTATGTGATTGTGATAGAATGGGACAGAAGATATAATCTTGTAGCCCTTATGCAATGAAGCTTTCCTGTCGTTATTGCGCATCTCCTTGAACCCTCAATTTGAACCTGAAAAATGTCAGGTTATTTTGGCATTCTTATAGTTAGGGAGGGTGGAGAGATTCTTCCTTGTACAAGTCTCCATCACAGAGTGCTAAAAAAGTGAAAAAGCTTGGCATATAGGTTGAGCATCTTGTAATGACCAAGCCCAGTATGTGTGATATTTGTATATGAAAGGGTTTAGAGTAATAGCTACATGATTATTCATTTGGCACTTTTGATTTGTATGTAGGGGGATATGTCTGTCTAATAGCATCACAATTTTGTTGTTGTTGGATGCTGCAACTTAACTGACAATTGACAATTTAGAAATGTTGTTTCAAAAGTTATGGAAGACGTCGGGCTGTAGAGACCCCAAATTTTAGTTTTCCTCTAATGTATCTGGTTCGAAACCAAGTGGATGTGCTAGTGCCCTTTGGTAAGGCATTAATCGTCATTACCAGGTCCCTCGGAGAGGACCTTAATCCGTCAGTCCTCTGGTTGCTTACTAACAAGCATTCATGCTTTCTTAGCAGTCAGGTAAAATAACCACTACTACTAAAAATGCACATGGTGTGCCAATAGGATACAGGATATGCTGAGAGCAAGAAGGGGGTGTATCTTTTACATAGAGTTATTGCCATTTTGGCTCTAAGCAGATGATTGTTATTCTAATGGTACTAGAATATTATTCAAAATCAACTTTTACTCTAGGCTTAAATCTTACACCAGAAGGAGAAGAGGAGGAGGAGGAGGAAAGTGAGGAATCAGATGATGATCTGGATGATGAAGGGCTCTCACCTCCAGCATCACCACCCCCAGATGATACAAAATGTAAGAAAAACATTTTTTATTTGTTATTTCATCTAGGAAAAAAAGAAGAACTTTGAAGATTGATTGAATCTGTTTTGCCTCTCTAGATTGCTAATAATGATACACTTTAACCTGCTCTCACAACTGCTTGCATAGAAGACCACCACCTGTAACTTGTAAGGGTTCCATATCCTGTTTTCCTTGAGCAGAAATTTGCATTGGGAGATGATCTGGGTTATCAAAACCACCTGCTTACAAAGTACAAAAATCTCTTTATTTTTTAAATCTCTGCTTTGATTAAAATCAACTTAATATTAGGGTGGACTTTCCTTTCACAGTTTTCAGAAGTAAGAAGAAAATATTTGATAACTTAAAACCCCATACATGGCTTATTCCTTGCAGGTGTACACAGACGTGTTGACTGTTCTACTCACAAGTTGCTTTTCTATTTATAGGGGTGATAGTGTATTTAAACATGTAATATCTCTTTATATAAGTAATATTTGAAGCTCATGTTTTGAATAGCATAGTCATGAAGCCTCACACCGTTTTCATCAATTACCTCTTTACATAATAGTCTATTAGGAAATCCAAGGATTGTCTTTCTAACATGATTTCATCATGTTACTTACAGTGTTTTACGGTGAGGTACTGGACAGTCTTCAGCGAACGATAGAGGAGAACATCAAGGTGGATAACCTTATCCTAGAGATCAACTCCTCGAAGTATGCTTACAACATTGCCATGCATGAACTGATACCCCTGGTCATGAAAGCTATCCTGGAAATGCCTCATCTGAAAGCATCAGGTCCATTGTCGTCACAACAGCTTCTGTTAGCAGTCAAGAAGGTATGTCAATGCAGTGAGTGTAAGAACCATACATCTACATGTAGTTATTGTACTAACAGGGCCGATGTTATCACAACTGCCTGTAGCAGCAGTCATAGGGGTATGTCAATACAGTGAGCATGACAGTTATAGTTATTTGAATATCAGGACCTACATTATGTCAAGAACAAGGACTCTAGCAGATGTCAAAAGCATATATGTCCATAAATTAATTTAGTTATGAGTGTTGAATTAATAGGGTCCATGTCATTGTTTGAGTTCCAACATTGTTACCTATAAACTGAAAATGTATTTGATTGATTTCAATGGCAGGCCAACCTAATCTGGAAAAAAAACTCATCAAGTCTGTACAATGTCTTCATTGAAAGTGTAAAAGTATTCTCATTTACTTAAAGGTCGTTAATATTATGTATATATATCTTTATCTGCAGCTGTTTGTGAGGTTAAAACCACTCTTCAGTAATTACATCAAAGGTGCAGAATCACAAAAGGACTGTCTCAATGCTCTAGAGGTAAGGCTACTTCTCTGACTGGCTTCTTTTTTTTAAATTCCCAAAAAGTTTGTGTTTACCTGGGAATTTCTTTGTACTTGAATATTTATTTTATTTGTGCTGAGAGCCAGAAGGGCATTAAATCATGATTAAAACCCTGATTATTATTTCAACTTGTAACTATTCAATATGTACATATATGTCTTCTGTATTGTTTACGTTATGCAGGTCCCCCAAGTATAACTGTATTTTAAGTACTGACGGGGCTTCCCTGTTGAAATAATACCAAATAAATTAATAAATTAAAAAAGTGTATACTACAGAGCTAACACCCTTCTGGCTCCGAACAGAGGATATTCTCAATACAATTCTCAATACAATTTGTTTAAGTCCTTGCTTTTGAAAGTTATATGGCACGTGCTCCTGTGACAAATTTTACATAGTCAATTTCGTAGACAAACCAAATTTCTAACCTCAACCCAGGATCAAACATATACCTAAACCTTAACCGTAACCCTAAACCGAACTTAAGCCCATGGCAACGTATCCTATCCCTTATGTCTTTTTTCAAATAAAGCCTGAGGAAACTGTCCAATGAACACATGTTGCATGGAGCACTGCATTTGATATGTATTCTCAATACATTGCTGCCAACCATTCCTATTTTAGAGGAATTATACCAAATTTATGGCATTCACACATATCTTATGAATCCTACTTTCCTCTCTTTTTCTGACAACCTTATGTGTAAAAGGTATCATATAAAATGACTGTGTTCCTAATGTTTCCTTGAGGGATTTCTAATTTTTGCTTTGAAAGATTGGCAAGTATGTCAAAGCATAATGTACATGTTTCTTAATACCATGATTAACACCTAAGACATGCAGCGGTTAGCGATTTCCTCACTAAACAATGAACATCTTTGACTTTGATCATTATATTCAAAAAAAAAAATGTTGATCCATATTTTGCAGTATTAAACGTAGCTTGAACTTGCATCTTTCGCCTCTCACTGTCTTGTCTGTCTGTGCTAATCTCTGTAGGAGTACAGCATGCTGAATGAGTCCACGGCGGCCATCTTTGCCAAGCTTGTACACCACCTCTATGATGCAGATATCCTTTCTGAAGAGGTCATCCTAAAATGGTACAGCAAAATGGACCAGGATGCAGATACAAGAAGACGTGACGTCAGGGCAAAGGTCAGTCCTAGGATAAAAATTTACATGTACAGTGCGTTGTACGACACTTGCTCCTGCAACAATTGCTCTGTGATAATTTCCTTTAAACACCTAACTCCAACCCTCAACTCAACACTACACTGTATAACTAACCCTAATACTAAACCTAACCTAAAACCCTAACCCCAGCACCAAACCTAACCTAAAACCCAAACCCTAACACTAAACCTAACCTAAAACCCTATCCTTTGCACCAAAGCTAACCTAAAACCCAAACCCTAACACTAAACCAAACCTAAAGCCCTTTCCTTAGCACCAAACCTAACCACAACCCAAACCCTAACACCAAACCTAACCTAAAACCCTAGCACTAAACCTAACCTTATACCCTATACTATTAAACACTAAACTTAATCTAAAACCTAATCGCAACCCTCAACCTAAACATTTGACGAATTAGAGCCATAAGCAATTGTCACTGGAGCAATTGTCTGATCGCTAAACAGAGAAATAACAAAATCTGGATATTACAAGGCAATTTTACCTGCCCTAATTCTTAATATTTCATTTTATTTTTATTTTATTTTTGTTGACCCATGAAGACTCAATGATTCAATTTAATAAGGTAGTTTTCTATGTCCTTTTGCATTTTACAGAGTAAGAGTTTTTGTCACTCTGTTGTTCTTTTTATCTTTTTTCTCCAGCTTGCTTCATTTATCACATGGCTACAGGAGGCAGAGGAAGAGAGTGATGAGGAGAGCGACTAAACGTGTCCGCTTCATACGTAGGGCTCCCTCAGCTGTCCAGAGCCAGAATGCATTGGAAGAGTTTTTTCGCACAACATGATACACAAAAATCCAACATTTTAGAACTTCAGTGTTGCCACATTTCAAAAGAAAAGCCAAGTCTCACTTTTTAGCAAAACACTACCTGCATGTACATGTACCTGTGCTGAGGAAGAGTTTTTTTTTCATGAAACAAGATATACAGGCTGTGCAAAAAATACAAATATTTCGAAATGTCAGAATTTTCATATTGCAAAAATATGAGTCTCAATTTTATGTTAGTTTTCTTTAAGATAATACATATCTGCATTGGCGGAAAATCTAGATTACTACTATTGTTCTTCTTTGATCAAAATACCATGCCAGGTAAATACATTATCCAATTTAATGCAACATTTTTAAAGTCTTCTTAGAAGAAAATTTAACCAAATGTATTTAATCATGGTAGAAAAGACGTATTGCGTAAAATTATGAACCTTGTACATGTATAACATGTTTCATGTTGAAACTCTCCTCAAATTCTTATGTAAAGCATCCCTTAAACGTGCATGTTTTGCCTTGTAAATGGTACCTGACTATTTTCTTCCAACTCATTGTTTGGTAAGGTAGATTAATGAAAATGTAGTGGCACCAAAAGATGCATCCAGGACGCAAAATGCATAATTGTTGGAAACTATAATTTTATCACATAGAGTTAGAACCATATCACTAGGGTATGGAGCTGGTAAATACATTGTAATATCTCAATTAGGCTTAATGTTACCTATGGGGCATTGCAAGAAAGTTGCAATCAACTGCAAATCCCCAAACTCAAGCATAAGTCTTGCAATGAATTGCAAATTTGCAATTGATCGCAACTCGACTTTATTGCAACGCCCAATTACTAAGAGAGAGAGAGAGAGAGAGAGAGAGGAGGAGGAAAATAAAATCCTTGGAAATTTAGGAGACTAGTGGGGCGTTGCAAGGAAGTTGAGTTGCACTTTTCGATTGCAAATATCAGTTGCAAATTTTGCAACTTGCAATCAATTGCAACTTTCTTGCAACGCCCCATAGTAGACTTTCATTGAGATATGTAAAAAATAACGTTTAACAAACGTCACATGCCTTTTGCAGAGCTGCGAACCAGTACGATTTTATCGTATTTAGTACGATTTTTAGAAGTAAATACGGCAGTACGATTTTTCCTCAATAAAATAAGATTTTTCAATTATTATTAATTTGTGTGTGGGTGTGTGTGTGTGTGTGCCATTTTCAATGGCAGATTGCCCATTCTCTCCTGTAAAGTATCCTACAAGCATCTCAAATCGGCAATTTGGGGATGTTCATTGGTTCATTGAACACACCAGTCATGACGAAATCATTCATATTCAACCAATGATCCATAACAATTTTTCTTCCTGTATGTAGGAACTTATGCAAATTAGCAACCCACCCCCCCCCCCCAAAAAAACAATGCATGTTCGCAGTGAGAAAGTACTTAATCGATCAAAAATAGGATTTTTATTTTGAAAATAGGATTTTTTTGGGAAAAGAATGATTTTTGTTCAGTTCTGCTTTTGCGTTCCAGAGACATATTTTGTGCCACTACTTTTCGCTAATCTACCCAAGTCGAGTCAAACCATTGTTTAAAGTCTACAAAGACAAGTCATGTGTGTCAAGAATTGAAAAAAATAAAGTCAGCTTAAGTCTTCCAGGATGATTGCTCTTCAGTGTAATTATTTGCATACCGGTAAACTAGCATATTCTTTTTTTTGCCCGTTCAAATGCTATTTGAGAACATAAAATCTTATTTCATAAAGCAGAAAACCAATACATCGACTGTACTCCTTCAACTTTATCTCTTCTCCATTGTGAAGCTGGTGAAGGCATGATGTGAACGCACTATGCATTTGGTGATGTGTCAAATTGAAGGCTTCTAGATGGTTTATTGCTGTTTGGTCTACAACCAGTTTGTCTAATACTAAATGATCATTTAGTCTAATTTCCAATAGGTCTAATTCCCAGTTTGTCAAATGCCTATTTTGTCTCCTATCCATGTGGTCTAATAATCATTTAATCCTAAATAATAATAATCCAATGATTATAGACCATATGGATGGTAGACGAAATGGGCATTAGACAAACTGGGAATGACTAAATGAACAATAGACCAAATGCCTATAAGCCTAAATGGTCATTAGACCAAATGATAAGTAGACTAAATGATTATTAGACTCTGTGGATAGTAGACGGGCTGGTTGTAGATCATATGGGAAGAGACTTATTGGGTAGTAGACGAACTGGTTGTAGACCAAACAGCAAGTGTGCAAGACCGAATAGATGTGCTTTTGAGGTTTGTCAGTGAAGGAGACCCGAGGATATCGGTTGTACAATCTTTCAACCCTTGCATTATTTTATATGACGGATAATCTTGGTTATACAGTAGGCTTGCGGGTGCACCATGTGAGAGAGAGGATTGAGGATTCAAGAAAGTTTACCAAGAGTCCTTTTCAGAACACCTCAATCCTCCCTCTCTCTCACATGGTGCACCGCAAGCCTACTGTATATCTACATCACCATGCAAGCCGATACTTTATACAAGCAGCATCTTATCTTGGTTATGGTGTGATGGTAAAATTCTACACCTAGCTTTCTTTATTTTCATGCGAGTAACAATACTTTAGCCATCTTGAGGTCTTGTTAATTAAAATACATATTCTAGAGAACGTCTGAAAGTTATTTTGAGTACTAGTAGGTTAACACATAGTAAGTATTAATTATCTTTGGGTTGTTTAGGACTAGCAAAATGTTACAAGAAAAAGAAAAAAGAAAATTGCTGAAAATCACAGGCATGGTTGAAAGCTTCCCTTATGTGTAAATGACATTTTTCTTGTATCACTAGTATGGCAGATATCAAATTGTAGTTTTATCATTCAGTGTCAATTTCATGGATTAGGAATAAAAATGTGTTTCTCATCTGAACTAGAACTCAAGACATGTAAGTTTTGGACTGTGATCTACCAGCTCAAATCTACCAGCACAATGTTGCTGGTATCGATCATCTTATGTTGAGAAACTAAGAATTTCAGCTCACCATTCAACTTCCCTTTAATACTGGTACTGTAGTTCCTTTTCAGGGACCCCTCTTAAATCTTATATTATGCTACCGGGTATGTTAAGCACCAGTCAATAGGTTCTGCTCAGATGAAAGGTACTTTGGATTTGTTATAACAAAAAGGGTGCTCTGGATAAACCCTCTGTTGTGAGCCATGCAAACTGTGAATGTCCCAGCCTTTCAAACATTCATGCAACCACAATGGAAGGATTATTAGAAAAGCGAAGATTTGGCCTAAATCCTGCTTGTATTCTGTTCTTTAGGGGAAGAGGTACTATCAATGTTCCAAGTGGATAAGATTACCCGGTAATAAAAGCAAGATATTGTAAACGTACATGGAATCCCCCCCCCCCACTTATGATGCTTACTTTTTGTCCTTGTTTAACATAAAAGTGAAATGATGAAGTTTATTTTTCGCAGGAATACTGCATGTCCCCAAAATCAAGCATACAATAGTATGATAGAATAGGGAAAGGGGGAGTCACAACTCATTAAATTGGGATTCCTGATATTTGTTTGTAGGGCATGTTGAGAATACAGACTGTTGAGCTGCAAAATAACTGTCCCTCGCCATGTTACATATTTCTTTCTTAGAAGCAGTAGTTGTTTGTTTCTTACATGAAGGAGGTGCATGAAAAAGCAGCTTATGCCAAATCATGGGAAAAACAATCACTGCTCTTGGCCAATTTCCAACATGTGGCATGCTGATAAGCAATCATAAGGGGCAACATATGATATCCTAATATGTAGTTTAAGCTTCTATCAACCTTAAAATTTAGTAGACAAGCTTTCGTCCACTCCTGTGGACTTTTTTTTTTAGTACCGGTAAAAGGCAAATGGGAGGGGAGCTTGCAAGATACATCAGACTTGCCAATTTGTGTTTGATTGATGGCACCTTGAAAAATTCATAACTTTCTTATTTTTAATCAGTTTTTGCTTGAACGTTGCCTGACCTGTTTCTTTTCATTTTTCTGCTTCTATTAAAACCAACTCAATATCAGGGTGGACTTTCCCTTTAAATCACGAGAAGTAGAATTGAAATTTATAGTTAAGGTGTACCAATCACCTGAAAATATTTTGGTCTGTATGTAAGAGCTTTCTCAGCACTCTATAATATTCAAGAAATGAGCCCCAAATTTTACTTCTACATGTATAAAGAAATACTGTAAGTTTAAAGACACTTCCAAATCGCATGTAGACAACTTATGAATAGATCGAGTTCACACACCTGTACATGCTCACATAGAATAAGGCCTGGCATAAACATAAATGCAAGTCTTTTTATAGGTTCCATGCGTGGGTTTTGTGTTATTATTTTCTTCTTCATTCTTACCTGTTAGGCTGTAGAATGCCAGGTAAAGCTTCTTTTTTTTAGGTTGACTTTATAAATTCTATCTGTACACAGATTATTAAACACACATTGAAAACAAATAGGGATCCATGATTTGACTTGGCATTTATTAATTTGCATTTCACTATTAAATCAACAAGGCACATGATTTATGCAATATAGAGCTATAAAAACACACAAATTGACACGTTTCAGCGAATACATTGTTCCCGCATAATAAAGTACAATGTGAAAGAGCTTTTTACACACTCTCACTTGTATCCTATTCATCATTCTACACGTCCCATCCACCAAAGAATGAGATATGTTAGATAACGTAATACTGATGTTAATGAAAACACCCTGAATACCATAATTGTAAAAAGAGGATTTAATGATTCTCATATGACATTTTACAATATTAAATGTAGACTCGCAAAATGGAATGCCACAAAAACTGCATCTGAGGGCACACAAGTTATAATTGCATATACATGTACCTACATTTAACAACTAAATGATTCATACCCTTGCCAAGTTTTTGAAGTATGTGAAAAATGGATTTGTCCCGATATATGTTTCTTGAGAATGTGACATATTAAAGCTTTCATCTAAAAGTATTTGACAAAAGCCCTAATTTAACCAGTCCACCTTTCATTCCTGAGTTGTGAAAAAAAAAATGTACAAGGGGTATAAATAATTTAGTTGTTACTGTAACTGTATATATATGTGTTTCATACTTTACCCAGACAATTTTAGTGCCACTCATTTGTGCCGACTACCTTTAGCTCAAGGCATATTTAATGCAGAGGGTCAAGGAAGAACCATAATATCTCTTAGTGCTTCATCATCACCCAAGTTGCTAAAGAAGCATTTTGAAGAAGAACAAAAATGGTGGGGGTGGGTGGGGGTCACCCTGTTACAAATATTCCATGCATCCCCCTTTCCCATTACTCTTTGTGCAAATGCTCTAAAAATGATTTATTGTGCATTCATTTTGACATCCATGAAAACAAACCCTGAAATACATGATAAGCATCAATAAAAATAAAATTATAAATTTGGGCTCATGTAAAAAAAATATCAACTTTTCTCCATAAACATCTGCGATAAAAGTCCTGCCAACATTGCATCCACAGTATATCGCCAGCTGCCCGCATAAAAGCCGGAAGAGCAGGACACATAAGTTTATCAATGACACTATAAACAGCTTTCTTGCAGGAGGCAGACAATATTTTCCACTCAGCGGCACTACTACACATGTAAACAAGTTCGAGTTCAAGGAACATGTAATTGAATTTAAAATGATTTCCTCTATAAATCAATTTGGATCATAATGAACCTCCGAGACTAAATCAATTATCACATATTATGTACATGCTCCAGCAGTATGAAATATTACATTCTAAAATAATCATTTGTATCAAAGGGATTGACCCGGCAAACAATCTATGCTGACATTTCTATAAACAATTCTTGCAATGTTAAATATTTTCAGTACCGGGTATATATATATTCAGCATAATTCAGCATCGACATAGAAATTTTCTGATTGGTAAATTCAACTTGTGTGCTCTAAAATGAAATATCGCTCTTGTTGTTTTAGTTTGCAGTATACGTACACCTTTTTGTAGTGTGATGCTAATATCTGATAACTACGCAAGCTAGAGGAAATTCAACTGACAAAAGTGGAAGGTCATAGTACAAAACGCTTTAGATTCATAAAAAAGATGTAATGATGAGAGCAAACATAATTAAGATGTTACATTGGAAAATATATTAATTAAGTCTATATTACTGCACCCCATACAAATGTAAGCAGCTTTTACCGGTAGTTCATTTTTGGCAGTAACATTGAAATGTACCGAATACAGATATCATTACACATACATCCAAAACAAAGTTCTAAGCGAGTAGATGGGGGCAGAAATGAACCATTTGCTGTGGGGGCTCGATAAATATTGGTTGAACACCTGGTGCGATGTAATATGCATTAGGCATGCACATTTTGTGCTCACAGACTTATCAACCATACAAGTATGCATTACATGTATATATGAAAGGCTATTTCAGTTTTCTACTACGTAACTTCAGCCAAAATGAACTACAGTGAGAGTATTTTATGCCATAAGTCAGTTTCATTGCACCTACTCAATACTACTTAAATTCTAATTACTAAATCAAAAAGTTTATTGATATTAGAAATTTTTAACTGTATAACACACACCACCCAGAGTTAGTGATTAGTAACACATCAGTGTACCATTTAATACTTTGTTTCAACATGATTTCTATCACCTTCCCTGAAATTATTCAAATATACCGTTTCCTACAAAAATATATCAAAAGTCATCTCAACATTACTTGGTTTGAGCTTCATTGCTAAACTCGATGGGAAGAAATGAGAAGACCAAACATTCTTTTGATATTTTACTTACATGATAAGACTACTGAGAGTAGACTCCCCCCTTCCTACCAAACAGATGAAAATTACTGTACACTTATATTTTTATCTCTTGCCCCTTTATCAAATATTCAAAATTATTCAAAATCCATAACTCTTTTCTACATTTTTCTTTTCTTTCTTACATAAAGGCTAAATGTATTCCTATTACTATTCTTAACAAATTTTCTTGCATGTCAGGAAATCCATTACACCTACAATGCCCTTTATCACTTAATAGCTTCTAATTCACCTACCGGTAGTTAAATTTTCTTTCATAGAAAGCAGCATAGAAGAGTACAATCAAAAGGAGTACTAAAAGAAGAAGATTTAGTAAATAGTACAAAATAAATTAAATATATGCCTCGAGGATTCCTTTCACTGCGAAAATAATTTAAAAAGTATATCATTAACAAAAAGATGGAGAAAAATAATACCATAAAATGCCTATTGAAGACATACATGTATTTAATCATTTAGAATGTCATGCAACAAATAATGCAATGTAGGTTGATTTAATAGATATGAAAGATAGCAATATGGGAGATGTGGGGATGCAGTGAGAGACTGTAACAGAGACAAAAATAGAGACAAGGATAAAGAGAGTGAGAGAGACAGAGAGAGAGACAGACAAAGAGAGAGAGACAGACAGACATACAGAGAGGGTGAGAGAGAGAGAGAGAGAGACAGACAGAGAGAGAGAAAACACAGTTTTCAAGGTGATGCATATTCCATTTTGAATTAATTACATTTTAGTATAAAAACACTTCTTCAAAATGAAATAAAAAGTATTGGAAATAACACGCATAACTGATACTTTATACACAGTGTAACATCCATCAGATTTCTAAAAATACACGTACATGATTCGATTTGGTCTTCATTCATTAAATCATATTAAATTACCTTACAAAAAGTGTGGAATGATGATATTAATACTATTATACATGTACTTTAATCTTCTCATAAAGAGTTGATGTATACTTTTTTTCCCCTTCAAATTCTACTTAGCTGCACAAGGCACTAATGTTTCATCCATTTGTCAGAAACAGGAACTGCTCATTTTTCTTAAGAATAGTAGAAAAATGCGAGGAAACGTTATGGATCAGTGGGAGATATAAACAGGGAAATTGTTTTGTTGAAGCTTTTTTGTAGGAAAATGAAGAGACAAGGATGCACTTGTAACTACAAAGCTTTACACATGTATATAATAATAATAATAATAGCTAGTTCTTATATATCGCTTTTCAGGACCGAAGGCCCTCTCAAAGCGCTCTACAGATATATATATTATTACCTCGGTCATCGGTTTCAGGCTTACCCGCACACAATGTATGCACATTCTCCACTCCCTGGGGAGCATTCCAGCCAGGCATCATGTTTACAAGCGCACATTTGCTAATCTAAGCACATTAGCTTTCGCATCCTACCGGGTACCCATTTAACACCTGGGTGGAGAGTGGCAAATGTAGATCAATGTCTTGCCAAAGGACATTAGTGCCGCGGTGGGACTTGAGCTGCGGACCTTGTGATCCACAATCCGGTGACATATCCACGTATGTATACTTTGTACATGTATGTACATGTCACAGATTTTTAAACCGACTATCAAGGTGTGGAAAAATACTCATTTTCCATACTCATTTTCCCCAATAGACTGTAGTGTTATAAAAAACCGTTAGGAAAACGAAAAACATATCTTGATAATCAGACAGGCGATCGGCTTGTAAAAGTCGTGGTTCCTGACTGACCTAAAGGTTTATATTATGATTGCAGCATGAGCTAAATCCAGGATTTTGTTTCAGAATCTGAGGCAATGTTACCAGGTCACTTTAATAGATGGTAAGGCTTTGTGAGAAAGTCTTCTGCAAATAAATCTATGGTAGCTTATCAAATTAATTCTAAATTCACACTTTGAGAGAAATAGATACCAATAGTCATCTGCCCTTAAATTACATTGATAATATAATAAATATATATATTTGCTAATTGCTACTTAACATTCTTTATCTTTCATATATTACATTATTCATAGCTTAAAAGGCACATGAATACAAAACAAACAATACTTAATTTGGTTCTAAAGAAGAGAAGAGATTTGTCTCTATCAAAGCCATTGAGCACACTTTCAGCAACTTACATACATAACAACACAATAATTGCTTTGAAATGCAAAATATTGATATATACCGAATTCATTAAAGTTACAAAATTAAATATACATGATTATTCTACAATAAAAATCTGGTTCATGTAAAACATATGCAAAAATAGAAACTCATAGGAAAACACTCAAATTCCTGTAGAGGGTATAGCTTTTTTTGTTTCTTAATCTAATGATTAACATATCATCTACACACTATCGGCATCCATATTAATGTTATTGATATAAATTATACTTGCACAGGAAATACACATCTGCCAGTTCTACATTTTTTGGTATAAAAAGAGAGTTGTAATTGCATGGTACAGTTATAAAAAAGACACACACAACTAAGAAACATCTACATATTTGTAATAGAACAATGTCGCATCTACTTAATACTTAACAGGACATCTTGTACTCCATGGAGTTAGAATGGATATTAAAGGTAGTGAGTTTTTGCTGTTTGGCATTCTTCGTCAATAAGATACACACGGTCATACCACACATATTCATAGAGAAAGGATAACAATCTCCTCTATGGAGTGACAGGTAGGATACCGTTCTTCCAGCTCTTACGACCTACGACCTCTACGTGGAAGCCGAGATTCTCGAGGAGGGAACTGTCAAGGAGTCGTCTGCCATCAAAGGCGAAGGCAGGCTTGAGCATGTCTTTGTAGATACGTAGGTAGTCGTAATCCTGTTTAAGATGCGGTTGTAAATAAGCGAAATTATACATATAGAATTTCTGTCAAGTGCAAGTTATTGACAATTAAATACATGTGCACATTTGCATACATCCTATGCAACTTTTAGTCCGACATTCTACTTTCCAGGGAAAGTGTGAGAGCTTACATTTAAGGACTAAATATGACACCATATATTTCATATGCATCTATGAATTGGTGATTATCAGTGTTATGACGATTTCAATGATTTTTTATTTGGCATGAATAACCCAACAATATAATGTGGATTGGTATTTTCTAGTACGATAAACATGAATGAGAAAAAAACCAGAAACCTACCTTGAATTCATCCCACTCTGTGCAAATTACAAATGCATGGGTTCCCTTCACAGCCTCATAGGGATCCGAGTGTATGGTTACAAGCTTCTCAACTGATATTTAAGGAGAACAAAACATAGAGACAGATCTTAGAAGGGTAAAAATAGTTACTCCAATAGTTCATCTACTCTCAATCATTTCACTGTTTAAAAAAAAGAGAAGAAAAAAAATCACAACAGTATATATATACATGTAATAAGAGAGAATTCAATCTGCCCCCAGACATGGTTTGCGACCTATCAAACATCATAAAGTACTTTAAAGCCCGTCTGCACTAGTTTGGCCAGGAGGGATTAGACCTCACAGCGTGGTCACTGACAGGTGCTTATCTCATCAACTCATCACTAAATTAACATAAGAAAAAGAGGATCATGGGGGACCAATGGGCACCGCTTAGGCATTGTTTTCTATATAGAGGGAGCAAGTAGCTACAAGTAGTGCAGTGGGGCTTTAAAGATATATTTAATTTTTTTTTAACAAAAACTAGAAAGATTTCAAACATAATTTGTCTTCATAAAATATTATTCAATTTAACTATATCTAATTATGTAAACATAAAATAATTTTAATCTAATACTAAAGTAGCAGGTACTATGATACAGACTATTTTCATAGCATATACCCTGCATACCAGTAGATTTACAAGACAGTATACTTTCCTCTATTAGATATACATGTAAGCAATCTTATACAGTCATATACATCAGTACATAAGATAATTCATAATTTTTCTTCTCCCAGCCAAAAGCATGGTGATTATGCAAGAAGATCAAATGTAGCAAAGTTTTTTCACACTGCATGTAGCACTATCGGTGCATTTCTTGCAGTCAAAGCTACGGTTAATTGCTACCTGCCTAAAAGCTCATTCCACTTTGCATACCAGTGCCTTTTTTTATAGGTATTTTTACTACATTCAAATAATTGTTGTGAAGAAAATTTTGGCTTGCACCCAGTAGATAAAGTTTGCATGCTCGATCTTGTAATTGAAAACATGTCAGAAAAAATCTTGGAACCAGCGGGATTCGAACCTGCCGGGCAGCAACTCTACCACCAGGCCATCACTAGTCTATGGCACAGTCACGATGAACTGGAAACAAATACCTCAGCTCTCCTAACTCATTCTGACTCATCTCTTATTTCTGACTTGTTTTCAATTACAAGATCGAGCACATAATTTTTATCTACTGGGTGCAAGCCAAAAGTTTCTTTACAATGATTGAAAATTCTCCCAGGAAGCCTAACATTCAATACATTCAAATAAGATACCCCTTTATCCACTAGTATAGATATAATGACTACTAGTACTATGAGAGGGATAGTTGTTTTTATAGGCTCAAGGGGATGTTACATCCTGTTACCCTGTTAAAATTTTCTTTGCACGAGCGTGGATACCATACAGCGCTTTTTGTCTGCGATTCCCAAATGATTGTAAGATTCAGTCATCTTTCCAGCGAAGATTAACAGACAGTGTCTCAGATTTTCTGTGATGTTTTAACCAATCTTTACTCAAGAAAAGGATAAGGTAAGAATTCTTGGTAGATTTTTCTGTCAATTCGGTATATAAAGATATAATGACTGCTTTAATATTTGAGGCATATTTGTTTTTATAGGCTCGCAGACGTTACATCCTGCCATCACCCCTCGGCACGCCTCAGGGTGATAACAGGATATAACATCCATTTGAGCCCATAAAACAACTATCCCTCTCATAGCAGTCATTACATCTATACTATCGTTGAAAGGGTGCTATCTGCAACACATGTAGTGCAGGTACATAGTAACCGTTATTGAAAATGTAGGATATTTGTTGTACTCACCTCTTTCAGGATCTGCTGATATACTGGGGTTGGTAAGCTCACACAAAATCTGAGCAGGCTCAACCTGAGGGTCGTAAATGCTGAGTTTGGCGCCCTCGTCCATCAGGAATTTACTGAGGTAGATGCTGGAAGACTCTCTGGGATGATAACAAAATAAGAAGGAAAAAAAAGAAGAAAAATCAAAACTAGATTACTAAGATCATCTATACGTTAATAACAATTAATCAGTTTCTTTTTAACTGGTTCGAGAAGTCTTGAAAGAATGGACAAAGGAGAGGCATGGACAAGAATTTTTAAAAAGAAGCGTTCTACTAAGCATGAATAAAATGAATGAAAGAACAAAATAGAGATGATCAAACATTTGCTCCAGCCACATTGCTCCTGGCTTCCTATCTTTAATCCATCAAATATAAAAAGATTCACTGCTTAGGGTTGCCATTAAAAAAAAAAAAGTTTAGGATTAGAGTTGACTTAGGTATAATGTTAGGTCCAGGGCCCCGTTTCATTAAACTTGATATTAATAACAAGTTACAAGCTAATGTTATAAGCTACTGAAACAGAGCTGCCAACCTCCAGAACAGAAAATTAGTAATCACAAGGCTCAAAATCAGTAATTTGGGGAATAAATCAGTAATTTCCTATGCGGTGCTATGAATGTTAAAAACGGCGCGCCAACACCGCGCGGATGCATGGTGCATGATTATCTAAAAATTTTGGTGGTGTTACTCACACAAAGTTGCTAAATATTGATTTTCAGGTCATCACAACACATCAGTTTTCCATGAAAAATTGGCTTCTATTAAGAGAATACTTGATACTTTTCCGTCTTTCTCAGCGAGTGTTAGATGGCCGCAATACTGTACAGCACCCGCTACGATAAATCATACTTACGTTTAAATAAAAAAAATTAAAAAAATTATTATTATTTTTTTAATCCGTAATTTGAGACAACATTCCGTACTGCCGTAATGAGCGTTAATTTCCGTACCACCACGGAAATCCGTACTAGTTGGCAGCTCTGCTGAAATCATGGCATCTGATTGGCTGGGAGCAAATTTGTCATAGAAATTTAGCATTTGTTATTGATAACAAGTTTGATGAAACAGGGCCCAGAGTTACAAATTTGACTTGTGTATGAAATTGACTTTGGAGCAATTATTGTTAGACAATGTGCCGAACATCCCCCAAAGAAAGGAAACAACGCATGTAAAGAATAAGAATTAAAAAAGAAAAAAAGAAAAGAAAGAAAGAAAGCCAATAACTTACAGATGGAGGAGGGTGGAGGGGG
Source organism: Mesocentrotus franciscanus (assembly GCA_037976565.1). Classification (NCBI taxonomy): domain Eukaryota; kingdom Metazoa; phylum Echinodermata; class Echinoidea; order Camarodonta; family Strongylocentrotidae; genus Mesocentrotus; species Mesocentrotus franciscanus. The sequence continues at coordinate 23,671,780 of CP137675.1, forward strand.
GTGGTGATATAATACCCGATAATCTTTGTTTATAGATGATGCATATTTACCTTGTGTCACCTGTATCTTTCTTGAAAGCAAACCCAAGGATAGCTATCTTCTTGTCTGTCACCGTGTTGAACAGACAAGCAATAATCTTGTTAGCAAACCGCCTCCTCTGGTAATCATTCATGTCAATCACCTAAAAACAAAGATGGAAAAGACAATTAATATGACAATTAAGTATTCCTGGTAGAATTATGTTACTTCCGGTGTGCTCTTACTTTAGTAAATAATAAAACTTCTAGACTAATAATGTTTATTTGCAAATGTTCATATATCACATACCACAATGTACATGCAGTATATATGTATGTACGAATAAGTCACTAGACGGGAAAGCAGCATTCACATGAACATGTAGGCCTACACTGTACATGTAAATAGCACACCTTAAAGCCCCACTGCACAACTTGCTACTTGCGCCCTCTATATAGCAAACAATGCCTTATCGGTATCCGTTGGTCCCCCATGGTCCCCCTTTTCTTATGGTAAATGAGAGCTGATTTGATGAGATAACCACCTGTCAGTGACCAGTGGGTTGGGCGGTAATTACCGTCCGGTAAATAAGATGGGCGTCCGGTAAATATGTAAAAAACGGGAAAATATGATTTTAATTCTCTATTTATTAATAATTTTACTTGTTTTTAGCCTCAACAACTGAACATATTGTTCTGAAATAATTAGCAGCACAACACTCATAGTAGAAACACACAAACAGATTTATAAAATCCACACTGCATACATTTACCTGTACACACCCAAACACCCACACACACAGAGCAACCATACTCACCACCATTGTTATTATGTTCAAAATTGGACAATCCCTATGAACAAGTGAGTGGAAAAATATATTTCCTGGTATTTCCTGGTAAAAAGCGGTAAATACCGGTAAAAAACGGTAAATACCAGTAAATACTGCTTATTTCCCGACATCCGGGAAATATGCCAACCCTGGTACTCATACTGACCAGGGAGGGAGGTCTAATCCCTTCTGGCCAAACTAGTGCAGACAGGCTTTACATGTCACATCATAGAAGTACAAGAACCATAAAACGAATTGCAAGTAGAACATAGCATCGTTTAACAACTATGTCAAAATTAACCATTTTGGGGGGTAAAAAGCATGAAATGGATTCAGCATACACATGAGAGAGATAATGCATTTAGCATACGATAAGTTACCATTTGTCCTTATCCTGTGATATTGTCACTTCTGAGGAACAATTTTCCTCATTCCATAAAAACTCACCTGCTGCCAGTATTGTGCCACTTCTGGTATATTGCAGGCTTCACAGAGGTACACAAGATTTAAAACATCCTTCTGAAAACAGCTACCTCCGAACCCTGATGAGAAAGTACGAGAATTATGTCAAAAATGCAAAAGATCACAGACTATTTTAAGTGAAGATTCATAACAGCAGTGTTTACATTTATGCATACAGTGCTATCATTGGTGCATACCCTTATGACACAATACATATTAGAACCATACATGTAGAAGCTGCGAAAGAGTGGAATGAAATGAGGTGAAGACAGAGTTTGAATAAACAATCTGAGAGAGAAGAATGAAGGAAGCAGGAATAAGAGTTAGGCATAAAGGTAGAGAGAGAGAGAGAGAGAGAGGAGAGAGAGAAGGTAGTGTTCAAGGTGATGTACATGTATATTCCATTTTGAATTAATAACATAATCTAAGAACAAAAAATCAAAATAAAAAAATAAAATCAATGGAAATGGAGTAAGAAATGGAGTGTTATATTGTGAATTTTAATGTTTTGTATTTTCCACATTTGTCATTTATGTTATGGGTCCACCCACTTCTCTCAAGCCATCGGCCGTATCGGGTGCTAATGACCCAGTACACTTCTCAATGTATATATATTGTATGTGATTTTTTATGAAATAATAAATTGAATTGAATTGAATTGAATTGAATTAATTACATAATCTAAGAAGAAAAATTCAAAAGAAAATCAATGGAAATGGAGAGAGAAAGATAGAGAGGGAGAGACGGAGGAGAGTGGCAATCTCCTAATCAAACATTTGACAAAAAGACAATGATGAAATGGTAAAGTGTACTCTTCATTACTATCAATTAAGCTACATCAAAAGAATTTGTTAAATGATAAAATCATATGTGTGCCAAAAATCAAAAGTAAGCAACAGTTCTCTTACCTAAACTTGCTTGGAGGAACTTTTTTCCTAGCCTTGAGTCCATGCCGATGGCATGTGCTACCTCGCTCACGTCCGCACCTGTTGCTTCACATACTGCACTGATCGAGTTGATGCTGGAAATTCTCTGAGCTAAGAATGCATTGGCAGCCTACAAAGTTCAACAAAAATTTATTAAAGGAAATTTGGGGCTCTAGTAATGATTAAAAAGTATTATTCTTACAAAATCAAATAAAAGTATTAGAAAAAAGTTATTAAAAAAAAAAAAATTAATTTTTAATAAAATAAAGAACACCCTTAAGGATGACACCAATTTGTTTTTATATCTGTCATATAAACATGAAATTTCTGTAAAAGTGGATAACAGCTGAGAAATATTTAAAAGAACCAGGAAGATATTTAGTCTGTGTGGATATTTTTCAGATTTCTGAGTTTTCTGGTAGGTTTCACTGGTCTAAACTCTAAAAATCCCTGAAAAAAATTCATGCAACATTATCAAATACATGAAAACTTAAAAAACAAACTATTTCCTTAGTTTGGCTGGTAATTTACTGTTGAAGATGATGACACCTGCACCATCTTCAGTGGACAAGGTATAAACAAGGATTTTTAAATAATTGTTTTTGTTTTCTAAAACAGATTTATGCAAATACAATAGCCCATATAACCTCTAATTATCTACAGGCCATGCATGCATGGAGGGTTACATGCCTTCCCAATGTACTCCTATATCACTACCACAGGAGCAAAGAGCAAGTTCTAGTCTAGCATCCAATCTGCAGGATACGTTTTTGAGCCGTTGAACCTACCAATTTGGAGAGTTCCGAAGACCACGTATTTGTTTTGATGATTCGATCCTTTGATACCCAGTTCACGTAGATGGATGCAAGTTCATCAATGGCCTTAAGTCCGCTGTGAGAAGTATCCCCTCCTATGAGTACCCTGTCTGGTTCTAATAAATCCTTGATGGCTGACCCCTCTGCTAGGAACTCTGGATTGGAGAGCACCTTGAATAAAATCAGGGAAAATTTCAAATATTGCTACAATAGGAAGTGATAGAAATACACAAAAGCACACAGAGATTTCTCTCAAGAGGGAAAACAGATACCGGTAATAGTATACGGAAAGAAAAGAAAAAATCAAAATCAAAATCAAATAAAATTAATCTAGAAATGCCTCTAAGGAAATCTTAAGGAAAGACAGTTATCCTTCAAGAACATATACATGTACAGGATATCAAAAGATTAAAATAAAATTTTCTTGATGCAATTTCCTGCAAAAATTGCTTCACAAATTGGGAAGGATGATGCATTCAGGCAACAGTGTATACAATTATTGTCAAATTCAGTTTTAAAAATGACACTCGTCAAGTCTAAAATCTGATTAACAACAACATCCACAACAACAGCAGCAGCAACAATAATAACAAGTAAAGCAACAACAGCAACAGAAACAACAACAACAGCACCAGCAGCAACATCATCAACAACAGCACCAGCAGCAACATCATCAACAACAGCAGCAACATCATCAACAACAACAGCAGCAACATCATCAACAACAGCACCAGCAGCAACATCATCAACAACAGCAGCAACATCATCAACAACAGCAGCAACATCATCAACAACAGCAGCAACATCATCAACAACAACAGCAGCAACATCATCAACAACAGCAGCAAAAACATCCACAACAACAGCAGCAACAACATCCACAACAACAGCAACAACATCCACAACAACAGCAGCAACATCATCAACAACAGCAGCAACAACATCCACAACAACAGCAGCAGCAACAACAATAGCAAGTAAAGCAACAACAGCAACAACAACAGCAACATCATCAACAACAACAGCACCAGCAGCAACATCATCAACAACAACAGCAGCAACATCAACAACACAAAAGCAACAATAAAACAGCAAAAGCAACAACAAAAGCAACAGCAACAACAGCCGCAACAACAACAACAATAAATCAAGGAGAGTGACATGTATATATAGTGTAAACAAAGGAAGAAGTTGAGAGATAAAAGTGTTGAATACCTCGTATCTGCAGCCTGGCTTGGTATTTGCTGTGAGTATCCTCTGTATACTCTGTGCAGCTTTGACTGGTACTGTGCTTTTTTCAACCACTATCTTATCTGAGGTAGCTACATCAGCAATACGACGTGCTGCTGCCTCAATGTACTTCAGGTCTGCTGCCCTGCCCTAGATATAAAACATCATGGGGAAAATCAGAGTACGGTCATGACTTAAAGGGACTTGGTAACATTGTTCAGATGAGAGAAAATGGTGCTAAGGTAGTGACTTCAATGTTACATGTAGATGACTGTAAAATTGAAGATAATCTGAAAGTTTGAGTGAAAACAGACCATTATTAACGATAAAAATTGGGAAAATCTGATCTGATCGATTCCTTAATTCTCCGAACTATATTATTACAATTTTATTACATTTCAGATGAATGTAAGTCATATCAAAGCTATCAATTGGCTCTACATGTATATATCATTTCAGACATTTTAGTGTTAAAAGATTTTAAATTCCTGTCTTATGTCTTATTTTCATGAAAAAACGGTTGGGAAAATTCAAAAATGGTTGGGAGAATTTACTGTTAGAAGGTGTTGACCAGTGATGCCTTCAAAGAAAACCATAAATATCTTTGTGATTTGAGAATTTTGTCAGGATTTTCTGCATGCTAGAGGGTTAGTACATGATTTTTCTTTGGATTGTTTAGTACATGACTGATGGTATGCTGTTGAGGGAAGCCATTTTGGATCCAAAATGTACAGTACATGTAGAAGGAATATAATAAATAACATTTCATACAAACATTGCGCAGTGTTTTCATCAACCTTCAACAATGTTACCGAGTCACTTTAATATGCATGTAGAGGTATGCCAGGCCTATTAAATAAAGGTTATGGGACACATGCTCCAGCAACATGTTCCCTATGGTTCAATATCCTGCACTAACCGAACTCCTAGCTTCACCCTGAACCATTCACTACATGCATAACATACCTAATCCTAACCCTAAACCTATGTATAACCCTAAACCTATGTATAACCCCAAACCTAATTGCAACCCTTATCCTATATCTTTGACGAAGCATATACCGGTATGGCAATTGGCGCCAGAGCATGCATGTACAGTACAGTGTACATGTATTGTATATGTATGTTGGAGCAACAAAATATAGCATAGTAAAGAAGACATGTCCATGGGGGAATAGATATAGCTAATATGATACAAAATCTGGCAATCAAGTTTTCTGCTTTTTGGAATCATATCAACTGTCAGATTTTAAAATGATTTATTTGGAGGTCATTCAATATTCATTATAGAAACATAAAAAAGTTACACAGCTTAGGACTGCAAGGTGTTTTCATAGAAAGGGCATCCTGTTGCCAATTTCGACATTATTCCTAGGGAAATTCACAACTTCAACACAAAAGTACACTGCACTTTTGAATAACTGGATGTACATTAGCATGAAGGGTGCATTAATTGATTAATGCAAAAAATAAATCTAAGTTATATTCAGAAGACTGGAAACTTACGGTGAATTCTGGACTCTCTGGAGTATTACTTTTTTAAAAAGTGTTGAAAAGCAATGCAAATTAAGAAAGAATTTACTCCCATACCTACAATGTACATGTATGTGTACTCATCATCAAAATCAGAGTATCAGATGGCATTTGCTCTCTTTGCTTCACCAAATTCAAACAATAAATGACCCAAAATAATTTTTTTCCCTTACTTTAATCTAATAAGTCTATTAGAAAAAGTAAATAACTACTCAAAACTATGACATTTGCATCCTACTCAAGAGTAGACCCTAGGTTTAGATTACCAAATCAATAGACACTGTGCCACACCTTTACCAACCCTTAGTCAATATTGACTTTTCTTGGTTCTATACACTACCCTTCCTTGGTACAGTGCACATGTGTACGTGTAAAGGAGAGTTTTACCATTTAATGTACTAAGATACAGGCAAGAACTGTGAATCTTGGATTTTACGTACATGTACTTATTGGAGCGTTGAATTGGATAAAAGACCTTATCCGATAAAAATACAACTTTAAATCAATGGAAAGCTGAATGAATGTAGAATACAAAATATGTTCTCTTTCAGTACTGCACAAAAGCAAATCAAAACCACATTTTCCGCACGTCTATAAATTACGGGTCAAATTTGCCGCAATTACATGTATGGTGACAACATAACGTGTGGACCAGATCCGCTTGCCTATATAGCTGAGGTAATGAAAAGTCATTAATTAATTAATGCAAACTCATTGTGAATATGCGTACTCCACATAAGATGATGTTATCAAGTTGACAGCTAGTTTTGAGGTTGCCAACTTCCTATTTTCAAATCTCTATAGATTTCAAGTTTGCAGAGAGCTGTTCCTCCTCTGACAGACACTAAAATAGCATTTAATTGATATAATTGTAATCTGTGGCTTATTTAAGCTTTCCATTGATATATAATTCATCCATTTTTTCACTTCCGACAGGGTCTTTAAGCTTACAAGTATTTCTCTTGTAAATGTCTGTATGCATTATGTACCTTTCTGGTTTTCATATGCAAAATTTTGAATTCAAGATAATTTCTCTCTCTCTTTACAGAATATCTGGATGGTCTTACCTTGCCTAATCCAAATGTCTTTGTAGGAGTGTTGACCGAAATGAATATGAGATCAGCCTCTTGGATTGCAGAATCAACATCCGTCGAGAAGAAAAGGTTTCTTCCCCTGCATTCTCGTACAACCTTCTCCAAACTTGGCTATCAATTAAAAGTAAGGGAGTTAAGGTACAGTATATGATGCAGGTTTTAGTCCAGTTCATTCTTTATTCATTCTTCAGTTTAAAAAACATGCAAACAGTAAAATATATACAAAGCATTTCAAGGTAAAATACAACGTAAATTAAATGAATTCATCTAAAAGTAAGAAGAATAAAAGGGGCCATCATTAAAAGCCTATTGAGGCTTGACACTTGACAGGTTGATGATCCCAAGAAATGGCAAGTTATAACATTAATATTTCGGCAGAATAGTTTTTTTTAAAGGATATGATGTTGAAGCGAAAGTACCTATTTAATATTGCTACATGTACATGTATGTATGTGTACATGTACAGTGCTGCCCATAAAGTTGGAATAATTTTTCTTACCTCTTTTTCAAGTAAAATTACTCTGACAGTACGGTTTATTCTTAAAATATAAAGCTTACAATCTTCTCAGAGGCTTATTGATCAATATCTATGACTCTTTAGATTGATCAATACCATTCTGAGGATGAGAAGATATAAACTTTATCTATCAAGTATAAATTGTATTGTCACAATCATTTCGTGAAAAGAGGTGAAGAAAAAATGTTCCAACTTTAAGGGCAACAGAGTAATTCATTGACAAACCTAATTGTTTGTTTCAGATATTGCTACAATTATTTTCAAATGAATAAAAAAAGATACACTCTGATAGTTTTAACATTAGTACCCTTTATAATGAACATCTTAAAACTGCCACGTCGGCCTAGTATATCCGTCAATAAATGAAGAAAAAAAACGTATATAGAGGGTACCAGCATAATCAAAACTCCATTACTGTACATTCTTGTCACTTTGATATGTCATGCCACGTTAGCTGGTTATCAACTCGGCACATTTGCTGGCATGCCACATTTACAAAAACAATCTATAGACAATAGATAAATAGACCATGCACATAGTAAAGTAGCTAACATAATAGTTTCAATCCGCGCATGCGCTTTACGACCGGTCTTAGCCTCATTTGCCCAGAAGGGCCCTTCTGATTGGCCCTCGCTGGCTGCCATTTGCGCAACGTTATAAGATATTAGTATGAGGAGAAAGCTTGTGATTTTCTGTTTAATCTGATACCAAACTCATGATATTCCAGTCAAACCTCGATTTTGGACGATTTTTTCAGCATCCTTAAAAAGTTAAGTTATTGTACTTATGTTTAAGTCTTACTTAAGTTTGAAAAATTCTCATTTTCGTCATATTTAAGGTACAAACTTGCAAGTTGTACTGAAATGTTCGTTGATTTTTCTATTGTATGTGTGTACCTAGATGCCTAGTGTACGTCAGTTATGTGTCAAATGCGTCACCTGTATAAAGCATGACATGTCAGGGTGTCTGGTACGATTTCGTATGGTCAACACCATTGCGCTCTCTGCTTAAGTGGGCCCTCTCTCACTTAAAATAAAAACCACTCGAGCGGTCAGCCAATGGGAGCGCAATAACTCGATGTACGGCGCTCAGTGCGTAAAGTTCTACGTGCCATGATGCAATGACACAAGGCCTAGCAAATCCTACATGTTAATAACTGGAAAGAGTCTGTACATGTATTTAATGTGCACACAGAATTATAAACAAATATGACCGATTTAAAAAAAAGTCAACATCATGTTCGTGAAGAAAAAGAGAACAGACAAGCATTATTTTATTTGAATAATCTCCACATCAAAATTAAATTAAAAGATTAAGAATGCTGTATGTTTTTGATGAGCTTACCTCATAGATAGGCAGCTTGAAATCAGAGGAATTCCATGCATCTATCCGAGCTTGGCTGAGGTCGACGACAGTGACAGTGACCTCGGGACATTTGAGGGCAATCACCGAGCATGTGGGACCTCCAACATACCCTGCCCCCATGCAACATATCTTCTTTATCACCATATTACTTGTAGCTGTAGCAGGGCAAAGCAACAAAAGAAAAAGAAAAAAAGAACAAAAAGGCTAATAAAACATCTTCTCATACCTCAAGTTCATTAACATTGATAAGAAAGAAAACTGGAAAACAAATTTTTGCCTATATCGTGGCCAAAATAATCTTTAAACCTGTTTGTTGTTCCGGTGACACAAAGCACCGTTTGTGTATAGAGTCTAGGGAAGGTTGAAAAATGTCAGTTTAAATAAAGCTACATCTACATCAACTCCAGGGAGCTCCGACACCGACGCGTCAGAGCTCCCTGGAGTTACATCTACATGTATGATGTACTGTACTCTGTTCTGTAGTCCCCATTGCATTTAACTCCAGGAAGCTCTGACGGCGTCTGAGCTTCCTGGAGTTACATTGCATTGTGTCTAGACTCTAGATCTATCTGTAATAGTAAAATATGTGGGGTGAGTACCGAGTACACTTGAAGATGGTTTGATTTGTTGAACATAGATGCAAATGCAAATGCGTGGTAAAAGAAGAATTATGCCATTGGCGTTGCTTTCCACCAACCAAATATTTCTTTAAGTAGTCTAGACTCTAGACTACTAGAAACGGAGTCGGGCCAACTCGGCCTCGCTGTAAAACGGTCATTTTTTGAAGGTGTAGGGTTAGGTTTAGGTTTAGGGTTAGGGTTAGGGTTAACTCCAGGAAGCTCCGACGCCGACGCCGAAGGCGTCGAGCTGAACCGGAGCGAAATTTACAGCGATTGGGATGACATTATGTCAAAATATGCAAGCGATTCATTACAATTTTGACTTACTAGGTTTCTTGACTCCTCTGGGCATCTGGCCGACCACTTGAAATTATAATTTGAAGAAGTCTTCGATGGGAAAATGGGGAGATTCTTTGTCATATATTTTTAACCAACGATTCATCCATGTTGTAGCGTCGATTCAACATGGCGAACAGAACGTACGCATGCGCGGTAGCAATATTCGCTCAAAATTGCTACCGCGCATGCGTACTTTCTGTTCGCCATGTTGAATCGACGCTATAACATGGATGATTTGTTGGGTTTAAAAAATATATGACAAAGAATCTCCCCCATTTTCCCATCGAAGACTTCTTCAAATTATAATTTCAAGTGGTCGGCCAGATGCCCAGAGGAGTCAAGAAACCTAGTAAGTCAAAATTGTAATGAATCGCTTTGCAAATTTTGACATAATGTCACCCCAATCGCTGTAAATTTCGCGTTCCGGGTTCTTGGGCTGAAGCTCCGACGCCTTTGGCGTCGGCGTCGGAGCTTCCTGGAGTTAGGTTAGGGTTAGGGTTAGGGGACCGTTTTTACAGCAAGGCCGAGTTAGCCCGGATTCCTAGAGACTAGATTGTCTGAAAACTTCTGTTTTTTTTAATTTAAAGTTTTAACTCTGGTCATCTGGAACTCATTTCCATTGGAATCGTGACAATGAACTGATCAAGAGATAATTAAATTCAATGACTGATGTATCTAACAAAGTTATTTTTACAGCTTTATCATGCACACAATCACACATTCAAAGGACAATACACAAGGATTCCTAGCCCTCATCGCATCCTCACTACATCCTCACTCCATAGAGACACGGACTTCCACGCCACGCAACCACACGCATCAGCTATCAGCCTGCCGCAGCTCAGCCGCCTACTAACTCCAGGAAGCTCCGACGCCGATGCCGAAGGCGTCGGGATCGGCGTCGGAGCTCCCTGGAGTTACCGCGTACCAGCCGGCTGGCTGCAGTACGGCCGGGTCTCACTCACCATTGTCCATGCGATAAATGTCCACGTATGCAATTGACGGATAGAATCTTCAATAATTCATTTAACAATTAAAAACAAAAATAATGAAAGCTTTCAAGACTGTGGAACTTACCTTACTTGGTCTTAAATTATGTATAATGACGAGTATGTAAGACCGTACGTTATAAACACAAATGAATAATTTCTGAATGGCTTCCAAATTTATCTGATCTATCACTCCATGCGATTGCGATATTGATAAATGGCATCATTTGAAGTACGTATACAGTATACATACAATCTGTGGCGCCGCGCCGCGCGCGCGCCGTGGGTACGCGGGTCAACGTGTACGTACGTGGGCGGAGCATCTAGACTTCGGTCGTAGTTAGCGCGAAAAAAACAATATAATTCAGGCTATGGTGTCAACAAATGAAAGTGTTACATTTTATTTATTTATTTATGCATGCATGCATGTTCACAATTTCACAATTCATTGGAGTTAACATCACATGAAAAAGAATAAAATATAACAAATCATTTTCAATTTTACAATCCATTTGAATTGACTTCACGTGAAAAAGAATATAACAATGTTTTATCAAAGACAAGTTGCAACTATTATACAGTTAAAAGAATGAACACACAAAGGTGATGAAACATAAGCAAATGGAGATTGAATCGTTATAACACCTTTCAAATATATAATATGTGACAGATAAAATTCCTAAAGGGTTGTGAACTATTTACACTAATTACCAAAAAAAAACACAAAAACAGAAGTATAATTGTTAGTCTAGTGAACATTTATGTTCGATATGAATAACTTACTGATATACAGATTTATATATATGTAGGCCTAAGTAATATCTTACATCTGTGAAATGATAATACACTTCAGTGCTCTTTTAAAGGAGTTTGGTGATTTTATATTTCGAATATTGTTAGGTAGAGAATTCCATACATCTGGACCCCTATGTCTGATTGATTTCTGGGCTAATGTAGTGTGAGGATTGACTACATGTAAATTCGATGACTGCCTTGTTGAATATGAGTGAACCATGTTCTTAGGTTGGAACATTGAAGATAATGAAGTAGGTAACAATTTGATATTGAAACGGAACATAAATATGGCAATTTGGAGGAAGTTAATATCATCAACCTTTAAGCATTTCAGTTTAACAAATAGTGGGGTAGCATGGTCACGATAACCAGCTCGAGTACATATGCGTACAGCTTTCTTTTGCAGCAGAAGAATATTATTAGTCACACACTTGGATGTTGCCCACAAAATATTACAATAGGAGATATGTGGTAAAATTAGACTATTATATAGCATAAGTAATATTCTATCAGAAACAAAACATTTTATTCTATACAGTACGCCAATATTTCTGGAGATTGGTGTAGCAATGTGCTTTACATGGTCGCTCTAGTCAAGTTTTCATTGATATAGACACCAAGGAACTTTGTACATGTCTTTCTCTCTATAGAAATATAATCTAGTTTAATATTTAGAGCAAGGTTGTCATTAGATTTTTCTACCTCTAAAATGAATATAATTTGTTTTAAGCACATTGAGAGAGAGAGAGAGCACATTACTTCTCAACCATAAAGTAAACTTTGGCAGTTCCGAATTTAATTTCTGTTCAAGAGTGTTGATTTCACGATGAGTACACGAAAACACTCGTATCATCTGCAAATAAAGACTATAGTGTAATACGCTTCACATTTCTGTAATTTGTAACACAATGCTCAGTGAATACGCGCAGGGCCTTTGTCGCCAGCAAGAGAGAGAGAGATATATATATATATATATATAGAGAGAGAGAGAGAGAGAGAGAGAGATACATCAGGAGCGATAGGAGAAAATGAACATAATCAAGGAGAGAGTGGGGGAAGGAAACGCCTAGTAGACGGAATACGACACAGTAACCATGGTTGTGTAAAAGAAAAAAGAAAAGAAACAAAGGGGTGATAAACGAGGCAATAACCAATGGCAATGGCAATGCATTACACACGGTTTGACTCCATAGATGGCGCCTTCAACTGATCGAGTGTATTTTCATTAATGCATCTTCTTAATTAAACTCGGTTAAGCCTTTCCAAGACTTTTAAAAACTAAAATGATTATTTTTCTTAGTGGGCCGGTTGACGAGTCAAATCGACTACCTTCTTTTCTGTACACCATAATTTATCTGCGCTTGTAAAATCAATGTGGTTTTAAGTGGCCTAAAAACTGCTGATGGCCTAATCAGTAAATTCATTTTTTATTGGTGTATTACTGTGACGAATTAAGATTTATCGTTTTATTGATACCTAATGTACAAATAAAGGAAAAGCACAGGTTATTTCACTTATAGTGTTCGTTTTCCTGATAACCCTACAAAATAATGATGGGCACTAATTGACAATTGATAACATCAATCACAACATACGTAGGAAGAACAAAAATAATTTTGACCCTGTAACATAAAATGTTACAATTAAACTTTTCTCCCTCAAATGTATCTCATTCAATCAATAGTAGCTAATATATCATCAATGGTAACGTATGAATATTTTCTGTCACAGATAGATATAATCATGATAATGCATGATAAAATATAATTAATGCCGCAAGATTGGCTAGATATAACATAATTTGACGATTGATTGTATGTCAATTTTGAAGACAGGCCCCTATTGGCAAAGTACTCTCTGTCGTTAGATTTGATGTCTTCTCCATTAAGAAAAGAATAGATGCCATTTTAGATACTCACTTATCCAATTTAACAGCCAATTAATAAATTATTTACAACTGTTTTAAATTAATTTTGTTTAATACATTCCTTACACTGTTAACCCTAAAAAGGCCGGGCTATTTGAGGTCTTAAAACGGCCGGGGGGCATTATGCCCCCCTAAGAAACGCCGATCGCCGCGAAAATTTGCATGCATGTTAATACATAGAATACTTTAATAGTAAATTCAATTTTTTGAAAAATTCAGTCATGTGCATATTTATGGTAAATTATGCAAATAAGGTCATAAAATTCACATTTTTACCAATAAATTTTATATTCTTCATATTTAAGCTTTCTTTTCCACTACATATATTTGTTAGAGCATTTGGAATAATAATACGACAACAAATTTGGAAGAGCCAGGTTATTTCTTATGTTATCTTTTGTTTTGATAATTTCTTATGTATTTCATTGTTTTTTCAACTTATGTATTTCATTGTTTTTTTGTTTTATTTCATTTCTAACTATAATTCAACTATTTTGACCCCCAAAACAAGCACCTAAACTTTAAAAAAGACCAAATAACCAATGTTTTATCTCTTTTTAGGAAAAATTATATTTCCATATGTTTTGTACACAAATCACGAAAATGAGCGATTTTCGAGCCGACATGTAAAGACAGGAGGTCACGTGACTTTGTAACGGTAGGTCCGATTTTCAAAAAAATTGTTTTAAAAGATGCGCAAGACTCGAAAGAAAAAAATCATGAAGCGGCGGGGCGTCATCCGTATGCGTTCCCGAACAATCAGAAAAATCACGGGGGCATAATGGCCCCGGCCTTATTAGTGTTAAATATCCACTTTTAGATTGTTGAATAAACGCTACTGTTAAGTATTCAATACAAATATGTACACTGCCATTACTCTCCGCCCCGGTTTAAGCGTCACTGATACATGTATATGATCATCAGACATAGATACACTATTCGCAAACCAGATGATGATAATATATTTGATTTTTTTACCATTTTTTCAAAATGATATTATACTCGTTAATGAATTCTATCCAGTTAATTGACAAATCATTGCTGTGTCAATCTTAACATGCTAAACCTCTTCTCCCCCTCCATTCTCTCCTCTGTTTCTAGCACTCTTTCTCCTTTTCTCTCTCTCTTTCTCTTTCTCAATTTCCCCCTTCTCTCCTACTTTATCAGTCACTCTCTCTATTTGTTTCTATTGTAATGATTTGAAATATAAAAGCCATGAATATTAAATGTATATTTATATTTTGCTTTTGTAAATCTTAACCAATTTTCTATCAATTTGAAGTAATTTTCCAATGTATCACTGTATTTTACTGATATTTTCAATCTGTTAAAATCACGCAATTATTCACTTTTACAATCTATTGCAACTATTTTAATAGCCGGCTCTGGTTATAAACAAACACGATCCGTTAAAAAGCAATGAATATCTGAGAGGAAATATTATTGCATGTACATATTTATATATATCTTTTATATTTTATATTTTTACTATGAACTGGAACGAATTTTTAATCTATATCATGTAATGTTTGATTTCACATGTATTATTGTATTTCAGTGTTTTTATCAAATTAAAAAGTCACACAATTCAGCCTTTGGGCTGTGAGATGATTTTGAACAAAACAAACCATTTCATATAAGTGTATCTCTAAGCAGCGCTTCATGATCTCTACAAAAATTGAAGTGCCTTTTTAAGTGAGGTATATTTTGACATGACAATGCTTAAAGCCCCACTGTACTACTTGTAGCTAATTGCTCCCTCTATGTAGAAAACAATGCCTAAGCGGTGCCTGTTGGTCCCCCATGATCCTTTTTCTTATGTTAATTGAGAGCTGAGTTGTTGAGATAACCACCTGTCAGTGACCACGCTAATCCCTCTAATTTAACCCCCTGGCCAAACTAGTGAGGAGGGGCTTTAATATAACACAAAACTTACTTGGTGTGAAATTAAAAATGGTGGTTAATTAGTAATTAATACACATCACAAGGCCTTCATTATTATTTCCTTGCGCTTTCTCAACACCGCATTCATCAGTTTATAATCAACTGCTTATCATAATCATATTACAATTAAATTTGGTTGTCTACAAGTGTATCTCTAATCAGGGCTTCATGATCTCTGCAAAAATTAAAGTGAGGTATATTTTGACTTGACAATGCTTAATATAACACAAAGCTAACAGTCTTACTTGGTGTGAAATTAAAAATGATGGTTAATTAGTAATTAATACACATCACAAGGCCTTCATTATTATTTTCTTTGCGCTTTCTCAACACTGCATTCATCATTTTATAATCAACTGCTTATCCTAATCATATTACAATTAAATTTGGTTGTCATCAATTATGGTAATGGACTCAATGGAGTTGTTCATGCAATGGTACCTTGAATAGATAATGCTGATGGTATGTGTATGTCATGCATGATGCATTACACTTCAGGTTGCCATCCTCATCTTATTTCTATTCGGTATCAGTGCTGATAAATAATGGTTTAATTTTGGCAGGTTTGCAGCCGTGTAGTGAAAAATGTGTGTTTTTTGTTTGTTTGTCTTTTTTTTCTTCTTCGGGGTAGCTATTAGTAAATAATGAATTACATTATTCGTGAACGATAGTGGATTCAGTGAAAAGAATTAAAATACTAGAATTAAATTAATCCTAAAAAGAAAAGAGGAAAACCCTGGACAATTAAAGTCGTAAAGCCAACTGTTAATCCATGGGACAGATTAATAATCCTGGTCCTCATTTGGATACAACTGTGTAAAGTTGTAATTGTGTATATAAAGCCATGTAAAACCATAAAATGCTTACTTCACCTGATAACAATAAATCGAAAGCATTTGTGCAGTTCAATCCATGCCTCTTGCGATTCCATATAGCTCCATCTTCATCTTTATTTCCCAGGTCGAAATTCCAGTTGATACCAGTTGAAACCAGTAAGGATTTCCAACTAGTATCTACTGGTTTGAACTGGTCTGAACTGGTCTGAACTGGTACCAGTTATAATACCAGTTGATACAATTTGGAAACCAGTAGAAATACCAGTTGACATCTGAGACCAGTTGATATTACCAGTTTATTTACCAGTTGATTTACCAGTTGAAAACCAGTAGATGGTAACCAGTTGATTTACCAGTTGAAAAACCAGTAGATGATTACCAGTTGATTTACCAGTTGAAAACCAGTAGATGATTACCAGTTGCTTACCAGTTGAAAACCAGTAGATGATATTACCAGTTGATTTACCAGTTGAAAACCAGTACATGATTAGGCCTACCAGTTGATTTACCAGTTGAAAACCAGTAGATGATTACCAGTTGCTGTGACCAGTTGAAAACCAGTAGATGATTACCAGTTGATTTACCAGTTGAAAACTAGTAAATGATTACCAGTTGCTTATTACCAGTTGAAAACCAGTAGATGATTACCAGTTGATTTACCAGATGAAAACTAGGAGATGATTACGAGTTGAAAACCAGTAGATGATTACCAGTTGATTTACCAGTTGATTTACCAGTTAAAAAACCAGTTCATTGTTTCTTGTGCATATTCATGATTAATTTGCATATTTTAACAGAAAATATAATTATCATGATCTATCAAGCAAATGTAACAATGCACATCAATTTTGTGATTTATATTTTCCTAGTCAATCATTGAAAAATATATTATATATGTCTGATCATGTTTTTCATCTAATTTAAGACGTAAAAATAGATATATTGATATATATGTGTAATTACTAACCAGGAAACAACATGTATCATTTTGTATATAATTATGTACATGTACGGGCTCCTGACTACTAGGCGTTGTATGGCGTGCGCCTGTAATCCAGCTAACAGTGGAAGTTACACACTGATTCAGCCGAGGACGCAGGTTCGAAACTGAGTCACGTCTTTCGGATGGTGACGTTAAAGGTCGGTCCCCAGACGTAAATAATCATATCTGATTGATACACGTCTGTAAAAACCCAATACACACACACACACACGCACACACACACACACAGACTCATAACTTGAAATAAAACTCATCTGTATGATATGATCTAGTTGGTGGCCAGATGCTAATATTGATTATTGATTATCATAATATCATTCGATTACTGGTCTCAACTGGTAAATCAAATGGTATATCAACTGGTATATCAACTTGGTAAATCTACTGGTTTTTCAACTGGTTTGTCAACTGGTCCCAGCTAGCGTTGTCTCAATTTCCATATTAAAAACCAGTTGAATATACTGGTTTCAACTGGTAAATCAACTGGAAATATCAACTGGTAAATCTACTGGTTTTTCAACTGGTTTGTCAACTGTTCCCAGCTAGCGTTGTCTCAATTTCCATATTAAAAACCATTTTTAACTGGTACCAGTTGACCAGGTGCCTACTGGTTTCAACTGGTTTTTCGAATTGTTCACATAGTACACTATATCAGACGAATGGATCTTCGTCATCGTCAGTTACACCTATGAACAACAAAGTTGAAGAAAAACATTTATCAAAAGACTGAAATAGTATGCACATGTTTTATATATGATTAACAAACAATTTGATACAATTTATTGTCGCTAATCGGTTAACCTGGGTAAATACATGTAACCCGGTAATTCAAGTTCCACTTCTGCATTCTGAACATTTTACGAGACTGCATCCAGATTCCGTACGTTATAACATTTGACTGTAATAATGTTGTAGTTTTTTGACTATAGAAGTTTTGATGATGATAGTTTGATAGCAAATGGGATCGAGTTTTATAGCTGGTATTCGAGCAAGAATGATAATAACCTATTACTTCAAGGACTTTATACCATGTGCATACAGACTTGTTACTAACAATGTATGGAAATTAGGGTTCATATCTCGGGCCTTACATGGTTCCATTACATTTTATATTGAAAAGTAAAACAGAATATTAGAGGAGCATATAAATTAAAAGCAAAACCTCGACAAGACGACATATGAAAGAGCAAGAACGAATGTCTGTAATCGTTTCTTTAAAACAACCCCGACATTTTCAGCCTAATTAGCCTACATTCTAGAAAATATAGGCTTGAATGAAGTCGAAATTTGACTGTCGAACATTCACACACTGATATAGGTCAACAGTAAAAGTACATGTACAAAGGTTAATTATCAGAGGTGAAAATGGGGCACTTCTTACACCTACAAAAAGAGGCACTTATAAGAATGGGAAATGGGCATTTTTCTACGGCAAAGGGGCATCCATCAGATTTTTGATAGGGGCATTTATGGAATAGGGGATATATGTCCCTTATTAGAAAGGAAAAGGGACACGTTATATTTTTAAAATGGGAAATTATCAGAGGTGAAAAGAGGCACTTATGAGAATAAATATAGAATTGGAAATGAACAAAACATATATAGACACATGGGCAAAATATCTCACTGCTCTGTAGATTTGTTTGGTTTTTCCTTTTTTTATGGGGGGGGGGGGTGGGGTTGCACACCACATGATCTACTATGCATTAACTAAAGCTTGGGTGTTTACCCCTCCCAAGGCCAAGTTCTGGATATGCCAATTTTCCTCCTTCTTGTGGATACATTTCATTAATTTGTCTTTTCTTGTTGTAGTTGTTTGTTTAAAGGTATAGACCAGTTCTGGTGATGCGATTGCATTGTGAAAGAAACGTTGTGGAATAGATCAGAAAAGGTTGATCATCTAGCATATTGTAGTATTGGTATGTACTACAAGGTTCTGGAATCATCAAAATGATAAGAAATTTGGCCCAGTCTTGGTAAAGTTACAAGCACTGTACACAGAAATATGTATATAGGACTACGCGATATCTATCCAGTCCGGGTCGATATAATTTACCAAATATATCAATTAATAGGCGGTTTCCGGGCAAAATTTGTATCATCACGTATTTAATAGTCAAAACATATTCTTTCACATGATTGGTAATAAGAGCTTCCATATCATTTTTTGAGAGGGGGCATTTCCAAAACTGGTCTATATACCTTTAATTTATTCAATAGGTAAAGAATGCATAATTGAGCAAAAATAACAGTAAGAAGAGATTGTTGCTCCAACAGAATACATCATTATTGTATAAATACAGCTGCATGGGCATCGTTTCAAGAAACCGTCGTAAGTAACAGTTCACCGGCATCCCATTGGAACACGTGTTGAATTTGATAAAACTTGCTCAATGAGTTGTCAGCGAACTTGTGCTTCTGAATTTCGTTAAACGCTGACCAGGGGCCTGTTTCAATATTAAAGCATCCTTAAGTCCGGTTATAGGACTAAGTGTAAGATGCATCTTGGCAGGAGTTTCACAAAGACCACTTAAAGACGCATACCATACTTAGTACCCATTTAACTAAGTTGCATATAGGTCGTAGCCCACTGGAACTGTTCTTAGTGTAATGTCATCATCATAATGTCCTTTGGCAAGACATGTCTACATTTGCCACTCTCCACCCAGGTGTTAAATGTTAAATGGGTACCCGGTAGGATGCGAAAGTTAATGTGGTTTGATTAGCAAGTGGCGCTTGTAAAATGGCGACTGGCTGGAATGCTCCCCAGGAGTGGAGAACGTGCATACATTGTGTGCGAGTAAGCATGAATCCGATGACCAGGCTAATAATATATATCTGTAAAGCGCATTGAGAGGGCCTGCGGTCCTGAAATGCGCTATATAGGACGAACTATTATTATTATTATCATCTACAAATTATGATTTCCAATAAAGTCCCACTCTTGTCAGAGTGGGAATTTTGGTGAGAGTGAGAGTCCTGGATCTGATTACCGGTATGTTCTTAAATCCTGGTCAAAAGGCCCATAAAACTGAAGCATGGAATCCAAAATATTAACAAGAATATTTTGTTCCAAGCAAAATAAACAATTCTTCATAGAAATGAATCAACATAAATTTCACATTGGACACTTAATTAAAGGAACTATTCACATCTTAATAGCTTCGTAGGAAATAAGGCTATGATTTCTTTATTCTACAAGCAAATATAATATTACCATTACTTCAGCAAAATATAATTTCTTTCCCAAGGTTACACTTTTCCTCCCTCAACAAATATATACAAATATCTCTGTTTGACCTTTGACATGAGAAATAAGCAGTCATGTTGATTATGTACAGAATACAAGCTTGTTCCTCTGCTCAGTATACATATGCATGAGTATTGTTATTATAAACGCAGGGAACTTGGAGAACACATATTTTTTCACATGAACATAAAATTAATTTACATAAATTTGTATTTCATGGAAGCTAAAAAAAGGCTGGCTGGCAGAAAAATACACAATAATTTATACAAATTTGAGTTTGTTTAAGGCATACATGGACACTGTGCTATAGTCAGCCATATGTCTATAGAAACATCTTAAGAAATAGAGTTAAACTAGTTTAACAAAAGAGTGGACCTTATTTGATAAATGTACATGTACAGGAACATGTCTTTGAGTGCGATGTGACCAAAGACTATGCCATTAATGTACTTATAACCTACATTTTCATTTGAATATGCACAACATACTTTACTTTTCCATTTCAGTATCTATTTATTTGAGCAAACTCACATACGTTTGTCTTTACAAAGTTTCAATATGAATAAGATACGTGTAATTAGATCAAAGAGTTGTAAATCTTAACCAGACGTCACGCATAAAATAGAAGTTTCTACAAGGAATACATGTAAATGAGATGTAACATAAATCAATAAAAGTAAATTCGTTTGTATATGTGGCTATAGGATTACAAAGAATATTATTAATTGTACATCTTTCTTTTTTCTTTTGGCTACTTGGGAAGATATGAAGAGTTCATAGACATTAAAAATATCAATGTTAAAAAAACCTAATTACGATTTAGATTTTCGTTAAAATACATTTCGTTCTCACTCCGTATTTTTGAATATACACGTATATGTATTACCAACACGATAATAATCTTTTCAATGCAATTTGTTTTCCATCAATGGAGACTTGGCCACTTTATAAAAATCAGATTGTGACCACTCAGTGAATAACATTTGAGAGGACTAGCTCGATACCAACGTGCGCCTAGGCACATAGCCCCCAATATCCATGTCTGGACCCCCCCCCAAAAAAAAAATCACATTTCTAATTGGGGTCTAATGCCTACAGACTCTAAAACAAATATTACTTAGCCCTATAAATAAATATGTACCTAAGTTTCTGATCGAAGAATTTGAAAAAACAACATGACCATCAGATGTAAGAAGACTTGTGACATTTTGACATTCTTTTTGAAATAAAGTGGCTAAAAGCATTAATTTTTTTCTCTGCTTCTTGCGTATAAAATGTGAACCTATATGCACACTGTAGTAATGGGTAGGAATGCAATGATTTTGAAAGAAATCCTATAAATACCTCATTTTAGAATATGATTGGATTTGCAATTAAATATGGGTATTTCAAACAGATTCGCTGCTAGAATTTTGCTGTATCTTAAGTAAAGCATTTTAAATGATTCGTTGCATTGTTCATTTGTACATAATATACATGTAATTGAATACAATCATACAGTGTATTTGATTCAAGGCAAATTGAAAATTTGAAATATAAGCTTAAATATAGTTTTCATATTTACATTGCATATCTTTCATTGAAAAAAATATATAATCATAGAGCAATGACTGCAATACAACATCACATACATACATGTATAATAAAGTTTGTTTGCATCTTAATAGTACTGTATTTAAATATAATCAATATTTTACATATGATCTTGAAATGTTTCATGCACTATTTCTCATTCAACAAAAACAACATTAAGATCAATTTTGACATTGTATCTTGGATTGGTGGCTCCTATCACAATAGCGTTTGCATAAATCACAAAACTTGCATACTCATCATCATTATTTCTTTTACAAGTCAAATGGGTCAGAGTATTTTCTTTTATTCAAGTCATTTCATGTTAAAATATTTTACAAATAGTGCCACAGATTTATGTGATAACAAGAATTCTGAGCTCTGAGAACAGCCTGATGATTTTGTATACATATATATATATATATATACATGTATAGCTTATTAACTTTATTTATTTGATTTTACTTCACACATTATAAGCCATTGATCTACCAGTAAATATATTTTCTAGTTTACACTTTGATCCAGATATATCCAGGCAGTATGCATCATGGCAGCTAGCAAGGTACAAGTTGTGCAAATTGTTCATTATTTCATTCTGAAAAAGAATCATTCGATTTTGAATTTAAAAAAAATGCCAAGTCAAAACATGAATGATTAAAAAAAAAATTATTCTGGAATAAGAGAAAGGAGTTCTAGAAAAGCCTTCTCAGTGATTTCCCCAAGATCATACTTGTGGGAGTAAAAAGGAATGAAAGCAAGGAATTCCATATACTGTATGAGTAATGAATATTGATTCACTGGCCTTGAACGTATTTCATAATTTTTCCCTTGTGCTTGGTTTTACTCCGAATGAGACTGTAACTACAGTTCACACTTATTCAGTTATATTGTCAAAACGCAAATGTTCAGCTTGAAGGTTTTATACAGATAATGGAAATATCGATTGACTGAATTAAAACAAAGTCATGGTAAAATCTTAAAGATACCTTGTAAAAAGTTTGCTTAGCTATTCTCTAAGAAAGAAAGTACCAGTATACATTTTCTTCTCCTCACCCTGGAAGCTTGGGAAATATTGAAGACCACAAAAACCAATTTCTTTTCATCTCTCCCATACTAAAAAAAAAGAGATAACATGGCACTCTTATGAGAATACAGCTGCACTATATGTCAAGAAAGCTGAGAGATGCTAGAATCAAAAGTACACTACCAAGTCTGACCACCATTCTGGACTGTTGATATGGGGATAAATGTGCAAATCCCATTTAAAGTAAAGAATGCGGATCCACAAGCAGGTGCCTCATATGCTTCCTATTTCAGATATCTAGTATGGGTTTTTCTCTACCGCATAGCAGGTTTCTTCTTTCGCATTATTGAATCATAACAATGGGAGCACAGATAGTCCGTCTTTTCCGAACCGAAGTACTTACAGCCGTACGTGCGGCACTGTCTGGTAGCCTCTTCTACGCCCGTGAGGGGCACGCGTTTTCCCCTCACGTGAGTAGCGTAGGGATTAGCGTTGGAGCGGATTTCTTGATTTCTATCTTCGATGTGGAGTCTCTGGATGGGTACTGTTCTTTGGAACTGAGGCGATTGGGTCTGTGCTTGATAGCGCTGTGGCGTCGGGTTGTAGTTTGCACGTACTGGCTGCGGGCTGTAGGTCCCTCCTTGACGCTTGGCCGTGGGGTTGTAGGACGTACTACTATTGAGGTGCTCCATGGCAGGACTACCTGGTTTACTACCTGTTGCATTGATGTACTGCACACCTCTACCATTATCAGGATAATCATGATTGACCCTGGAAGACATAGGCCCATTAACACGGGCACGCGGAAGAGAAGCAAAATGATAGGCAGCCTCATTAGTTCTTTCGTCATCATCAATATAGACATCGGGAGGGCGCTGTTCTCTCTGGACCCTGTGCTGCTGTCTGCTACGATTCTCGGCAGCGATCATCCTCTTCAAGGCCACCTCCTCCTGGAAGCGATCCTTGGCTGACTCCAAGTAAATCCTTATCATCTCTTCATGACCCTGCAACCTTACATCGTCCATCTTTGCTGCTACCACAACTGAACGATCAGCAACAACCTGAATGCTCACGTGGGGTGGGTGTCTCTCCACCTGGTTCTTCTCCTCGATGATGTGAAACTGCTCATGCCCATCTTTGCGGGACGATCCTTTCTTGCCCTTATCAAGTCCTGCAAAGTGCTTCAGCTTCTTACCAAATGACCTAGACTTCTCTTTCTCCTTGCCCCCACTTCTGTCACTCTTCTCCGATCCACTTGAGTTGCTTCTTGTTACCTCAACCTGTGAATCAAGACAAAATATCCATTGATAGAGATTACAAATAATTTGTGTTATACCTATGTGCTTTTACAAGGCATCAAACTATAACCAAATCATAATGAAGAAAGTTGAAACATTCAAAAACAAAAGAAATCTTTCCCAAATAGATATTTTTTTAAAGAAGAGAGAATGAAGATGTGGTTTCTACAGCATTGGGAACATTTGTAAAATAAATCCTAGCTGGAATGCTCTCCCGTGAGTGGAGAATGTGCTATAATTTGTGTGGCCAGACTTGTAATAATATATCTGTATAGCTTTTAGGAGTATGAAGCATTATAAATTCAAATCAAGAATATTATACAAATTCTTATGCCTGGAATATTAATGGTTGACAGTTTTCTAGCCGTTTTCCTTGCATTTTTCTGATGGAAAAAAATGTGATACCAAGAGTATAACCCACCTTGACAGTTTTCATGCCATTTTCCTTGGGTGGTAGCAGCTCCCATTCATCTCTCTGCGTGGGTGATGAGCTCTCCTGGTGATGAACATCCGGTATCTCTAACCTCACCAGCTCCAGGTACTTCTGCAGGAGTTTCAGCTTGTCCTCGGGACTGTAGACCAGTTTGCGGATTGCTGTGTCCACGTCGGTGCCGTTCGTCTTGTCGACGTTGTGGTTCTCGTCCTTCCACTGCCAGCCAATACCTGGGTCGACGATGAAGTGCAGGGTCAGGAGGTGATGGTTGGAGTCGGTGATGGGGATGACTGATGAAAGAAATAAAATCTTTGAACGTTAAAGACCCTATCCAATGCAAATACAACTTTAAATCAATGGAAAGCTGAATGAATGTAGAATACAAATATAAAGTTAAAAAATTATTTTCCCTTTCGGTATTGCACAAAAGCAAATTAAAACTTAATTTTCCGTACCCTCCAAATTATGGGTCAACAGGGGTCAAATTTGCAGCAATTACGGTGACAACATAACATGTGGACCCGATTGGCTCGCCTTTACAGCTGAGGTGATGAGCCGTGCTTAATTAATGCAAAGTCATTGTGAATATGCGTACTCCACATAAGATGATGTCATCCAAGAGCTAGTTTTTAGGTCAAGAACTTCTGATTTTCAAGGCTTTAGATTTTGAGTTTTTAGAAATCGGGTACTCCTCTGACAGTCAATAAAATAGCATATAATTGATATTACTGTAATCTATGGCTTATAAGCTTTCCATTAATCTATAGTTCATCTATTTTATTTTTCACTTCTGACAGGGTGTTTAACATGAACAATATTAAATTGGTAAAACTCATATCTGTCAAACAAGGTAACCATGAGTAGAAGGACACCTGACTTTGTATGATGACCTCAAAAGTTCTTTCAAAGGGAGATGGTCATTAGTGTCCATATGACTAAGGTCGTAATTCGCTGACACCAGACTTGGTGAAAATACCATTAATGGGTGTACAAGTCTGCACACAGCAAACCCGTAGTCCCATCAGGATATACCCCCTAGTCTCTCAGAGAGTACAATATACAATTATATGTATTGCAGAGAAAGTTCAACAGAATGACCTTTATTCCCTTCTGCCAGCTATACGATAAAATGCTTTTTAATGGGCGAAGAATTTAGGAAATGAGATTGACACATACAAGAATCCATAGAAATTTCCAGATTTCTTTTTGAAATACAAATGGAAAAAGAGAAAAAAAACACTGTACAAATGTGACTAGCACCACAAAACAAACAAAACGTCGCATAGTGTGGTTTTCACTTGGAGCTCAATTAAGATGTACATGGTCAGGATGGTCAAATTTATTTTTCAGCATTTCCTAGAAGAGTACCGGTAAACTTTTCTCTATGCATTTACAAAATTTGGAACCAGAAAACAGTTTAAAAGTGGCATTTTGGTAGTATTTTGTATACCCGTGATTTTGAGTTTGTTGTAGTAGTTTTTATTTATTTACGACCCTTGCTACTGGTCTCAATTTGATCTCCAATAATTTTTAAACAGAGTAAGCTATTACATTGATTCCTTAAAGAAATAAAGAACAGGATGTGCTTAATTCATGTGCCAAGTTTTAGGACAATTTGATTATCCCTTCACAGTCTCCTCATTCAGAATCAAACCTAAACTAAAAATTCTATTCTGGCGACTTCATGGTTGGTCACAAACGATTTGTGTTTGCACCATATTGTCAATTAAAAAAACTTCTTTTTTTTGTATTTCTATAAAAAAAAGCTACAAACATGTTCATACAGAACTATTTTTATCATCTTACCACAAAATAACTACCGGTACATGTACCTGTACATTGTGCTAGATTTGGTTAGTTATACATGAACAATAGATGCAAATCGACATGTTTGCCATATCCATGCAAGCAGACAACATACATGTATACCACTTCGCATTGGCTGAATGCCAGTTTATTCATGGTACTTGCATATATAGCATAATTGGAGTATAATGAAATGTAAATTACGTACCTACATATCACCTTATCCATATGGCCATGAAAAAAATTGCCTTTTTTTTATATTGCAGCCTTTTATAATGCATTGGAGGAGGAATTGGAAAATGGCAGATGAATATATGCAGGATTGTGTTCTGTATTTCATTATAGGATGTAAAGAAATCGCCTATTTTCCTTCACCCTTAAACCTGGATATTCTCCTAAATTTATGATGATATTGCTATCTAAATATCCTTTTTGATGAATTTGTTTGAATATATGTATTGCTCTTTCTTGCATCACATTGAGAATGGCGCTCATTTACAGCGGCTTGCACAGTAGTACATGTATATTGTTGAAACTAATAATGTACATGTATTGTATATCTTACTTTGCAGATATTCATTTCTTATTGATTTTATTTCATGCAGTGATCTTCATGTAAACTAGATGGATATTCGACTGCGCGCAATCTAAAATGATGCCTCTGCCATAGAGCGATTTTACTAACCAAAACAGAAGCAATTTGAAAAATTCAAGTTTGATTGTAATCCATTAACAGGTTCTCAGAATATCCTGATTACTAGCTAGTTTGATAGTAATCCATCCGTCGGTTCTATTGACAATGCGTTCACGCTATTTTTGCATACCTAATGAGCCCCATGACCTTTGATCTCATGACCCCCAAATCTAATCAGTTCATTGGGTCTGCAAGATACATACTGTACATGACTTAAGTTTGGCGGGAATCTATCAATCGGTTCTTGAGATAACGCGATCACGAGAACAGGACGGACGGACGGACGGACAACCCTAAAACATAATGCCTCCGGCTACTTTGTAGCGGAGACATAATAAAACCCCAGAATTTTGCTATTTTAAAAGGATTATTGGTTTATCCTGTTATACTCACCTCTTTAAAGGTACTATGTCCCATTTGCAGGCCAAAAAAATGAAAAGGTTAAATTCCAACGGCATTTGAAAGACAATACTAATTTAGAACTTCCCTAAAAAAAGGGGGGCTTGAAAATGTCTTTTAGTGGGAAAATAACGACTATTAGTTGTCGAATCGACTTAGGAGCTATAGAGCCAGTAAGTAATAGTCTGATTTTTCAGACCATTGTACCGAATGGTCGTACGTTTTATGCTGCGCAAAGATTCAATCAGTTTAATTTTGGCCATTACAAGAAGTGGGTTATTGATGTAGACAAATGCTCATGTACCCTTTACAGCTCATTTTATGTATGTTATTACCAAAGATGAAAAAGCCAGTCAGTCACTCAATAGTGTCTGACAGTGAAGTCTAGCAAGTAAACAGGTTTCCTTGCATAATTTGAATATTAGGACACTGCTAACGTTTAAATTTCACAGATAGGACATACATGACATATTCATAATTCCTGCAAAGTTCTACAGAATTTGATGTTGGCTGCAAAAGTGACATAGTATCTTTAAAGACCCCCCTCCCCCACCCCCGCCCCCCTCTCTCTCTCTATCCCCCCGTCCCTCTTCCTCCATCTCTCCCTCGCCCTCCCTTTGAATTACCTTATAGAAAATTTGCATTCCTCTGTTTATTCTTCCTTTTCTTTTTATATTTTTGAATTATTCTCAACTTCTATGTATTTTAATAATTCAGTTAATCTTTGACAAATTACTTAATGGAGATATGATGGAGCTCAACCTGACAGTACATTCCACAATTTCTATTGACACTATCACTGCTTGTGTGCCTTGGCTGCTCAAAAGAGAGATTAGCTCTTTAATACCCTCTTTTGTTATCAACTTCAAAGTCCCCTATTATTTAGAAAGACATTATTGATTGGTGTGTACATAGGATGTCAGTGGATGCTTTGTTGGTAGACCTTGAAAGTGACTACCATTCAACAGCTTTTTAGGGTAAGGAATGTAAAGAACAAAAGAAATTAGGGTAAGGAATGTAAAGAACAAAAGAAATGATTCCTGTGACTTCATGGTGGTTTTAGTCTTTGTAACACTGCCAGACCAGCTCCAAACTAACTCCAAATCAACTCCAATCAGATCAATTCCTGGCCATTCCAGGTGATGTTACCTTTTTTCTTGAGTCTGTTGTCGGTGTATTATCAGACTTATTGGTATGCCTCAAGTATCAGAGCCAGCGAGACACAAACAATCTATATTTCATCTGATGTCAAGACCATAACACTACTCTTATCATCACTTTTATTCTTGTTCTATAGTTGAAGAATAGTTGCCTGCAAGTCTGGGGAAAGCCCATTATCACCCATAAATCACTAATTGGTACATATGTCGGGGCTCAAAATCAGTTGTTTTGAAGGTTCATTTACCATCAGCCACCTAATATCCTGCCCGGTAACCTAAATATCCTGCAACTCTTGTCAGGATGGCAACTAGAAAATGTGAATCTTGTGCAGTTCACTGTAACTGACCATCAAAAGTTGACTTTGCAAAACCAACTTAAAGCTAATCTTGAGCTCTGGTACGGGCAGCGTTTGTCGAACCTAACCTAAATATCCTGCAACTCTTGTCAGGATGGCAACTAGAAAATGTGAATCTTGTGCATTTCACTGTAACTGACCATCAAAAGTTGATTTTGCACACCAACTTAAAGCTAATCTTGAGCTCTGGTAGGGCATGGTATGTCGAGAGAACATGGCTATAACTCATTCAGTAGATTGATTGTTTGAACCAGTAAAATAAAAATAATCTCACAAAAACTTGCTGGAAATCACCTTCAACAAAAACCACAACTCTCATTTGCTCGTAGTGACCTGTGTTAAGCACAATGGTGTCGGGCCTACTTACCTTGATTTCCTTATCTTTCTATGCTCATTACTCAGCCCCTATACATTTTCTACCAAAATCGTTTTGCACATGTCATTTATTTGTAAAATTGAACATTCAGTGTAAGTTTTGTTGGATTCTGTGAGAATTAATTTTCTATCATTACCAGAAATCAAGCTTAATATCTTTAAGCTATCATCTAGGTTGCCCTACTGGTGACCAAATTAAAAAATGTAACGGACAACCATGTTACAGCAGTCATCCAACATTTTGCTCCTGTGACATTTGCTAAGAGCTTTATTTCTCGAAAGTATAGAGTTAGGGGTACGGATGCAATTGGGTTATAGGTTAGGGTTAGGTATAGAGTTGGCGGACCGGAGTTGAAGTTATGCATTCAGGAAGTGTAGGAAATTAACATGGGGCAATTGTCAGAGGAGAATGTTTCGTACATCTGATGTTAGATCGGATCCAGAAAAGCAAAGGTCATGGGTTTGATCCCCAACACGGCACTAATGTCCTTTGGCAAGACAGTAATCTATATTTGCCACTCTATACCCAGGAGAGGAATGGGGGCCTGGTAGGATGTCGAAAGCCTTTGTGATAAAAATTGCCATATGCCCTCACGTTGACAATAATGGTAGGAATCTGATGACCTGGGTAATAATAATATCTATAAAATGCTTAGAGACAGTATTCCATATTAAGCGCCACATAAATCCAGATTTTTTATTATTCATTATTAATTATTATTATTAGATACCTACCAGGTGGCCGTTTCTTGAGCTCCATGTCCCGGTGGCTATCAACCTCCATGGGCACCAGAGCCGAGAAATGGGAGGCATCGTAGGTGAGGACCAGGGGTGAGTGATGGCACTCTTGAGGATGCAGCTCTACCGGTAGGTAGATACCACCGAATGGGATGGGGGCGAGAGGCTGGCCCTGGGAGTCTCGAAGGACAGTGTCAGCCACAATGATGATGGGTCGACGCAGGATGTGGCACAGAACGAACACATGGAATTCTTCCAAGCTCTCGTACATGATCTCCTCATCGTCGTCCACGTAGTCTTGATCCTCGGCTACAGAGGGAAGGGGTCTAAAGGAGAAAATGTACATCAGATATATGCATGTGATCTGGATACAATTAAAATCGAAAGTTTAATACATGTACAAACTCTTATCACCCAGATGAATATGTACATGTATATCAATGTGACAGCTAACTAGTTGGTTCAATAGAGTGTAAAGAGTTTACATCAACCAGCAGCACACCTCTTAAACTTATGTTCTGTATTAATACATCTGTATGGAGCTATGAAGGGACAATTTCCCCCCCAAAAAGAAAAATAGAGTGACCCATCTCCCAACATAAAACAAAAAAAAAGATTATGAAACACTTTATCAGGATGGTTGTAATACTGGTGTGAAAGTTCTTATATACATCACATCCAAAAATAAAAATTACCTGTAACAACTAATTACCTGTCTGCCAATTCGTGTCTGAGGAAGATGTCTGAACTCTGGGCATCGAAACTGTTGCAGGTAATTTTTACATTTGGATGTGATATAAGAACTTTCAAACCAAAGACAGAGAGGTCTTATATTTGTACACAGAGCTGCATCATATCTTTATCTCATCTAATTTTGCCCCAACAATTGCTTCAATTTAATGTCTTATGCTACGGAGCTGTTTGAGAAAGTAAAATAAAGCTCTTACCCTCCTCCCATGGGCTTGCTAGCGTTGTTCTTGAACTTATGATTCCTTGGTACGGTGGAAGCCAGCTTGAGAAGACCTTTCCATTCTTCTTCCCATTCTTCCTCCGAATACACAAGGCCAGACTGTAGGGGAGAATACAATGGTTCGTTAAAAACAATTATACCAAATCAATAATGGTTCCTATTATTCTATTCACATTTGAATGGTTTTTTAATCCCAGAGTCTGTTCTTTTCTGTATAATAAACCAAACAAGTATTCATTTTTTGCTAATACATTTAAAAGGACAGGTATTATGTTGTATAAGCTGGACAAATGTCTTCCTTTTTCATGTTTACATCATGGTGTATAACAAAAAAACAAAAAACAAAACAAAAAACAAAAAACAAAACAAAAAACAAAACAAAAAACAAAAAACAAAACAAAAAACAAAAAACCTTGACATGGTACATGTATGTATTTAAACTTGCTTCAAATTCCTTAGTACTTTGAATCTATTTCTATTTCAATTTCAATTTATTAATGTTTCCAACAAAACATTACAAATCAATTTTAAACATTCACAACAATTTAAGAATACATATTAGAAACAGAGGGGTCCACTAAGAAGCAATGCTTGTACATGTGTGGACACCTCAAATGATACTTAGGAAAATTGATCAATTGAATTAACAAGTTCGTAACTACAAAAGGAACTACAAAATAGGGAAAAAAGGGGGGATGCCCACAGAGACGAAAACGGGATAAGACAGTATCTATGATTTGCACAGGGCCTCTCAGAAAAGCAGTTTTTAAAAATACTGAGAGAGTTTCCCTGTTTAAATAAAACAAACAAATAAATAAATAAATAAAATAGCCCATTGTTTTATAATCCAAATGAAGTTAAGATGTCCTTTCTTAATTTTAGTTCAAAACTTCAAATTAATCAGGAGAGCTTATTATTGGTTGCTAAAAAAAAATCAGTCAATTCTGAATATTTTCAAAATGATGAGAACTCAATGTGGTTAAATAGAAATGCTTCAACCAAAACATTACAAAATCTGAAAGTATTATAGCTCTGTCTATGCATTTGATCAAATTGAGTTATAACATTTTTCTTCATTCCAAATTTTGTTTCTATCTGATTATGTAGTTCTTACTGGAAACCATTCAATTTAATTCCCTTTAATTATAATACAAATTGACTTTCTCTACAATACATTTTAAATTAAAAATACGGTTTAATCTGCTCACAATAACATATTTCTATCGAAAAAAGACGATACAAGATTACAATCCAGTTCCCCGACAATTAATTTCCATCTCAACAATAATATACTGTGTAATTCTTTTCATGATTCGTTTTTTTTTTCTTCTTTTAAAATTTTTTTTTTAGTACTTCACTCAACCATTAATGTATTTCAAAGCCCCTCTGCACTAGTTTGGCCAGGAGGGATTAGCGTGGTCACTGACAGGTGGTTATCTCATCAACTCAGCTCTCAATTAACATAAGAAAAAAGAGGATCATGGGGGACCAACGGGCATCGCTTAGGCATGTTTTCTATATAGAGGGAGCAAGTACATGTAGCTACAAGTAGTGCAGTGGGGCTTTAAAGTGGTTTCCTGACCTCCTTGTTAGCTAATGTCTGGTGCCAGCGCCATCTTCTCTTTAGTTTCTGCATATGTGCTGTGTGTTGATGGTCTGACAGATCTTTATACAAGGCCTTGCGTAGCGTAAGCTGACGATCATGAAAACCCCACATACCTGTATAAAATGAAATAGAGATTGATAATAATGGGTACACAATAGTGGAGCACAAAATGTTTCAAGAAGAAAATGAGGTATAAGTTTTCTTTTCTGAAAGGAAGAGGGGAGGGGAGGGGAGGGGGGTTGGGGTTAAGACTCGACTATTAAAAAAAAAGTTTGATAACAAGCACATCTATATATGTAGAACCACAACAAATAAACTGCTCTATATATCCTGCAACTCCTTGGGTTGTATCCATCTATAGAGATGTTCAATATTGATAATACTGCTATGCATGTATTGTTAAATTCACAGTTTGCATACAATTTGAACTTATCCTGTGCATTTGTAATAAGGCACATAATGTATTACAACTCAGAAATCAAAGGAGAAGGGGGAGGGGCTATCAAAAAGAAAGGTATAAAACAACAAGCTACATACATGTATATATCCCAAAGTTGAAAGTACACAGGTGGGCTCTGTTGCATAAAACTTACCATTGATGGTAACTTTGCCATCAATGGCAACCACCATGGTAACAGGGCTCAACAGCCAATCAAAATCAAGGTTTCCATGGTAGTTACCATTGATGGCAAACTTACCATCAATTGTAAGTTTTGTGCAACGGGGCCCTGGTGAGGCCGAATGACACAGTACATTTGCACCTTGCAATTTTATTCCCCCCTAAAAAAAATCTGTTGTTTACAATTTGGAAAAAAGTTTCATGCTAAAATATTTTTTAGTTTTATAGAGTTTCATCTCTAGATTTCATACTTCTCCAAGAGATATTTGTAATGGTAACAAATCATCAGGGACGAGACTGGGAATTCCCAAAAAAGGAGGAAGATTAAATGGGGGTCCGGGGGTAAAAGGGGGATGTGCCCCCTTTCCACAGATAATTTTAGAATCTATTTACATAAAAGGACACATTTTTCTTGCATTGAAATTCTAAATTTGAGAAATATTTGTTACCCCATCTTGCTTAAAAGGACTCTATAACATTGTTCAGATAAGAGAAAAATGCTGCTAAGGTAGTGAGGTCAATGCTAGATGTACAATTAATGATAATCTGAAAGTTTAAGTTGTTTTCCCCTTTTTTTCCCTCGGTCCTGAAATCTCGAAATCGGCAGAGGAATCTCATCTCTGAACATTCAATAAGATCTGGTTTGTAAAATGACACTTTTAAAGGTCTGCCGATGTTTATAATTACATGTACATGTACATAGACCAGAGTTTGTATTTACCTAATGATGCTGCATGTAGAAGGCAGTTACCATCTCCTGTGGTTACCATAGGCCATAGTTTAGGACACGCACCTGTCTTTGCCCACCAGTTCAGATATCCTGGAGGAAAAAAACGAAAACAAACAGATGAAATCATCAACATCCCAGCATGTTTACATATGTTCAACAATAGAATTTAAAAATGAAAGAAAAAATCCCACACAAACAATGTCTCATGTTCATATTGATTCCTTTAAACAAACATACAGTAATGGAAAACAAACAATACACTTATTCAATATTTACATTACATGAAAGGAAATACAAATATACCGATTGTGTAGAAGTCATAGTCCCTGAAAATATAATAATAATAATAGATCCTATGTCATACACAAATATAAAAGACAAATGATAAAGGCAAAATATTAAGAAATGTTTAAGAGGGCCTGCAGCAAAAAAATACAAAGAAGCTGAGAATAATTCAACAACATAAAAAGGAAAGGAAGAAAAAACTGTCTCCCATGAAATAAAGGAACAAACATTTTGTATACAGAAAATATAAAAACAACATTAAAGAGTGAGGGAGGGAGAGGGAGAGGGAGAAGGAGAGATGGAGGAAGAGGGAAAGGGAGAGAGAGAGAGAGAGAGAGAGAGGGAGAGGGAGAGAGTGTTAGAGAGAGAGAGGGAGAGGGAGAGGGAGAGGGAGAGTTAGAGATAGAGAGAGGGAGAGTTAGAGATAGAGAGAGGGAGAGTTAGAGATAGAGAGAGGGAGAGTTAGAGATAGAGAGAGGGAGAGTTAGAGATAGAGAGAGGGAGAGAGAGAGAGAGAGTTAGAGATAGAGAGAGGAGAGGGGGAGGAGGATCTTTTAAGAGGTGGGTATAACAGGATGAACCAATAATCATATCCGAAATAGCAAAAATTAGGCACTTTTTCCATGTACAATGTAGGAGTAAATTAGGGCATAAAATAAATAAGAAATAAGTATCTGCTGCTTTTTTTTGGTTTGTGCTTTTCTCATGTACATGTAGGAGTAAATAATTATACCCATAACAGCAAAATTCTGGGTTTCTTCATATGTAGGATTAAATTAATGCATAACATAAATAAGAAATAGGTATCTTCATAGCATGATATACATGATCATTATTAGTTTCCACAATATACTACTGTCCAAGACAGGTAAATGAGCACCACTCTCAAAAAAGAGCAATACATGGTGACAAACAACTTCATCAAAAAGGATATTCAGATAGCAATATCATAAATACAGGAGAATATCCAGGTTTAAGGGTGAAGGAAAATAGGCAATTTCTTTAGATCCTATAATGAAATACAGAACAAAACCCTACATACAGTATATTGATTCATATTCATCTGCCATTTTCCAATTCCTCCTCCAATGCATTATAAAAGACTGCAAAATCAAACATAGCAATTCGCTGTGTAATCTAAAGGGAAATTGGTTTCCCATGGCAATATGGATAAGGTGATTTATAGCTACCTAATTTATATTTGATTATACACCAACTATGCTGTATGAATGTACCATGAATAAACTGGCATTCAGCCAATGTAAAGTGGTATACATGACTTTGTATGTTGTCTGCTTGCATGGATACGGCAAACATGTTGAGTTTTCCTCTATTGTAAATGTATAATTAATAAAACCTTGCACAATGTACAGGCACATGTACATGTAGTTATTTTGTGCCTAATTCGTGGTGAAATGATAAAAATAGTTGTGTATACATGTAGAGCCTACCTACATTGTACATGTCTGTGGCTATTTTTTAAAGAAGAAAAAGAAGTATTTTTGTATTGACAATATGGTACAAACACAAATAAATGGTACAGAATCATCCCTTTTCTATTTGTATTTCAAAAAGAATGAATTTTTTTATGTGTCAATCCAACTTCCTAAATGATTCCCAACTTTTGAAATGATTTGTCAATTGTGTTTTTTGAAAGGTACAAATATCTAATTGATTTATACTATGATATGATTATATACATGTATGTATTTTAAATTTTGTTAATATTATATATGTACCTATATATTACTCTCTATTATGTTGACAAATGCAGAAATAAAATCAAACAAACAAACTCCTCTCCAATTAACAAGCATTTCGTCATATACATGTAGCTAGCAGAAGGGCATAAAACGCCATTCTGCTAAACATGGGACGTGCACTATTGCATTACGCAGAAGGTTGCTAGCATTAAAACACCTGTAACTTCAAAAACATGAGTTATGTATATGTATTTGACACGAACCTACTCAAATTACATGCAGGTACATTCGTTTTCTCTCTTTTTAATATTACATGTACCTGTAGTCGATAAAGAGAGAAATCTCTGGCATGTTTAAAAAATGGTTTAACACATATAAAGCAGTCAAAATCTTAGTTCTAAGCGAGTTATCAGAAATTTGGTTTGTGGCATGCACGTACCATGACTTTCTGCCAGCGGCACAATGACTTAAATGAAAATGCTCAATGTACATGTACAATTGTACTACATGTATTCATGAACCAGAACCTTGAAACCTGAAATAGTCAAGCTCATCCAAACATTACCATTTTGATTTTGATTATTAAAGAGATCTACTAGTAATGTACACCCCAAGCTTGGATTACACACTAAAGCTGTAGATGGCAGTCGCAAATAGATAGGAAATTACTGTATTCATGACACTCTAATCCCTGAATGGCACGTCTGGATTAAGGAAATACATTCTTGGAGTATTTCCAAGGGTACATTGTACATGTATGTTGATCAATTTGGCTAGAGTTATTTTCATGTAGGAGACAAGAAGAGAACGAATTGTAATGAGTGGCAAGGTTATCAGTACACTAGTATGTACAGTGTAGAGGTGCAAAACATTTGCTCTTTGAGTATGTATAGAAGGAGAAAAAAATGTTTTAAATGTTGTTTTATTAGTGTTTTTTTTTTTTTGGGGGGTTAAAAGATGAGGTGGAATAAAAGGAGATGCACATTACATACAGTGTAGCGGAAGAGAAATAGAGATAAAGCACAATGCAACAGAACAGAGGATGAGAGGGAGAAAGGCAGACAAAATGGATAAAGGGAAAGTACATGTATACATGGAACAAACAAAATGGAATAAAGGGAACTGATCCCATGTTCTTTTGACAGAGAAATTCATAACAAAAGACAAGCTGATCCACTAATTAGCAAGGTCAAAATAAATGCCTGAGGATTCATTGAAAAGCAAATAAACAAAAGAAAACCAACAGGTTTTTCTGCATATTCAGAGCCAGTAGGATTTGGTTTACAAGTGCCCAATTGACATGTTTACAAGATAATGCTTATTCAATTAGTGGAAAACTGTTAATTGTTATTTTAATCAGTACACTGACAGTAATTATAACAGAAGCCCTAGATTATTTAGCCACTGATTGCCCTTTAGACTTGTGCATGTTTATGTACATGTTTACACACTAATTTAACAAATTGATAATGTCCCTTTAAATGGGTACCTAGACAAAACCACATTATTGATCCATGTACTTGGTAAATACAAAGCTGTAGCTGAATGTGATAAGATATAATGAGCCTAAGGGCACCATTTGGAAATTTTCCAAATTACATCATTACAGATATAAATTCTTCCAGTTATCTAAATGCTTTTTAGTTCACTATTTTATACTGAAATGAGTTACTACATTTACATGAAACTCAAGATACTGAAAATTCATGCCATAGTTCACATTTAAAAACAAAATATTGCAATTTTGAAACAGAGCTAACATACATACATGTATATACAATGTATGTACATTGTGTAGGTGTCAGGTTTATGTATTATTTCTACTACTTTGAGCACGTAAGATCAGTATTTGGGCAGGTGATCCATATGTCTTAAAGATTTACATGTTTATATTTTTACAAAAAGAAAAACTATACTTTCCCACATAATCTGTATATTTGATTATGTTCAAATGAGCAAGAGAACTATACACAAAAAAAGGCAAAGAAATAAAGCATCCAATACAGTATTTTCATGTTTATGTATGTAGACAGTCACGTACTGCAACCTCCTCATTCCTTTCTTTTTATTCTAGCTTTCAGATTCTGATTGCCTGCAGCAATTCTTAATTCTTTCCAGTTTAAAAACATGATTTTCTAGGTATCTTTTGAAAGGTTTCTCTTTGTAAGCTCTGCAAGTCATACATGTACCTTAAGCGTGTAATCCTTGACCCCATTTGCCCTAGACGACAAGTTAGCCTAAATTTTGTTAGCATTCTGCTTGTAGCCAGTCAAATTGTTTGTTTGCTGTTGTTGTTCTATTACACACCTGTTACCAAATTAAGTGAAGTGGCATTGCAGTATTGTATGATTTTGAAGGACCGTGTAAATTCAGTGACATTTTCATTCAAAAGACGAAGTCAACATCGGTGCTGTCCTATAAAGAGTTGTATTTGATTTGAATCACTAACAAATTGAAACTGATTGGAACTGCGTACTTAAAGAGATAGAAGACCATTCTAAATTTGTGATTGATTGGAGGACTTGCAATTGATTCGGATCAACTGCACCCCTATATGAGACAGGTCCCTGGTATTAAATAACAAAGAGCATCTAGGATTGAACCTGACAAATAAATGAACATTGTCACTTGGTTCCATATCAAGGACAAGAGACGTGTGCAAAACAATTCTACGTTCTATTCAAATTTTGTGTGGCTGATGAATATAAAGCAAACACAGCTAGTTTGTTATTCAGTATGTTCACTGAGCTCATCCATGCAATCATATCACCACACATCAATTCATATAGTATAAAGGGATAGACACACCCCCTAACAAAAATAAAATAATAAATAATAATAAAATGATGTTTGTGGGAGATGCAAAATTTGTCAACGCTCAGGTGAATTCAAATGGAGACAAATGGAGCCAAAGCGAGACAAGTGAAACTTTTGAACAGATTTTCTACAATCATAACTTATGACATGCAATCTCTGCAAAGTCTTGAAGCAAACGAAACATAACATTGTATTTAAAATGGGCATTTCTTTCATACATTGTATGAACCAAACGTGAGAAGAATGCTCATTACCAATCTATTCCCTTCACCAATACTCAAATGTGTACCTCACTCACACCGCCAGACTGACTCCTAACTGACTGGGGCAGTTTTCTCAAAACTGTCTAGCATCTTGGACATCCCATTGAAAGATGTCCTATAGAATTAACACACATTTATATGGGATTTCCACAAACTTAGAATGAAGACAGTTTCGAGAAATTGGTCCCTGATTCCTGGACATTTGGGAAATGTAATGATTTGTTCAGTCTACTGTAGGTCTGGTGTTGGTCTTGTCAATGTGACTGGGGTATCAACCTACAACCTTGTCAGAATCTTTGTTGAGGAGAATTTAACCTTTGTACTTCTCTTTCTGAAGTTCTTCATGTTTGGTAAAAATATGAAATGTGCTATGTACTGAAGAGAACAACAATAATTCCAGAAGATTCCAGATGATTAAAATACCTGAGTTTTCAAGGTTGACCATGGTGCAGGAGTCGATGAGCTCCTTCTCGGCGTAGGCACGGAAGTCGGCTGGGAACACCAGGAGATCGGGTAAGGTGAAGGTGAACCTTGGAGTTTCAATTAGCTGATAGTTGTGACTCTCTTCATCATCTATTATCCTCTGACGACCATAGTTGACCAGTTTGGGGTTGACTGCCGAGAGACCCTTGTCAGTCTCTTGGTATCTAGTGGAAAGAAAAGTGAGGGTAAAAGTGAGAAATCATTCCATTACATGGTCACAGGATTTGAAGACCTAAAGATGAAGGTGAACCTCGGAGTATCAACAAAATGATAGCTGTGTCTCTCTTCATCATCTATCATCCTCGGGCAACCATAGTTGACCAGTTTGGTGTTGGCTGTTAAAAGTCCCTGGTTATGTATGAAATCATTATATTACAAATCATAGGATTCCAAGGGGAGGGTGGCTACCTGCCCTGGAAACCTGTCAGTGTCTAACCCTAGGTATAACAGCAGATAATAAGTGCACCATCTTGTACATTTTAACGATTCTAATTTGCATGTACATTTAAGCCTGTCTATGAGGTCCACCAAAGGGAAATAGGGAAAGTTGCCAGGTAGTAAGCTGGCTTTTCAAGACAGATATATATGTATTAAAACACATTCTATTTCTTCCTAACGGGACAATATCTAAGTGACCAAATTAAAGAACAGGTGATCTTTATGTATTGCGAAGATTCATACTCCACAGATGGGTTAGAATATTTACTGGGTGACTTTGGAGGATCTCTCATCTGAGGATGCTGCAAGACGTTTGGAGATGTGCTACCCCCGTTCTGCGTAGTGGAGTGACCCCCTCTCCCATTCATCTTTGGGGAGGCCCTGCTTGGAATGGGCTGTACCATTTGTCCATTCGGGGGTGCATTCCTCTGTGGAGAGAGTTTCTGCGGAGGGCTTCTCTGGGGAGAGCTTGGCTTTGGAGGGCTTGGCTTTGATGGACTTGGCGGAGAGCTTTTCGGAGGAGGAGCTTGTCTTTGGGCAGACAGCCTTCTCTGACCTTGGAGTACTTTGAAGTCTCTTACCGCAGCATCAAAATTCCAATGTTGACCTTTTGTAATAAAAAACAAAAACAGAAAAAATGTGAAAAAAGGAATACTACAAAAATGTAGTACACCAATTGTAGCAAAGATGGCTATCGTAATGAATACACAAATACTTTAAACTCTTCCTGAACTTTCTGACCGCAATCATTGCATAAAGTATCATCTATAGAGAATTACCCACCCGACCACCAACAACAATACATGTAGGTGTATTTTCTCTCAAAAGCAAGGACAAATGAGAGGGATCATACACAAATTACATTGCAGACTACTTTAAATTTTAAATTAATCGATTCTCGACTTCAATGCCCAAAGGAATTCAGGCTTCATTGTACAATAAGTTAACCTTACTGCACCCCAAACCACCTAAATTTGAATAAAACCTGAATAAAGAGACATACTATACATGTAGATATTAGATGAATGAAGAGTTCAGATATCTCACATTACTGCCCTTTGAATTTCAACCTACATGTACTTGTAGTAACCAAGCCTCAAATTAATTTGTTTTCCACGGGGGCTCTTTTTTTAATACACATTTCCATTGAATCGGTACCCATGATACTCCTACAGTAGATACTTTGCATTTCATCATTATCACAGGGAAAAAATTATTTTAAAAATTTCGGGGGCTACTTTTGGAGCTTGCTTGCATGAAAATAACACTCTTTAATTTGTTTTGCATTGAACTCTATGTAAATTTTTGGGGGCTCTTTTATGACTTTCGGGGGCTCTTTTTGTCATTTCGGGGGCTACTTCGCCCTGAGGGTTACTGACTTTCATCCCGTGATGACATTCTCTCCATTTCTTCTTGTTCTGCACATTCCGCCTCATCATTCAGAGCAACCTTACATTCCTTCTTTAGTCCTTACCATATCCTTCCACAATATCTTTGGTCTTCCTCTTCTTCTCAATATGCTCTCATACCACCCATTGCAGGAGTGGCCAACCTTTTAAAGCTCGCGGGCCACAGCTAACAGTTGGCTTAACTTGGCGGGCCGTATGTAGTCTTTAACCCCCCACATACACTCATGCAATACATGTACGTGTACACACCTGCAATTTTGCAAACATATTTCTTGATTCACAACATTTAACATTTGTATATTTACAAACAAAAATTAACACGGTGAGTAATATTAATGTCGTTACCTGATGTAATGTAGGCCTAATGAGAGGGATTTTGAGGAGTTTTGTATCAACCACATATAAACTAGTCAATATGTTATGAATTATGAAAACAAATTATGGAAATAGAGATAGCTGTGTGTACATGTTTTACCCTATTTCATCGCTGCTATGCAGGCCGCATTTCATTTATGAGCTTTTTTTATAATTATATTTTCAATGCTCCGCGGGCCACACCAGAAGAGCTCGCGGGCCGCAGGTTGGCCACCCATGACATATTGCGATTCCCTCCAGCTCCACCAGATATTTGATTTTCATCCTACAGTGTACATGTACTAATAACCCCAATATCTCACATTATATATACATGTACCTCTCTTTAGAAATCTAGCCATCTGATTGGTCGAAATTGGAGTCTTGATTTTAGCCATTCCCGTAAAGAAACGAACAATGCCAGTAACGGTCAATAGATCACGAGTGAGATTTCCGAAAGATTCCGGGTACCGGGAAAATAGTAACATTTTGCCGCAATCCCCATTTGTGCGAGCACGGATACTATACAGTGTGTGTGCGATTTGGTCGCTTCATTTTAGGTTTTTTAATTGCACAGCTGCAGCGCAGGGCAGACAACCGAAGATCTCGATTGTAGGCCTACATGAAATCTCTGATCTAAGTTATTTTATGTCCAAAGGAGGCAATAATAGCTGAAGCGACTCTTCCTAGATTTTAACTTCTTGATGATGATCAATTACAAGACTTGATCAATTACAAGACTTGATTAATTCTGCGGACAGCAAGAACACCAAAAATTCTGTGAAATTCTCTGTAAAAGTATTCGAAGACTACCTGCAAGTTATCAACACAGACCTCGATAGCGTAAACAAACTGCCGAATTCGGAAGTTTGATAATGATTTTTAATGTGAGGACCCCATGATTGGTAAGGCGCACATGTATTCTTTGACTCTTTTTATACAGTATATAAAAGATATGATGACTGCTTTAATATTCAAGGCATAGTTTTTTTTATAGGCTCTCGGGGACGTTACAGTACATCCTGCTAGATCACCCCTCGGCACGCCTCGGGCGATAGCAGGATGTAACGTCCCCTTGAGCCTATAAAAACAACTACCGG
Organism: Mesocentrotus franciscanus; assembly: GCA_037976565.1. NCBI lineage: Eukaryota > Metazoa > Echinodermata > Echinoidea > Camarodonta > Strongylocentrotidae > Mesocentrotus > Mesocentrotus franciscanus. The sequence goes on from CP137675.1 coordinate 23,714,907, forward strand.
TATGCCTCTCATAGTATATTATATCTATATTATCGCCCTTTGATTTTCAACCTACATGTACATGTACAGTATGTACTAGTAACTCCAATATCTCACATTATTGCCCTTTGATTTTCAACCTACATGTACATGTACTAGTAACCTCCAAATTTAATAAGAACCTCAATTTACAACATTTCACATGTACCTGTACATGTACATAGAGATTGATCATTGATTGCTACTACACCACTTTGAAGGTACACGTACATTGTACAAGCATAACTTGATCCAAAACTAATGAATTATTAAAGTTAGTCAATCTACAAACATGTACACTTGAGCATACATGTGCATGTAAATGTACACAGGTGCATACATGTACATGTACATGTACATGTTAATAAGTAATCGTTTCTTCTTCATATCTAGAGAAGTGAAATTGAATTATTCAAGTCAGGCCTAAAAATTGAGACTCTTTTTTGTTGAATGACTATTGCACCTTAAATGATATTGATTTCATTTTGTCTTGTTTAAAAAAAATTAAACATTGACTTGATTTCACACCTACATGTATCTGACACTGTAGACTCGGCATGGATGAGATGATTGGTATTTATTCAATATTTGTGTAGCTTACCTTCTAGAAGATCATGAGCAAAACCAGGATCGAGCAGAGTCATCTTCATGAATCGAGACAACATCACATGTTTATCCCGCTCCTCCATGGCAATGGTGTCTCCTAGACAGGATGGGTCAGGGGCAGGAGAATCTTAGAGTCTTTGAGGATATCTTTGTGGCAATTCTTTGATGCACCCTTAATCATATCCCACTTGGTTTCATTCTACAACTTTCAACAATACAGGCACCCAATGTCAAACAGCACCTCAAAAAGTGGCTTCAGACTGGAGAGTAATGGAATGCCGATTCCCTTTCTCTGGACACAGGCAAAATCCAATACAAGATCCTGGAAGGGTGTTCGCCGGCATGTGCCGTCGAGCGTCTGATGCGATAATGAGCTTCCGTCTTCAAATGTGACACGCTTTTGTTTCAGACCATGCTACAGCGAGAGGTCACTTGGGTTTACATGTAGCAGTATCAGAATCAGTGAACTTCCTTCTTAGTGTTGTAGCAAGGTCCTGGCATTGTTGTTATCAGGTTGCTACATGTACCTTGCTTCAGGATAACTTGTGCAAGTGCATCTGATCTCTAAGGGGTCAGTGATTACGTCAGGAGGGAAATTACCACTGAAATTGACCTGTACATGGACAAGAAAGTAAAAAAAGAGAGAGAGGAAGAGATAGATGGAGAAGAGAGGGAGAAGGGGAAAAGAAAGATGGAGAAGAGAGAGAAGGGGAAGTAGAAGAGAAGGGGAAGTAGAAGAGAGAGAGAGAGGTGGACGAAGAGCGGTGGAGAGAAGAGAGGGAGAAGAAATAATAGAGGAGAGAAGAATGGAACAGGAAGAAACAAAAAGGAAATATGAAGTTAGTGAGACTTAATAACACAGTCATGTACTCATCAAATGGCCCTCATGAGTCAACTCTGGAAAGGCAATGTAAACAAACCTCCATAACATCATGCATATTAAGCGGGCATTCACATACAGGCCCCTGCAATAAGTATAAATTCCAAGGATACATGTACTTTGTCTTGGTTGATATTTAAAGATGTTTTGTCCCTTTTGCGGACCTAAAACCTGAAGTTCCAAGGATCCAGTGGTATTGAAGAGGTAAATCATTAGGAACCTCCCAACAAAAGGCCCAAATGGAATCTGGCTTTGAACAAATAAATTTTGAATGTTTAATTCCGGATATTTATTTTCTAGACTCGAAAAATATTACTACGTAATTCAAATTTAATTGGACCATTATTTCTGATGATTTGAGAATACAAACTGTATGTAGCTTCCTCTGTGGCAATATGAAGACGGCGCTACATTGTAGATTTTCATTTCTTACAAAGAAGTTTCAGAAACTACAGTATGACTAAAATTTCACACATGATATCTGAAGGATATATATTCTAAACACTTGCAAAGTTTCATGGAGCTTGCACAAGTCTGCAAAAGGGACCACAGTATACTGCCTATAAATCTGTATGATTTATCTAAATCTGTACACAGCACTGGAATGTTGCATACTAATTTGCAATACTTATACACATGCATGTACATATAGCCTCACATGTATTATCCAATGTACATGTATTGTAGCAGAGTAGCAAGTTATGCTTTCTCTAATTAAATTTATTTAATCAGACTTGGGGTTCATGCAGGGATTTTCCTCTGGTGTAAATGTCAATAAAGTCACTATGCATCGGAAGTAAACGAGGCAGCCATGCAAGCAGACATCACATTTTAACATAATTGCCAGAGTTCAAAACCCTGTCCAATGATGATGAAACAAGAAAAGCTTGGTTTTGAACGAAAAGTACAATTTAACGAGTCATTTATGTAAACATATACACTTAATACATGAACATGTACATATTAAGGGCCATTGGGAATTTCAATGTCCATGAATGACTGTAGAAATGGTCTATTTAAAACATTTTCAACACAATTCTCCTTTAATATTAATAACTCACGAATGATTCAATTACGATAGCAATTTACACAATGTCAACAAATTTGTTAATTATACAAGATACAATACAAATACAAATGAAGTTTGAACTTTAAACAACGTAATCTTCTTCATGTATGAACTTGGGGAAAAATTTGCTTGGGAGTATTCTGAATAATGTACTCATTACCTTCACCGACATACATTACCGAATTTCCCATACCTGTATCAAAAACCTAATCCTACATGTTATCATTATTATTTATTTGACCAATCATAAAAACCACAGATACAAAACAATGGCAAGAGACAAATACATAATGAAAATATGAAAGAATAAGAGTGGGAAAAACTTAAAAACTTAACAGCTTGAGACAGATACATACTGTAGTCATGACCAACCCAACAAAGAACACTTATGGTGCATTTACATGTAAATGTATAAGGATCATTTGAAATACATGTACATGTATATCCAAACAATTTACGGCATTGTCTGACATTTTAACAAGGAAAGGGTAGGAAGTAAATACTTCTCGCAATAAATTACTCACAGTTATTTATATACCAGTAAAACAGCAATGGGCAAACAGAGTTTACAAGTATCACTCTAAACACTTACATGTACATATGTAAGTTGATTTAGGAAATGTGAGTTAATAAAAAAAACTTAGTGTACATGTACAGTACAGTTGTAGATGTTGATGGGGTGATCACGGTCATATCATGAAAGTGAACTTCAAACCCAGACAGCAGCCCAAGTCCAAACTCTAAATAGTTAATCTTTGACGAAATAAAGTTCAAAGAAAATGATGCAGAAGCACCTGTCCCAGCAGCACAGAAAAGATGTACAGTTTAACTAGATTATTCATACCCTTACCCAGTTTTATAACTTTTGAAGTATGTACAAAATTAATTTTTCTGGTGTTTATGTTTCTGAAGGCGACATATCAAAGCTTCTATGTAAAAGTATTTAACAAAGGCCCTAATTCAACCAGTCCACCTTTCATTCTTGAGTTATAAAATACACAAAAAACATCAAATTTACAAGGGGTATGAATAATTTAGTTTTAACTCTACATTTGTGAATGTACATGTACATGTACAGTACATAAACTGAATGTCCATGAGACGGACAATGAACTTGACAAGTCTCGTTCATTATCGTATTGTGACTTAACCGGCATCTAGTGTACAATACATGTACAGTACATGTACATGTATATTCACTAATGCAATCGCAAACATGTATTATTTGTATACAATGTACATGTCATTATAATTACAAGTCAATAAGAACAAATATAGAAAACAAAGCTCATGCATTTGGCATTTGATTTGTCATTGTAATCCAAACTTGCTGTATGACCTGTAGGGAAATAAAGAATGCAGTGCATAATGAAATGATTGAAAGACATTTGTACATTTAACATTCCAAAGTCAGTTCTTAGTTCTTACCACTATTCCATTAACCACATTCTGTGAAAGACACTCTGCAAGTCTGCCTAAATCTGTACTTCTCATGTGTACATGTATTTATAAATGGAACTTCACTTTTAAATGGTACAGATTGATGCTACATGTATCTGTTACAACACACACAAAATAATGCCAGTTAACATTTAATATTGTAGTTTGCCAACATTCCTCCTTCATTGTTAGGGTCTTGGGATATAGAATTTATTGTCAAAATTGTCAAAAGAGGGAAAAAAGACAAGAGGGAACACACACACACACCCACAAAGAAAACTGGGATGTACTGTACCACAATGAGACGATGAGCTACATGTACATGTAGATGAAAAGTGTACATGTACATTTCACACGAAAAATGAATATTTTCACAGTTGGTCGAGTTTAAGGAATGATTCTGTTCCGCTATGACCGCAAGGAATGGCATCATACAATAGACACTCAGGGGACGGTACCATGGGTAAACATAAAAAGAAAAGCTGCACTAAAAATGTACAAATTGAACCTTTCTCATACAAGCTAAATGTAAATACCAGTAGTCATTGCCTTGAAGTGTACGATAGTTTGATTCAAACAAGGATATTTCTGGTACTGTGTATTCCTAATGTACAACTGGACTAGAAGGTCTGAAAGGAAGCACATCAAGTTTGCAACTTCCTATGATTCAGAAACTTTAATAAGAAACTTATGGATCATGAAGTACCTGAGGGTTTTTTCTTCAATAGGATCTACACGTACATGTATGTACATATGTACATGTAGTTACACAATGCACAATGTGTACAAAATCAAAGTATATACAAGTACATGTATGTATTTTTACTTGTAGTCATGATCATCATCAAGTGCCAGGTCGTTAAAGGTGTTACAGACATCGGCAGTCATGGCCCTCCATTACTGTCTATTATTTTATTATTCTTAAAAAGCTGGTATTGCTGATTTCATTTTTGGTTGTCTATTTGTGACAGACTTTGTAGACCTGTGAGGCGTTGCCTTCCCCTGCCTCTCTTTCCAGCAATCTTCCCTATTACAGTCAAACCTGTCTATTAAGGCCACCCAAAAATGTCCTCATTGTGTACCAGTTGTATTAAAGATGCATACTGTAAATCAGCCATATCTGAATGACACGCCCATTGATTTTTCAATGAATTGCAGAGTAACTATTTGAAGTGAATGGAAAAATTGAGGTTACCAGTCATCTACACATGTGTAGATGCAATGTATGTACTGTATATGGCTTATTCATGATCTCTCACCTGCTTGACATTTAATTTAAAAGGAAAACTGTATACATTAGGCATGCAAAGCCAATATATATTGAGGAGATCAGGCTGTAGGAAATCAATTTCTTGGGAAGAAAATAAGAACTTGTGACACCAAAAACTCATGACTGAGTTCAAAGTTTTTTCACTCTCTGAGATAGTGATCTTTAATGACCAAAAGTGCCAAGACATTTCATGTTTAATAGTCGTCTGATTTTATGATTACCGGTTTATGTTATATCTTCCATGCATGTTTCTATATTTTTGCTTTTATTCAAAAGTAAGTTACGTTGCATGGAGATGGCCTTACATGTAAATAGAACTAAATTGCTATTTGCACATGGTAAAGGCAGCAAAGTTTTTTTCTTCTTATACCATACATGTAAATACATGTAATGTCTATAAAAAGTAGAATATAATGCATAGTAAATTACTCATACAGGTTTCCCTGCATTCTATGACAGTTCTGTGACTTCTAATCTTTAAAAAAAAAGTGGATTTCAAGTAATAGATTATTCAGAAAAGTCACGTAACAGGTTCACACTATACTTGTACTTCCTGGATCATCATTACAGATACATGCCTGGCCTTCAGAGAGAGAGAGAGAGAGAGAGAGAGAGAGAGAGAGAGAGAGAGAGAGAGAGAGAGAGAGAGAGAGAGAGAGAGAGAGAGAGAAAGAGATAGGGGGGAGAATTCACACAGCCAACTGTTATTGAATACAGTGGCTAGAACTAGCAGAGCCCACTTGACATAAATTTGTCATCTCTAAACCCGTACATTGTGTACATTGTATGTATGATCATGTGACCTCTGGAAGTCAACAAGCATCCATCAAACTTCACAACTATTGCAGTTCAAGGGCGTTCACCATAATACACGCCCTTCACCTAACCAATTTATTGACAATACATGCAATGATTTAAAAAGTAGTTCTACAAATGACAATGCGTAGACATACACGTAGACCTACATGTACATGTACAATGTCCAGTGCACAACTGCATTATGTGACTTTTATTTTAATACGTTGCTCTGTATCACAAGATTCTACATTTCCAAGTACAACTGTACATGTACACTGTACAACATTACATTCTGTATCTAACACAGCGTATAAAGTTTGTAAATTTGAAGAGATTGAATATTATAGTCCAGGGAATCTACAGGTTGTTTTTGGTATTAATTCTTAAAACATATTCTTTAGCTTTGTTATGGGTTTACCAGATATGCCTACTGTAAGTAGTAAGTACATGTATATGCCCTAATGAATACATGATCTTGATTCGGCATTTGCAGCTGAGTTATCCATTCATTTACCACTGTTTAATAACACAAACAGTGACTTCGTTCGAAAAATTAAATACATACATACATTTGATAGGTTTCAAGTTGGTAAAAGTAAATAAGGCTACAACATGTATGCAAAATACAGAGTACATATACCTTGTACAGGTAATGTAGTACAGTAGGTGTTTTTTGAAAAAAAGAAGCAGTTCTTTACACAAATTACTTACTTTTATACTGTTATTTTTCAAATTATGCCTGCACACATACATGTATATATACATGTAGAACCAAACCCTCCAGTCATCTCTTGCATACCATTCCTTTTGCTTTTATTTATTATTTACTCATGTGTTAGGAATCCCACTGAAGGGTGCGTTCACTGCGTTGACAGGGAACAAATATTTTCATGAGGCTAAATTATGGAATGTCCATGAAATCTGTAAGTGCTTTGGGAAGACTTTCTACCAATATGTACTGTACACTTTACTTCAGAGTTAATTTCCAATGTTCATGAAGGTTTGTCCCAGAACCTTGATCAAATATTTACAAGTAGATTTCTCTGTGTTATGCAGACTCAAGTCTAGTCATGGAATGTGATATATTGTACCATTTGCATAAGGTAAGCAGTTAAATGCCTACTGCATCTATTTCTGGCCATGATTATAGACCAACGTATACATATACAGTACATGTACATGTAGGATGACATCACTAAATTGCTTCTGCAAATCAGACCAGGGAAGTGTCCTATCCAACCCATTATAAAAAAGTCCAATATACTTGGATTAACCTGACCTACATACTACATGTAAGTACCTACAGTACATCTTGGCTACATGTAAATTACACCAGTGGTTCCAGTCCCAGGTATGTTTTATCCTGTACTGTGCAAGTACTGCCAAAACTAGAAATCTCAAATTCATTCACACAAGGAAAAACTTCAAAGGAATACAGAATTCATGTGACAAAATTCATTCACCTGTTACCAATAATTGTATTTCAATAGTCAGCAAGCAAATTGCGTATATTACATGTACGTGTTGTTAGGTAGCTAGGGCAAGTCATAATGTTTGTCCTATCTATCAACAAATAATTTATGTATTTTGAATTCTGACTATTGAGATATATTTATTCATAACAGGTGAATGAAATAATTCATGTGAGGCACTTCACAAAGGATTATGCATAAATTTGATTACATGAACTGTACATTACGATAACATCCTATTGCAAAAGTTTAGTGTTGTGTGACTTGTGTCAATTGTGATTCAATTATTTCACAGTACAGGCTGTACATACATGTACATGTATGAACTTTTTATGAAAGTTCTGGTGTTACAGTAATCATACATAACAGAGTGAGTACATACATACATGTACTGAGAGAGAGAGAACGAGAGAAAGAGAGAAAGAGAACGAGAGAAAGAGAATGAGAGAAAGAGAAAGAGAGAGAGAGAGCTATCTACATTCAAAAGAGGAAATGCAAGATAATGTCCCATTAAAAAAGAGACCAACCTGATTATGTAATTGGTAAGTCTGAGATAAAAGTATCTCTTACAGTGTACATGTATGTAGCAAAAGCTTTTGAAGAATAATTCCCCAACAAAACAATGAATTTGAACATACACTACCTGTACACTAGATGTTTGTACATACAATGTACATGTACATCACATATATATAATCAGGTAGACTATCATTATCAACTTGACTTCTTATAAATGGGACAAAAATCTTGCACTTGCCCTTTTTAATGCAAATGGTTTATATTTGAAATATCGATCAGGTGGACAAAATTTGGTGCTCCCTGTATGTACATTGTACCTGTTAATCACTTAATTAGAAGAAAGCAAACACAACATCAACAACAAACAATACCAACAATAACAACATGGAGTGGAGATTAACATGGTGTGGAGATTAACATTGTGTATGTATGTGTAGCTCTGGGGAGCATTAAACGAGCCCTGAAAATTACAAACTTGCTTTTGTAATAAGCTCATTTGTAGAAAAGCAGAAAAATAAGAGAAACAGAATGGCAAATTTTTGGAATAAATCGGACCAATACCTAAGAAAGTTGTAAATGTTTGAAATATGAGATCGCTAAATCTATGCGAATCTCAATTTGGCAATTTGGTTACTGGATTGTAGAAGTCACGTAGTCTCTCCAGTTTGTTGTGTACATACACAAATATCATTAAGTTCTATTTTTTCTCCTAAGTGCCTTCTCCCCTGGGGCACTACTCAACATATATTATGGATACTGGACAGCATATCATTATACAAATGTAAGTCCTCTAAACAAAAAGATCCTCCTGATTCATACATTTTGATAAAAATGTAATTTTTGTAATTTTGTGTGTTGGCACAAAGAGGAGAACTGTCTGCCTTTACATCACAGACACATTACCCATTTAGTCAATTTGAAAAGCCCACACCTAACTGTACATGTACATATGATGTATAGTGATTACAACATTTAAAAATTCATAACTTTGTAGCTTTTTGTCCGATTTCATCCAAACTTTCACCACTCTCGCTTCTCCAATTGTGTTGCTTTCTTCTAGAGTAGTTTGTTGTTATCAAGGTTGGATTAATTCCCTTGAAATTCAAGCACTAAAAAAACAATTTAAAAAAAATATATATATACCCGGTACATTGCAAGAAAAGACTTTTCTGGAGAAAAGTATTTCTACGAAATTCTACCACTGTACATACAATATGTATAGTAGCCTATAAGCCTACAGTACATGCATACGGTGCATGTATGTACATGTACATATGTACATTTTGTGTCTGTGCATTCACAACAAAATATTTTACAGATAGTAGGAAGCAGATACCCTGGCTGCAGTCCATGCATGTACGAATAAATATAAACACTGCACAAATTTCAAAAAAATGCTTGCCATGCACAAGATACCGTACCCTGTCACCTATAAATACAGTATTGTTCAATTGTTCATGTACTGTACATGTACAAACTATATTATATGACTGTATTGTTGAAGGCCTACAATCTGACTCAAAAGCAAAATACTGGGATGATTTAGATTTGGTGAGTGATTTACAGTAGATACAGTGTATGCCTGTATGGTCATATGGAAGGCTCCATAAGAGCTCCACAAAAAACAAACAAACAAAACAAACAAATCTGGTAAAACCGAAACAATAAAAAAACAAAATGAAATAAAAACAAAATTTAAATCAAATCAAAGAAAATAACAGAAGAGAAAACAAAACATGTATAAAGGCATGAAAAACAAACGGCCAAAAATTAAACTGAAGCTCCAGTGAACAAACAAGTACTTTCTACACTGCAATTGACACATGTACATTAATACTCTGTAGGATGTCATCTACATGTATAGTGTACACTATACTTTTGCGACCACATGAAATACACCTTCAGACATTACATTAGTGTACCTACATATAGACAAAATATTGCCTACTGTGTTTCTGGATGTTTTGGAAACGAAAGATGCAGCGTTAATCTCCAAAAGGAAATACTGACTAATCTGAAGTGACACATTCACAAACCGGCAAGTTCATTAAACGGATACAACAATTTCTACTCAGGCAACATGATATGCAGTCACAGTTATACATGTACATGTTCAAAGCAGTATGACTTTTACAGCGAGGGCATAAGTTATGTCAATGTTTAATAAGCAACTATTAAAAAAGCAAGCATACTGTATTTGTAATAGAAGAATTTGCAACCTACTGCTACAGTGTACCGGTAGTATAAAATATGCTGAGCACTACAGTGTACATGTACATGCATGTACATATAAAAGTAGATTCTCCATTAAATCTAACGTATCATACGGTCGACAAAATACTTGATTTACAATGTATGCTGCATGTTCATGAATTACATGTACAAAATATACAAATCAGGGAAAAAATACACAGGGGCTCTGGGCAAATTCGCCCCCAAAATGCCCAAAAGAGCCCCCGAAAGTCATAAAAAAGCCCCCCAAAATGTGCATAGAGTTCAATGCAAAACAAATTAAAGAGTGTTATTTTCATGCAAACAAGCTTGAAAATTAGCCCCCAAAATGTTTTAAATATTTTTTTCCCTGATACAAATAAACAAGCTTTTTTTCTTCAGATCAAGTGGGTAACGGCCGACTACACATATTACGGGGGCGACAAAAGTGAGTCATTTCCCTGTGTTGCTAATTGAGTAATCAACAAGTGCAGGGAAGGTCCTGTTTCAAAGGTAATGGTTCTGAATGCGTCTGGCTTCAAGAAAGAACACACCAAAAGTTTTAAACAACAAACAAGCTAGAAAAGATACAAGTATAAATCCTGTAATGACTTTTCATTTCATTTCATTTCAAGCTGTAAGCTTTACATTTATACATGCGCATGTTGCGTTACACGTACATGTAAGTAAATTGTACAGTCAAACCTGTCTACAGCGACCGCCCAAGGGAAACACAAAAAGTGGTCTTTGTAGACAGGTGGTCTTTGTAGACAGGTTCCTTTAGTATATGTTTCAATGAAAAACCATTTTCAAGGGAAACAAAAAATGTGGTCTTTGTAGACAGGTGGTCACTAAAGCAGGTTTGACTGTATTGCAATTTTTCAAGGCAAAGGAAAGTTTTGTGAGTATATATCTCATGGAAGGTTGAATGAAGATGTCTCTTTCCTAGAATTAGCAAATACTTCGAATGCTAATCTCAAAAGCAGTAATGTACATGCATTTGTACATGTACATGTACAGTTTATATGTACAGTACATGCACATCCTATTATTGATCAAGACATATGTCACTTGTGTACATACTGAATTCATAATTGTTATATTCATATCAATTATTTATAGAGGGGTTTTAACCTCATTTCAGCCATTCTCTCCTTTGGATATCAAGATATGTGAATGAAAATAGAAACTAAAAACCTGCCTTTTATGGTATTCTACAGTACCTACATGTACATACTGTAGGTTCATTCACATCTCAGCCACGAGGTAATTACTTTAGTTTAGAGAAAATCTACAGATTTCTCATGGAATCATTCATTTATTTATACAGTGTATACTTTATTTTTTTATTAATTTTTGTTGGGAGGGGACGGGGGCTTAGACTACATGTACAAGTGAGAATGCACGCATGTTAACTCTACAGATTAATGGCACTTCTGTTTTGGTCTTCTGGGACCTATTATGTGCTTAAAATTGTGAGTTAGGAAGAGATGGAAAGTGATGCTAAGGCTGAGTTTACCCGAGACCCCCCCAGGGAAAAAATTAATATTTATTTTTACTTTTCAAGCTTGCCTGCATAAAAATAACACTCTAAAAGTTGTTTTGCATTGACCTCTATGCAAATTTACGGGGGCTCTTTTGAGCATTTTGGGGCGATTCGCCCTGAGCCCCCGTGTATTTTTTTCACTGGACCCCCCCCTCCCCCACCCTAACACTAGCCGTAGCGCGGTGCTTGAAATTAAGATTATGTATGATAGAGTGAAACTAAAAAAGCTCCAGACTAAAAGCTTCAGCCTCTGAATTTGACAGTTGTTTCGCTAAGAGTAAGACTACGTCTGGCTCCACTGACCGCCTATAATTTACAAAGACTGAAGTACATCGTACAAGTTAGTGACCCGGGAGGGGGTCACTCATACACAAGGGCTACCCACCCGTGTCCAACAACATCTGAAATGGATCGACCCTAATGGTTTGGTGTATCGCTCCTTTTCTAAAATGGACCTTAATAATGGCGTATCGCACCTTTTCTGAAAACTAAATGACCCTAATGGCATATGTATCGCACATTTTCAGAAATGGACCCCAATGGCGTATCGCACCTTTTCTGAAATGGATCCTTTTTAAGAAAACGTTGAAACCTGTGAACCTGAAAAAGTACCCTTTTTATGTTTTTTGTGCGATCAGTGCTTGAAAAACACCCCTTTTTTGACGAAGCCGTATAGCTGAAAAAGACACCCTTTCGACGCTTTTTCTGGACGCGGTCCATAGCCAGTCATGTTGGGAGTGCCCCGAGTTTGTGAGAGCCAAAGGAGGTTACACAATGCAGTTTGTATGTGATTACCGACCTCATCGCGCGCAGTAGCTTCAAGAAAGCGAGTTAGCTGAAAGTAAGTCTAGATAGATCTAGATCTACATGTAGACTACACCTAGATCTATATCTGTTGATGTTTTATAATTATCGATTTTCCAATGTTATTTTATAGTATATAAAATCAGATCTAATTTCCTAAATCAAACTGATAAAGAAAAATTGGACGCAAACTTTTCGCTGGATTCCAGTCAAAATCTGCTAGTTGACCCCCAACTACATGTAGAGTAGGAGAAGGTTGACAAATGTCAGTTTTATTTTTAAAATTCCCCATACCAGACGGTTATTTCAATCAACAGGAGTCCTACATATGATGTAGTACCTGTATTAGCGTATAGGGCGGGGGTCATGACTCAGTCAAGAATGGTGGTGCGGTGGACGTGGACGACCGACCCCGGGGAGGCGCGGCGCGGCTGCTGACCTGTGCATCGGAATTCTCACTGGAGAACACAAAAGCCAATCCCGATTCACATTCAGCTTTCAAGTTCACGTCTCCGTTCTCGTTCTTTTCACAAACACACCACTTACATTACAATTTTTGGTAATTACTCAGATATCCACTCAACAACTGCAATCAAAGATATCATAAAGGTAACAAAATTCACAAAAATGCATACCTCAACTGGAACTTCTCCTGTAAAGAAAGCTGTCGTTCCACCTAACTAGTTTGAGGTCTAGCTCTCTAATCTAACAAGAGGCGGCCAAGCGATCAATCAAGATCATGCGAGCTAGATAATTGGCTTCTATTAATTCGGATAAAAGCATACCCGTGCACCCGGATATCTCGGATTAGACCGGAACTGACAAGACCGAAGCCGTGAGAGGTAATTCAGTCTCATGAAACCTGATGGATTGTGCTGTTTGAGGCATGTACCGGATAAAACTGTAAGAGAAAGAAAGAAAGATACGGTAGATATATAGAAAGAAAGAAACTTCAATTTACTTTTATTTATTTTCTTTCTTTACAATTTTCGGTCTCGAGCTAAATGAAACTTCCTTCATTTCTAAATTCTTTGGTGTAGAGGCCCTAGCTAAGCTCTCTGAGGCTGTAGCCCTAATACTGGAAAGTGGAAAGAAAGATAGAAAGAAAAAAAAGGCAAAGAGATAAAGAAAGAAATGAACAATTAAAGGTATTACAAAGTTTTGGTATGGGGTCATGAATTTGGTTCAAATGAACATATTGGAAGCATATGTGATTTTACAATATTAAATGATCGTTGTCGCGGTTAAAATCGACCCTAAAGTGATGAAATTGTAAATAATAAACTCTTTATGTTTTATAGCTTCCTCTCAATACTGATATTACTTTGGCTTTAAAACAATGTTTCTTGACTACAATCGACCGATTTGCTATTCCCATTTAGAAGTAATTTATCAGAACTGCATATTCTGAGATTTTCATGGTCGCAGCTACCATGGAATGGCCTTAGGCGCTATTTGAAATATTTGGAATTTACCGGGAGCACCGGTAAATTTTGATTATTCAATTTGCTCGTAAGCAGAAGTGTTTTAGGGGCTAAATTTTTTAGTGCATATAATACATCCACAGGGGCATCCAGATTATATCGAAAATTTAAAGAGTACTATCCATCCAATTTCAAAATTTCCCAAAACTTTGCATTACCTTTAAGGAAAATAAAATAAGGACTGACAGACAGAAAGATAGAAAGAAAGATAACAACTAAGGGTCTACTTGAAAAAGGGGAAATAAGAAACTTTGAAAAGAAAGTGGGAAAAGAAGAAACTTAAGAAAGAAAAAAGGTAAAAGAATAGATAAAGAAAAAGAAAGAAAGAGGGGACAAATAAATCAAATAAAGAAATCACAAGCAACACTCCAGAGAGCGCAAAATATAAAAATAAATAACAGTTGTAGACCTAGCAGTGACTTTAAAGTGAGTTGCTTGCTCCTACCCCAACCCCCTCTATCTCTCCTAGATTCTCTGTTATTCATCTTTTTGTCCCCAAAATGCCTCTGTTCACCCAGGCCTATACGTGCCCCTTTTCCGCTCTCAATAAGGCATCAGTCTACCCCGTCACCCCCCCCCCTCCATTTTCTCGTACAAAAATGTGCCTCATTAAGCACCCTTTTACTGAGCTCCGAATATCCGATCGGTTTTCTGTCGTAGGCTTATTGGGGTCTCCGGAAAAAAATGTTAAATGTTGGAGATAGGAGCCAGTGAAAGGAAGGGCACAATCTAGTCACTGTGTGGCCCTTTCTCAGTTTTCAAAGCATAATCGTGCTCCATTGACCATTCCAATGCTATACCAAATGCACCTTTTATCCACTAGAAAGGGCCCTCAAGTAATCTACCCATTTGAGCACACAACCTCCTTTAATTACTGCAGAAATGTTCACACTTCTTTTCACCCCTCATGTGAACATATAAAGTGCCCTTAATTACGCAAGGCAGGGGCGGATCCAGCCGGCGGTAAGGGAGGGGGCCGAAAAAGGGGCCCACTTCGTGCCAAAAATTTGAAAACCGTGCCGACCGATTTTTCGCTCAGTGGGGGTATGGGGTAATGAGCACAATTTTTTTTTTTGGCCTCCAAATTTTTTTTAACACCCCTTGAGCGCCAGGGAGGGGCCCATCTTCATTTTTAACAAAAGGGTGTTTTTACCTGTCTTTTCTAGGAGGGGCTCGGGCCCCGCCCCTGGATCCGCCACTGACGCAAGGTACCATCCTCAGTCGGACTCATGCCGGAACCTACTTTTCAAATCAAAACTACAGGGTCAGGAGGACAGGGAGGAGGAAATGTTTAAAAAAATGCTCATTCATTCATAACTTTTTTTTCTCCAAAACGTGAAATTAAAAGTGTGCCCCCGGTACTAATTCTGTCCTTTTGGAGATTCATTAAAATAATGACTCCTTTTCAAAGCACCCCTTTACTCCAATGTTCAAAATATGCATCTTTAAATGCCAATAAGTTCACATAGGGACTGCACAGACACCCATGACATCCTTCACCCTGTTTTTCACGTGAAGCATTTATTATGTACTTGTAGGAAACTTAATTGTGGCACTATCCTTGCTACATTTAAAATGGTGCAAAAGGCTTGACGCGTTAATCTTTCCTTTTTTTCCCTTATTTATGGGGAATATTGCAGTAAATAATTTCACAGCAATTAAAAAAAAAAACACTGAACAAAAAACCATTATGACGAGACGTCTTGCCTAGCTCTCCCCACTCCCGATGCAAATATGAGGGAGGGGTGAAAAGGTACATGAAAGGAGCGAGGAGAGAGAGAGAGAGAGAGAGAGCGCGAGATGGAGGAGGCAGTTTGTGGGTAAATATTTGAGAGTATTTTACTTGTAGTCTGTCGTCACCTGATCCACAAACTCTCCAATGGTTAATCCAGGGAGATCGCAGTGCACTCTCCCTGGTTTTTCCTTCTCCAATGCGTCTATTGGTCATTAGTTGCTGGATACTCCCAGGATAATCCAGGGAGGTTGGCAATCGTATTCTCCGTGTACACAAGGCTGCTCCCGCGTAGGTATACGCGCGCATGCATTGCCCACGTTGCATGCATGCCATCAAGACCTGCGAAATTGCGGAATTCCGGCTAGCGAAAGCCCCAGGAAACCTGCAGGGCTATAGGGAGCTCGCTCTAGCTCACAGTGAGAGTAACGGAGATTGTGAGGCCTGACCCGGCTGAGCCCGGCGCGGCTGCTGCATGTAAACGAACTGTGGTAGATCCACTCACGGTACCTGCGAGAAGCAGTGCAGTATAGACGACAATATCTCAGCCTTACACAGGATATAACGTGAGTTTCTTTAAAATCTGTTTGATCTAATTCTATGTCTGGAATGTAGAAAAAATCACTGTCTACATGCAGTAGATCTACAGCCTAATTTAATGTTAATTGATGATAGATCTACTCGCTGTATGTAATCATGTTTGTTATTGTTAATTTGTAATGGGAGCTGAGAAAGGGGCGCCGGGGGTGGTGGCACCTGCTATAGGACCAGGCATAAACAGAAATAGCCATCTGGTATGGGGAATTCTTTAATAAAACTGACTCCTGTCTACCTTTTCCGTACACAGACGGTACTGTTTGTAGCTACACACAACTGGGGGGTGTGGATAATGGCTGACTTTTGTCACAATCCGACACATAAAGTTTTGTCTCCGCGCCCCAGTCTTTCTGGTCTTGGTTTGATTTAGAAAACAATGATTAAGAATCTAAATTTGAAAGCAAATAGGTCGAGATCTAATTTTCATTAAAAGGGTCTATATAGACTACTATAAAAATTATTGGCACTATAATGATGTACTTTCGCACCGGCTTGCTTCATTCCATCACATGCAAATTGTGTGTACAGTATAAGGAGTGGGAATGAGAAACGAATACATGCATGTGCATGATGGAATGGAGCACACGGTTGCACATGCACCTATATGGTGGGGCAAAACTTGGCAATAGTTCATTAGCGTCAATCCAAGGGGGACATGTCCCACCCCCGATTTTTCAATCAGGGGGACATCATATTAAATGTCCCCCCATGTTTTGTCAGAAAAGAACGGGCACCACCAGGAACTACTAAAGAAAACGTTAAAAAATGTGTTCTCCTTACCCCCGCTGATTTGCCCCTGAATATTTGTTCACGGATTGCCCCCCATGCTCAAGCTCGGATTGACGCCCTTGATTAGCGCCAACAATCGATATTAGAGACTGAAGTGTGAAGCTTTGCCTTTTCTAATATAAGTTTAGGTCAATTAGACCAGCACCAGGCAGAACCAGGGACATAGACATATTCAAGCTACATTTTAGTTAAACACTTACACTGAACTCCTTTCCTTTACCTGGGGTGGTGTTATGCTGCACAATTAAGGCATTCTCATGACATAAGCCACTTTACTGCTCATTCATTTTGTATGTACATTTGCAGGTGTACTTGTTCATTGCATGTCTGGCTAAGCCTATGTGACCCTCTTCATGCCAATGGCATTCAAAGATT
Organism: Mesocentrotus franciscanus; assembly: GCA_037976565.1. Lineage (NCBI taxonomy): Eukaryota > Metazoa > Echinodermata > Echinoidea > Camarodonta > Strongylocentrotidae > Mesocentrotus > Mesocentrotus franciscanus. The sequence continues at coordinate 23,732,517 of CP137675.1, forward strand.
TATGAAACACTGTATGTACACTTCTTTGAATTACTGTTTGAAATCAACTGTCCAGGTAACCGCCCTGTCCGGATATACGGCATGTGTGTAGAATTGTTACTTCCACAGGATTTCAGGTTGTTGTGACACTAACATCATTTTCCGTAACATAGATCTAGATCAGCGTTTTTAAACCAGGAAGCCATGGCACATGGAGGTGCTGCAAGACATCTCTAGGGGTGTGATAAATATGTTTGTTTTGATTATAAAAAAAACTAATATTAGAAACCACTAGAGTGCATACATTTCACGAGGAAATAAGGTTTTAAAGATAATAAAGTGTCTTTCTTCCTCGTTCGCTTTGCTCCTTGCAACCTTTTGAAAACATGATGCTTTCAGGCAGTAAATTAAGTGCCCGAATAGCCTTCTATTTTACAGCGTGGTGCCAAATTTATATCATTGTTTATACCATGCATGTTTTACTCACTTGCAACATTATGGATAATTCTAGGCAATGAGATGGCAGAATATCCACATATAATGATTTTTGTATTCAAGTATTCAGGAGCCAGGTGCATGCACACTTAATTCTGTATTTTATGTAGTGTGTTATTTATTAAGTAAAATTTATTATTATTATTAAGTAGGCCTATTAGCGTCACCTGTGCCTGAAAGGCAGCGAACTGAATCACTGTAACCCTTGCTCTTGGGCCTCTCCTCCCAGTGTAACTGATTGGGGTGTGCAGGTGGACCACTACACCGGGTTTTCCCTACTCTTATACAAATAGTACAGTGGGTTCTTACCATGCAAGGTTGTGACCCCCACTCAGTGTTATTTAGGGTGCGCGTATGCATGTTCCCTCCCTTTGAAAGCACCCCTAAGTCCGGTGTGTAAAGTCAATACGGGCCGATATGTTGTGTATTACGAGCCAGACTGAAAAGTACCCCTTTACCGTAGATTTTGGGAACATGAATGCGGTCCCTCCGTTCCCGGAGTGGGGAGAAACAGGGAGTGGCACGTTAACACACAAGGCGGACTTCAGTCATCCGCCTTGTTGGAATCAAATTACGATCTTTGGTTTGACAGGCAGAGGATTTACCAACTGAGCCAACTCCCCTCCTCCAGTGTCAGAGTGACGCAAAATGATTCTTCTGTAATTGAATTTGAGATTGGGGTTACACAAAAAAAATTGTTTCATAAAAGGTTGCTGTGCATGACCTAAAAGAGGTTGAAAATGCTGAATTAGATAACATTTCAGAGTACAGCCCCAGGATTGTACACAGGGCGCGATCCGGGGACACCCCCAAATTTTTAGGGAATCGTCCTCCCCAGAAAATTTGAAAAAAATTCCTCCCCCCAAAAAAAAAATGTATAACAATTAAACACTGACTAAAGACTGCAACACACTTTTAGGCTCTGGAGGGCCCAAGAGAGCAGCGTTTAGACTAATACAAATGCAAAAATCTTCTCACTCGGTTGCTACGGTCCCTCGCATACTATCCTTCAAAATGTACACATGCATATTGTAGAAAATAAAAGTGCAGTTTGAAAAAAGTATATTGCTTGTTTTTATACTATGGTTTTGCTAAGGAATGTAATTTTTTGTAATACAACAAAACTTCAAAAACCCGTGAGGGGGTAGTAATTTCCGTCACCTTCGCCCCTATTTTTGAAGTGGATTATTGATGCATGTGTACAGTGTATGATTTTGTTCAACCAAATCAACCATGTCATTAGATTAGGTCCTGAGTTGTTCTATTAGTTTAAAATGACATTTATTACTTAGTTGTGAAGGGTATAGGCCAAAGTTTACACGTAGACTAAAAATTAATGCAGAATATTGATTTTGCAGTAGATTGATGTAAATTTCATCCCAATTTGAATCCAATAATAATACAAGAATCTATAAAAATGTCTAAAATCTTAGGTCTCCCTTATTCTCATTGCACAGTATAAACCTCGAAAGATTGGCACATCATACATGTCCCATTGTCTGTGTTTGTATTATCAGGGTGCATAGAAGCATAGACATATTGACGGATCTTCTTCTGAGAATAGACTACGTCTGGCTCCACTGACCGTCTTGTACAGAGACTGAAGTGCGTCATACGGCATAGTGAGGGGAGGTTACGTCTGTGCATTCCAAGTGTGATTGGCCGTCTCATCATGCTCAGCAGCTTCACGAAAACCTGACAGGTAAGTCCTTATATTTATTTAGTTTAACATTGATTTTCATTTTTCAATATTATTTTTATAGTGTAGGAGAATAAGATATAGGCCTAGTTCCAGTGATGTTGTTGATTTCTTAATCAAGACATAAAGCCGAGGAAAAGAAAAACTAGGGACAAACTTATTGCCAGATTGTGGCAAAAATCGTCAGTTAAATCCACTGTAGTTATGGCCACAAGGGAACCCATACCAGACACTTTTTATGGACCCTTGGTCAGATGGAACTTTCAGCCTCAGTCATATCTATAGTCTCTTTGTCATGGCTCATTTCAATTACATGTGTATGGTTCCGGGGTGTGGTTAATGTCAGCTCCAGTGTCCTACATGTGTATTAAACTACATACATGGCTTCTGACACATGTGCAAGGTTATCCATAACCCTGACTAACCTTGTACTTTTTCACTGCTGTGATACCCTACAAGCCGTATCAGGACAATCACCCCCTTGACAATCCCCCCAGAATTCCCCCGAGGACAACCACCCAGAGGAAAACTACCCCGGAAAATAACCCCAGTGGACAATTATACCTCCCCCACCCGTGAAAAAACCCTTATACAATGGATGACTAGAATTTCATTTATGGAGAGACGGTGCCAGGTTTAAAATAAAATGTCAGAGGTAAAAATGTCAAGGTAATAATGTCAGATGTAAAAATGTGAGAGGTACAAATAAATGTAGGGGGAGGGGGAATTAGTGCCGTCATAATATCTAAGCACTTTATCACACAAAATGTCAAGATGTAAGCTACTGGGCTAGTCTATTATATTCCCTTCTTCCATATCATAATGTATATTTTATAAATGACTGTCACTGTGGTGTATTGTACTTAATTGTACATGTCCTGAGGACGTACAATGTGGAAAAAAATTGAAACTGATATTTTGTGATCAGGTTTTCATATATGAATTTCTAACATTTGTTTCGATTTTCTCAGTTGGTTGATGTTTTGATGTTTATTTGGTTTTGAGGAAGTAAGTACATAGAATATTAAGATTGAAATGCCAAAACATGAATAATATTATTCAAAAGCTACATTTTTAAGAGTTCCAGTGAGAATCTACTTCTTACATGTACCGGTAGGTTGTGCAAACACGTGCATATATATGGAGTTAAACTGCATATGAACCCAAAGCTTTAGGACACTGTAGCATTAAAAACATTTTTACAGAAAATGCTCCAAAGAAGTAAGGTACATACATGTATATGTATAAGAATTGCTAAAGCCCCTTTTGGAAAACCCTTTTTTTTGGGGGGGGGTCAGTTTTCAGGAAGGGTATATAGGGTTTATGTGTGCCTTTTTGTTTTAATTGTAATAAGGTCATTGGCCCTCTTGCTCCTCTTTTTCTCCCTTTAAAAAAAAAATAATTTCTTTGGACCCTTAGGGGAGGGGGCGTCCGCCACTCGTTATTAAAGGTGGAAAACTGACTATGGCCATCTTTTTTTAAAAATTCAAACAATTGTACCAGAAAAACAAAAGATAGTCTAAATAAATCAATGGGTTTGTCTAGAACAAAAGGATATCTTAGACTTCGACTACATGTACATGAAATCCAGCATTATGTTATAATTGTAGTAGAATATGGGCCATGTTATTTTAGGTGCTTGCATGAAAGAAAGAAATCACTAAATGTAAAAGTTTGTCTCAAAACGTCAATTTTTAGATTAGATACAAGTGTTTCTGTAAATTTCATACTGACTCTAGATTTGTGCAGCTACATGAACATTGTAGTCCCCAAAATCTCCAGCTAGATTATGTGAGATTTAATTGTTGTTCAATTAGTTTGAATGCAGAACTGAACAAAGTCTCTCCAAAATACCTTCCTTTACCCTTTTGCCAATAACTTCCACGTACTTGTAAGTACACAAGGGGTTAAACTATGTAGCAGCAACAGTTTTGAATTGTGAGTGTACAAGTTTGAAAATCATCACTAGGTTAATAGTCCTTCTCAACCAAAAATTATTTTCGAAATAGTAGTCATAAAACTTGTTTGAAAATGCTTCATTTTAATAGATGGCACATATTGCACTACAATACATCTAGGAACCTGAGAACCCTTAAACAAGCCCTTGAGCCCCAGCCACAAGAGACTTTGTCATTTGCATACATCAGTTCATACTGATTCCACATTCCAATTTTACATGTTTGAATATTTGTTTGTGGACCACCCTGAACATGTGAAAGAAAAGCCTGTTTAAAGTCTAAATTAGTCTATAACAGTATTATAAGAGAGTTGTGATGTTTTAAAAGTGGTGATGGATTCCCTTCTGCTTTCATGATAGTAATTTCATGAAGTAATTTTGGAACTCGACTTATTTAAGTCAAATGCATCTAGAATGGTCTAGAAATCAAATTTGCCAGAAATTGTTAATATTTCTTAAGCTAGATAAATAAGAGGACCCAAAATTCCTTTTAAAGTATATACATGTTTCTATACTAGGAAAGTTAGGATACTCAGGAGAAGGGATTTATAAATCCAATTATAAATCCCTTCTCCTGAGTATCCTAACCATTGAATAGTATTAATTACCCAAGATGTAACTAACCATGGTCAGTTATCTTCCCATGGCCATGATATTTTGCAATTTCTTTCAATATTCATACAAATAGAGCAAACTAAGGCATAATTTTTGTTATTAATTACGTGTGCAAAGTTATTCTTTGCGTAATTTTTTTACTTCAAATAAACAGGTTCTCTATTTTGATCCCATTTCCACTATGTTGCTCTACGTGATAAAGATATCCCTTCTGCAAATACGATCTCCTACACATAATAATGGGTCTTCCTTTTTGGTTTGATATATTATGTAATATGTAGAGCCATCCCTTGGCTTTAGTCTTTTAAGGGGGCATTTGTTTTCTCCACCCTCCTCTGTGCAAAATTAATGACTGCGATGGATTGGAACAAGCTTTATAGTGACTTTGAGACCAAATTTGTGGACCGTCCAAAACAAGGTTTGGCAAAACTTTATTTTATCTATAGTTGCCATGTCAAATGATAATCACAGCTGGCACTAATATGATAGGATTTTACAGGGCATCTCCAAAAATATGCAACAAGATGTTGATTGGCAACAAGATGTGGATTGGCAACATCTTAAACAGCACTTAATATTCATCCATTTCGTCAGTAGTGCTGTCATAGTATCTACTGAATACTCTTTATGAATAGCACAAGGATCTAAAATGCAAAGTTAGGATTGTTTTGCTAGTTGTATCATATTTTAGATGTTACAAAGAAAGCATGATGCATGGCATCAGAGCACAAGAAGTGTATACTGTTGCTTCTGCATGTCACAACAAACATTTTGATTGAATTAATTCTAACTCATTGTTTCGTGGAGAAATCATCACTGATACATTTCAGATTGCTATTTCATTAGCAATGTCTGAAATGTCATGAATATATATTTGTTGAAATACATAAGTACAGAACCAAAGAAAGTGCTCCAAGGAATTTCTGATGCAAATAATTTTGCTTACTTCTTATTTATGCTTTTAAACTTACATGTAAATAAAATAATGCAGGTCCAAAATTCTCTTTGGTTTAAAATATGTTAAACCATATTGCAGTGAAGTACATGTTGAGTGGAATTGTAAATGTACCATGGTAGTGGGCCTACAATGTATACTGGATAGATGTGATCTGAAGATTTTTGTATAGTATATTATTATGGAGATTCATCTAGCGGTCGTTATGAGTAGAGATCTACACGTCTTTGCAGATTCTACCTTCCCTCTCTCTCTGTCTACCATTCATCCCTCTTTTTTCTCTTTTTCTCTTTTTCTCTCTCTCATTTGCTCCTACTGTCTCTTCCTCTTCCTGATCGGAAGAAGTTGCGGTATTGTCATTTACATCAGTTTGTTATTTATGTATGAATGCATCTATGATGTGACTCAGAATGAAGTTTTGTTATGTATTGTCTGCTGAAAGCTGGAATGGTGTACACTCATTCTTGTTCAACATTAAATTAACACCTTTTGGCTCTCAGCATACAAAATCATGTTTATGCCTATGTTATATTGTATGTAACACCAATGGGATACAAATTTCTGTATTACAAATGTATTATGAAAAATAAAACTTGAATCTTGAAACTTGTAAATGTATATATACATTGTAGACTAAGCATGCTTAATTAAATTCCTTTGCCTTTTATTTATTTTACATGTTTTTACTGATTGTATCTATTTCTATATTTTTCGTTTGTATAACCCTAACTACAGTCTTCTTTGGAGCCAAATGACAGACGTTTGCGGTGGTATACAGCTGAAATGGAATTTCCCTTCAACCATACAACATTTCAGGGCTTATATCTCAGAAATTAGGGTTAGCTCAAGTAGCAATAGCAGGTACATGTAATAATGCTATGTTTTATTTTATTTACTTGTTACATTTGCTGAAGACTCTGAAGTCCTTTCCCGGAAGATCATTCGAAGCAAAAGTATGTTCAGTTAATGTTCATACGACCTGTTTTCATAAAGTTTTCCTGTGAAATATCATGAGTTTTAGTCCAATTCCCCCCCCCCCTCTTTTTTTGTTGCTCTTCTTGCTCCTTTATATGTGAGCTAGCCCATAGACCCACTGTACGCTGTATATTTAGGTCTTTTTAATTGAAAATGAAAACATTGCTTTCTTCAGTCAATAATATGCAACATATGCATAATTCACATATATTGGGGATATGTTACCCAAAAATACATAAGAACAAATTGCGATAATGAAATAAAGTGTGGAGGAGTGGATCTGAGCTAGAAAACCAAGGAAAATGCAGTCCAGGCTACGCACTTATAGCAATAGGAAAAGATTTAGGCTTCACTCAAGTCATGATGTAATGAAGTGTTAAATATCGGGTCTGGTACTTGCAGACTAATAGGGGAGCTAGAGAGGGACCTTGTATACCATGGACCTATGTTGTATACCCATAGCAGAAATTTAAGTCATGTTATGATTAATGGTGTAGGAAGCCAAATAGATATCGAATCTCAAATGTAACTTGTCATCTTTTATCTCATAGAGCTACAATTATAATAACAGCTATGGTTGTAGTCTTATTTAAGAAATAGCATATGGAATGTCACTAAAATTAAGTCAAAATTTGTTTACTCCATTCACAAGTTGCTAATTTGCTTTTAATACCCTATTGTACATTCCATAGAAATCATGTTCGCAATACAGCTTTGTGATGAATGCACATTTAAAAGGTGATGTGCAAGGCCATTGAAATTGCCTGTGTTTAAGTAGTTGCTATGGTGTCGTTTGGTCGATTAAGACTTTAAGCATTCATAAATTATTTTATTTTGTATAGGATTTTCCTCAAACTTTTACTGAGTTTTGTCTGTCATTTCTCGGCTATCAAGTTCATCAGTGTGTGTAGTGAATCTTCCCTCTCTTTTAAATACACTTTTTCATTATGATTAACATTTATAGATTCTCTAATGCATGGAACTAGCCTCTTTGCAAGTAATTACTTACTTATTTTTATGATTTCAATACTTGTTTTACAAATATTGTAATGCTGACTCTAATAACACAGTACTGGAATTGTTATGTACCTACTTTACGTCCACTCGTAAACTTTATCATAGTCAGGAAGATAACCAGCTAAACAATGATCATGATTCTATTAAACTATAATTATGCACATGTAATGTAATGTTTCAATTAAATCTTATTTACAGAAAAGGAAAACAACAAGTGGCACTATTCATGTATTCCTCCCAAGTACTCCTGCCAATCTTGCCTTGGCTGAACTTTCCTGAAAGACTGAGTCAATGACAAATTTAAGGTAATTGTATTTTGTTTAACTGATAAGTGTAAAACTATCACTTTATATGTTTTTGTCATTATCTCTTGATATATTATACATCAATTGGGTTACAGCATAAGAAAAACTTTTCCACATTTGTAGGAGGATACCCATTAGATATATATTGCAAATAGAATATCCAATCATATTCTCCATACATGTATATGAAGAGTTATATCTAGGGATTTGATATAATGACATGTTCGATATTGATCAGTTTGTGTACTTAATTAGATGCATTCATTCAGTCCTAAAATAAAGGCTTTGTAGCATACATGAATTTGAAATAGAGATCCATCCCTCTTAATTGCTTATGTGTACAGAATTCATTTAAAAATATTTTTATTCAAGACCTTTTGTAGAATCCCAATAGAATCCATTTCATTTGTTTGCATGATTGTATTTTACCATCCATGCGATCGTTTTTTTAATTTCATTATGCAGGCTTCAACCAATACTTGAAATTCGTTGGCTTCAACACATGTGCAGCATTTCAGTCGGGAGTGAACACCGTCCATTGTAGTGTTCGGCAGGCTGATTTCAATCTTAATAAATATGTTGATTAGTTAAAGGACTCTGTCTGCTCATCAAAACATCGCTTAATTTTCTGGCGAAGTGCTCATATATCCTAAATCCTGAGAGGTGCTTTTATTTGTGTTACCTCTTTTGTTTGTCTGATACACAGTTGTACTGAAACGATGGTCATCTACAAGCTTCCTGGTTTCTAGTGATGAATTATTGGCCATAATTGTAATTATCATTGCATGTCTACTTTAAGACGTGATGATACAGAAGGGCTACAGCCTAAGCTCAGCTTGATATGCTTCCAGCCCAAATAAAAAACTATTTAAATGAATTACAAGGAGTAGAGAGAGAAAGAGAGAGAGAGAGATGGGGGAGGGGGTACTAATACGAAGGGATTGGATGGGGATTTTCAGCTATCAATGAAATTGTTAATTCACATATATATGGCATTATCATTAATATTTCATTCACAGGTTGCAGGAATTATAGATTTTAAGAGGTTCAATATAAATAACTTGTGGCAGGTAATTGATTCATAAATGTCTGATGTTGAAATAACATGTAAGTGAAGGTACAAAGTAACCACCTTGTGTAACATATTACCTAGTGAATGGTACCAAATATGTAAGTGTAAAAGTGTTCAAAATGAATAGTCCCGTCATTATTGTGGCTTGATAGCTCTGAAACCATACTCTGTCATTGCCAATATTGCAGTACGTGTATATTTTCATCAAAAATTACAAAGTGAGAGGGATCAAGAAACACTGTTTCAGTTCAAATTTACAATTCATAAAATCAAAATGGAAATCATTATCGTTTCACTGTCTAACTATCTGATGCTTGGCTTCAAGATTAAGCATGTAAAAATAAGTGCAATTTTGTTCTCTTCACTCCAACCACATTGATTTACTGAGCATGTTACTGCATCAATTGATGAAGAAATGTAACAATACACTCTATAAATTTGTTGAATTAAAAAAAAAATACAGTTGCAAGTTTCTGAAAAGTAAATCAACTGACATAGGCCCTACAAAATTCATTTGAAATAAAATGTTTGTTTTTTAAATTTAAAAATATATATATTTTATACTTCAAAATGCTATAGTAAGGATATTTTCAGATTGATGTGAAGGGATAAGGACTCAAGATTGGAATATATATTTTCTATATGTACCTACTAAGATGTATGTACATTTAGTTAGATTAGATATTTGTCTACAGATGCAATGTGTAATGGGTTTTCAAAATCTGATCAAATTATTCAAATGTACATGTATATATCCAATCTTGTCGTTTTCATGGCTTTAATAATTTGGAGGACTAGGAGATATAAGAACTGTTGATTAATTACTCTTCTTTGCATTGTTCACTCTAACTGGCAAAGAAAGCGAAAATTAGTAGACACAAAAAAGTATTTCCAAAGCAATTATCTTTTATCATCCTGTAATGTATTTTTCTCTTCAATTTTTTGCAGTTGCAATGTTTAGAAAGTGATATTGCTTGCCATGTATGAATCTAAATGAGCAAATTCTCATGCAGTATCATGAATTTCAATTGTTCTTGCAAGCAAAATTTTAATCTATATCATAGCTAGCCAGTTCTGAAACATCCTCGATTATAAATTACCATGCTCAGAAGTTGGCAATTATACATGTATTTTTTTTCATTTTTCATTTTGTCTATAAAAGCGTATGCAAGGGTTGTCCACATCACATCATAAGTCAGTATAGAACCGTTTATTTAAAATTAACATTCATACGGTATGTGTTTTGTGAAATGAAATCTGTTATTTTGTATTATTATCCATTTCATTCAATTTTCACCAATTTATTTTTTCAATATTTCTACTTTCCCTCAGAACATGTGTTATGAAGTTTGAATATTCCTCGCCAGTTTCATCATGCTAAGTAAATAAGCTTATACATGTAAATGCCTTTTTGCCCTCCTTTACCAAAATTTTTAGCAATATTGTTTTAGATATACAGTTAACACATGAATAATTCATACTCCTTGTAAATTTGATTTTTTTTTTGTGTGTGTGTGTGTGTTTTTTTTTCTTTTCGTTATTCAAGAATAAAAAGTGAACTGGGTAAATTAGATGTTGGCTTTAATATGTTACATTCTCAAGAAAATTGGGACAAATGTATTTTTTACATACTAATTTGAAAGTTGGTAAGGGTAGGAATAATTTGTTAAATTTACATGTAGTGTAACATGTTTCAAAGGAATGAAAGTTGTACAGTGTAATTGTTAAAATTTAGATTATTAAATCTTGTTTTCACAATAGTTGAGTTGAATACCCCCCATCACCTTCCCCCTCCCCTAGGTAATACAAATACACCCACACCTGACAATGGCATAGTCTGTAGATCCAGCCATTGATTTGAGTGTGCATTCGTGCCAGGGAGAGAGAGAGGGGGGACACCAGTAATTTTTCGCCACTTTTTCAGAGACAGGCACCGTGGAGTTCTTGTTAGTAATACATGTAATGCTGCTTCCTGGAAATTTAATTCCAATACATTAGAACTGTTTGTTCTAGAGTTTTAATGCTATTACGTTAGTGCAAGACAACCAACATCACAGGCACCTACATAAAGTTTAGCATTTTAGTTTCTTCTATTTGGAGCCATCATGGTGTTAACTCTGTATATTAGTTTTATGCTCTTGTGACTACAAACAGAATTTCATGTTGACTAAATTTGTGATAGAATATGTGATTGAATAAAATCACCAACCATTTTAATTTTACTCATTAATTTTCCTGTTGCCTTTTTGCTATATAGACCTGTATGAATGTGACACAAAGAAACGGTGTTTAAACAACTTATTTTAAAGTATTTGCCATCACCTAGGCCTGGGACATAAAATAATCTATTTTAACAAAAGTAGGCTTATATGCATCTTCTCTTTATGTTGAAGAATATTCTTCAGAAATACACATGACATGAGATCATAATTTATCTCTATACATCTTACAAGTTTCACTTGCTTTGTTTAGTTATTTCCATTTAGTGTTTGCGGATGTAATACATTATTAATACTAATAATTATTAATTATTAATACATATTAACTCCTAGAGCAGACATATTTGTAACCCCTTTCAGATTCACATCTTAAATATTTATGTATATATATATATATATATATAATATTGCTATAAGAACAGTTAAAACTTATAAAACATGACACCTTGAAACTGGACCCGCCAGTATAGTTGTGAATATGCAATATCAACAAAACAATATCATCTGCTTCAAAGTATGAACCACTACATGGAGAAAACGCTTTACAATGGAACATGCTTTGCATATTTCGGCCTATGTTATTATATCCGAATTTAAAGCTAACTTTGGCCACCAACACCAAATTCATGGCAAACTTTACAGTAAATAGTTAACGATGGTGTTGATGATTATGATGTTGATCGAAGGTAACGTTGATGGCCATGTTGGTGGTGATGATGTCAGTAGTGATGATGATGATCGTGCTGGTGATGTTGATGATGATCGTGGTGGTGATGATTATATAATGATGATGATGACGATGCAATTTCCATCATCAAAAAGTAAAATTATAATGCTTTAGGTGTACATTAATTGAATTGTCAATTAAAATATTTTCAACACAGGACTAAAGTACATGTACCTACAGAGGCAAACAAACCTGGTCATGCAATTCAACAGGGCATATTTGTGCATCATGCGTAAGGGTGTGTGCACTAGCTGTGGCTTTGCGGTATATAGGATGTATCAGGATGTCATCAACTCCTGACAAGTCTCATCACAGATGAGAGTGTAATGAGTCGTACAATATTGTCTGCATACATTGTCATGTCAGAAGTAGAGTGTCATGAGCATCAGGGTCATGAATCAGGGTACGGTGAGATTATACTTGTCTTAACCCTTATATACGCTGAATAATTCATGGTTACAAATGCAACTCGGCTGCAAAGTAGGGGAGGGGTGTGGTTGTAACTAATCCCCAAGTGCGTTCGATTTCATTATTTTCCGTTATGACTTTAGTGCAGTAAAACTAAATAAAAAACATGATGAAAAATTATAAGGAAAATAAATTATAGAAAGTAACTATACCAACGAAATGTTAAGAATCACCATTACCATCACTATCGTCATCATCATCGCGCCCTCCCCGTTTCTGTCTGTCTGTCTGCCTCTCTCTCTCTCTCTGTTTCCCGAGGCGGTAGTCAACATAAATAGTTTCGATTTTTTTTTTCATTTTGGGATGAGAAAGATATGTTAGTCGCGTATTAACGCAAGGTTGATTGGCATTGATGACCAAATTATAATCACCGTAGTCGTCCAGAAATGTACCATAAATTTGTGAAAATGCAGCTACTTTAGAAATAGCAACTTACCAGTTCTTTTTGTTTTCTTGCTTTCTGTCTTTCTTTCTTCCTGTGGTTCTTTTTTTTCTTCCCTTCTTCTTCTTATTCTTCTAAGACAATAAACATGCACCTTTGTATTACAATTATGTATCTACGATGATTTGGTATATAGTCAAAGTTTGATAGGGTAAAACGTTAATTTTACATTAAAAACAGGTTTTTAAAAAATTGCCCCCCAGTGCCCCAATTTTGGTTGTTGGTATTTTGGTTTTGTTGGCTCAAGGGAGGATGGATGTTGAGTTAAAATAAGTAGTGCTCACCCACCCCCCACTGGCCGAAATATCGGCCGGCGCGATTTTCAAATTTCCGGGGCAAAAAGAAGAAAAATTAGGCTCACTATAACTCCCCCCCGCTTATTTGCCGGCTTGCTGATTCGGCGCTAAAATTTTCTCGAATTGGGGGCTGGATCCGCCCTGCTGATGTTGCTAAAGTCTGAATTTTCGTTACGCTTCGTAATGGAAAGGTCAGATGACGCTTTGTGGTAAATAATCCTGAAGAAGAAGACTATAAGCTACTGATCATAGTTTAATTTTTTATTTGCTTTATTTGCAAAAGAGTCGTAGAGGGCTTTTTCCACTTTGGGCAGCGGTGCATAGTCTCGTAATTCTGTCGCTGTACAGTTTTGAATAAAATATCCGAAGAAACTGAGCCAGACGCCTTATTTTTCTTTAAATTTGCCTTTTAAATGACAGTAGGTGAGATAATTTAGTTTTGCAGATATCATATATTTAGGAAATGGTCGCACATCATGATTAATAATGAATAATAGCACTCTCTATCTTTATCTAAAATTGCATGCGTATTTATGTTTTGATTCATACACATGGCTGCTGTAATTTGTACTTTTCCGCTTTTTTTTGTCGCCATGAACAAGAGAGGATTAAAACTTGTCTATTTAATTCATTTGAATATTAATTCATTTGAAAGATTGTTTCATGTTATACATGTATTTGTTGCATGGTACCAAATCTGCAAATAATTCAACACAATTCTTTTCCATTTCTTAAAATATCATTGTTCATTCTTGTTTTAGAATTTGGTCGTCGTCTTCTTTTCTTCCTTTCTCTACCCAATATCAAAATGTTTTCATGAATCTTTTGCCCAAACTATCGCATTGAAACTGAACATAAACCTAATCCATAATTTTGACCCCAAACCTATCCCTAACACTATAATTTAATAGGCTAACACCCTAAATTTAGCCATAAATCGCCAATTTAACCCTAACCCCGCCCATTCCATAGCTTACTCATAGGCCCCGACCCTATATAAGCAGACGGTATAAACCAAATTATGAATAAAATAATCATAATCATAATCCTGTTCAAACTTTGAACTTATTTATTTATTTATTTATTAAAACATCTTTTAACAGGATAGCATTTATCAGCTCGCAGGCTGTTTTCCATAATGGTCCTGCATAAAGAAGGAAAATACAAATTTAAGAACTGACAATGGGAGTATTTACAAGGAAAATAGCAGTTTTTAAATATACAAACGGTGAAAATAGAACCAACATGAATAGGAAAGAAATCATTAGGGACTCGGAGGAGGGGAAGAAAAAAAATGCATACATCTTGGGAAAAAATATATCGATGGATAGGTAGATCTACAGAAATGTATTGACAAGTGTAGTATAATCAATTATAAAATAAAAATAAAAGTAGAACACGAAATGTCTTAGCAGCTGCATAGGCCTCGACCCAACAATTATATAAGATAGATATCAAATTTACCACGTAATGTAAGTATATGTAATTTCCATTTTAGTTAGTTATTGCATATAATGTTGTAGTAGTGAGGAGAAACGGCAGTGAACAATTTTTTTTCGATTAAAGGAAGATTTTTTATATTGGTATTTGAAACTGTCTATACTGAATTGGAATTTGGATATCATTGGGAAGCTTATTCCAATTAACCGCTCCAGCATACTTAAAAGATTGTTTGAATAAGGTCACGTTGGGTTTGGGCAATACTACATTAAGAGAGTTTGCATTTCTTGTATTAAGGCCATGGCAGTCGAAATTCATTTCTATTTCGTTTGATAAGCGAGGTGGAGCAATGCCCCTTATACATTTGAACATAAGCATATGGCCAGAAAAAAATCACGGCGGTGATCAATAGTTTGCCAGGAAAGTTTTTTTTAAATCAATGTGTTGCCGCTTGCAACTTCATAGTCAGAGATACCAGTTACATATCTAGCAGCTCTTTTTAGCAATCTCTGAAGGGGCAGCTTGTAGCTGGCTGGGCAGTTTCCCCATACAGAGATTGCATAGTCTATACAGGGTTGGATTATACACTTATCAAGGGTTTTCAATAGTTCTGAAATTAAGAATTTACTCAGCTTTCCTAGAGAATAAATTTGATAGGCAATATATTTACATAAGTCTCTTAAATATACATTCCACTTCAAATTTTCATCAATCACTATAATTACCTAAATATCTTTCAGATTTTACCTGTTCGATCAGTTCATCTTTTATGAATCTATTCAATATATAAGAGGATCTTAATTTTATAAGCACTGTTTTGGTATTACTTGAGTTAATGCGTAATCGATTTTGTTTACACCAATTATCAGGGGGGGGGGGCACGGCACCCACCCCCTGGCAAAAAAAGTAAAAAACAAAAATTGTAACCAAAATTTTACCTCTAAAAAAAAGGAAAAAAAAAGACGACCCCACCCTGGTAACAACAAAGTTTTTAAAAAGATGGTAACCACAATTTTACCATTTTTTGCTCAAGGGGTGTTGAGTTTTTTTTTAAGTGCTCACTACTCCCCTCCCCTCCCTCCGCTTATTCGCCGGCTGATTCGCCTCTAAATATTTTCTTACGAATTGGGCCCCCACCCTTGCCGCCGGCTGGATCCACCCCTGGACAAAGGTATACCTACATTGCCCCCTTAACACATATCCAACACCCCCCACCTCTGGTGTAGAAGGAAAGCGTAATCAAATATTGAAAAGAAAAAGAAGAAAAAACGGAAAAGAATAAACAGAGAAAATAGAGGAAAGAGGGAAAGGGAAGGGAATGTGAAAAGAAGATGCTACGACACCCTACCGCCCCCTCCGACTCTCCTGCGCACTCAAACTCTCGCTCTCGCTATGCTACATCACTGAATGCCTTCATTACAACACACAGTGCCACAAACTCACTTTTACACACAGTAAGGGACACAAACGTGCAAACTAAACCGTCTAAACAAAAAAATAAAGCACAGATAAAACAGAGTTTGTTGGGCAATCTATGATTATATGCTATGTAATACCTCCGACAAAATTTGAGAAAAAATTGGGTTGTACGACACATCCTCATACCAAAATTGCTCCACAATAGTTTTCTACACCAACTGAAATCCTAACTTCAACCCTGGACCCATACCATTTCTTACCCTAAATTTAAACTAAATAAAAATCAAACCTGAACCCCAACCCACCAATTTTCATAAAGTAAAGCCCAGAGCAAATGTCAAATCACTGCAAACCGACCATCGTGTTCCTGAAATCATAATGACTACACGGCAATCTTTCTTCATTGGACTATCATATTTCAGCATGACCTACATACAATAAGCTGATTGCATACTTTGAATGGAATGTATTGCAGTATTATCCTAACATAAAAATAGAATGTTTTATTAAAATAATATATATAACAATATATACACAGGTCATATATCTACAGCCTCATACAGAAGCTATACTTTAAACATGTTTAAAAACTTTACAATGCTTCCATTTGTTACACGTTTAATTTACAAAGAGCATTACTGCAGTCGGGTATTACCCCAAAATATGGATGGGGCATCACCTAAAGATAGCACATCGGGTAATAAGGCCAGGTAAAGTAAATAGTAAGAATGAAGTGGGCGCTTGATCACCTTTGAATACAGAAAACTTACATAGATTTTAACTAACTAGTGTGTGAAATTTGACCTGGGTTACAAAAAAAGTAAACCATCAAGGAATTTAGATGATGACCGGGACTTATAATTGTCACCTCTCATATGTTTAGTACAGTATTAAACTTTTGGAGGATAACTTCGAGGAACTTGTACAATGGTGATCATCTTGCTATCTCTCGACGCAATATCAGAGAAAGCAAAAAAATGGTCGGGCAGGGGGTTACCAACTGGTGCATGAGCTATAAGATACTACATGTTTGTCTAAGGGATCTTATTCGGTTCTTGTGTACATGCAAATGTAACAAAAATAGTATGGTTGAATGCTCAATATTTTCGTTTGTTTGGGTTAATTTTTTATGTTGAAATCATCTTGTCCTAAAAGCTTACAAGTGGTATTCCATAACCATTTTCAAAATCTGTCATCATTATTCTAATCATGCAAACTATTTATATCTCATATTTGGTACATTAGTTGCAAGATGATTGTACAGCTGTAGTAGACTTTTCCTGAATGCCACTATGATAATTACATCAATTATTAAAATCGTTTCCTTCAACTGAGAGAAACTAAATGAGCAAATACATGTACTGGAAATAGCATAATTATACGAAAGTTAACAATATAATCATGTGTACCGGTATTTACATGTGTACATATGATGAGATGGTTTCATGTTGCAATGCCCTTATTTTATAACACTTTGTATATCTATGAATAGTGATATTGTATTCAAACTGATGAAAGAGAACCTTTTAAGCACAACGTAACCTGTAAAACACTACATCAGAACATAAGCATGACACCATGTATACATGTACTTCTATTATGTTCAAACCACAGCTAGTTAAGGTTTATCGATTAACTCTGGTTGAAACTATACTGAATTTTCATGTTACAACTATCCTCAATGATCTGCACACATGCATCACGAAGAGGTGGTAGAAAAATATATTAAATCAAGAATTCAATTAGGTTGCTTACAAAAATCAAGGAGGGTGATTGTCCTCTATATTTGTTTGTTAAATTTGCAAATTGTATTGCTTTATTAATGGCTTATTTTGTTCATTCTATTAATGGGAATATCTATAAAAAACAACAAAAAGAAATTAAACAGCAATTAACAATGAAATATAGGTTTCTAGCATTGTCAAAAGATAGTACACATGGAGTACTGATTAGACGGGGTCAATGATAGATTTCCCTTAGTTACCAAATTGTTGATAATAATTCAAAGTACAAAAGTTGAACATATTCCACAGAAATTCATTTGCATGTTATTGGACAATACCTCAAAATCACTCTATATGATTTTAAGATATTTATGGTTGAAAAAAAAAACTTGGTTATAGGGTATCAGGTTATGCACGCACATACATGTACATGCATATACTACCCTAAAAAGACACATCTGTTAGGACAATGTTAAGTGCATGTGAGCATGAGCCAACAACTCCAACTAGCAACTTTCATGGCCAATTACTTATTTTAAGGGTGCATAGCTACATAATTGCTTTAACTCAAATAAGCTGAATATTATGCATCCATCCACACTCTATCTAGCACTGGCTAATATAAAATCTGTAGTTTTTACTGCTTGTACACACTACGTGGTAGTATAAGTTATTCTTAAAACTTTTAGCTTTATTATCATACAATATTAGAACAAGTACATGATTCCATCAAGAGGAAAGTTTTGGTTTGCAGTAGCAGTTATAACAATTGCCCTGAAACTGTAGTAACAAATGAGATGTAGAAAATATGCAATAATAAGTACATCCATTTATATAGCAAAGTGCCTAATTATTACCCACTGGCTTTGGCCGAGCCGTATCAGGACAATTACCCCCTGGACAACCATCCTCCGGAAAATTACCCCCCGGATCCACCCTGATAATAAATTAGCTTTTATAAAAGCAAATTTGTTTTTTGTTTTTGTTTTTTGTGTTGTTTGTTTTTGTTTTTTGGGAGGGGGTAATTGTCCTTTGGGGGTAACTTTCCGAGGGGCTAATTGTCCCGCTGGTGATTGGTCGGGGGTGATTGCCCAGGGGGTAATTGTCCTAGAAACTGGCCGAGCTACTATGATAGTGTGCTCAAGGAATCTCTTTCGGCACCCATTTACTTCATCTCATGGGAGAGTGGCAAATGTAGATTAATGTCTAGCCAAAGGTCATTAGTGCCACGCAAGACTGAAATGTTGGGCCATGTGATCCACAGT
Organism: Mesocentrotus franciscanus; assembly: GCA_037976565.1. Lineage (NCBI taxonomy): Eukaryota > Metazoa > Echinodermata > Echinoidea > Camarodonta > Strongylocentrotidae > Mesocentrotus > Mesocentrotus franciscanus. The sequence continues at coordinate 23,751,586 of CP137675.1, forward strand.
ATAGTGATGTATGCACAAGACCATGTCACCTCTACATAATGATAACATAGTGATAAACATATATTACAATGCACTACAATTCAATACAAATTTAATGAATGCAGATGAACTATTATCCTACAAGTACTATCAACCTCTTAATCTATAACCTTTCAAAAATTTTAAAAACATTTTTCATGGATTTATACCTTCCATCCTATCTAATGTCATTCTATCCCTTCCTCTGTCACTCTCTATCCTGATATAACTATGTAGTTATGGTAGGAAAGAAGAATACATGTATATAGTTTATATTTCTTTTGCAGGGTACTTGACGTTTTTCTGTAAATGGGCATCTTTGTTGTAATGGGCTTCTTCACGAGGAAAGTGTCTGTTCTGCTAGATACTCCATCGTTTGGTCCAATTCCCTTGTAACTTCTGAATTAAATTTCTGCAGACCTCCTCATTTCATTTTTGTATACTCATGGTTGTCCTTCTCTAGACCCTCATACAGGTGTACTTGGTCGTCATCATTTCAGAAGAACCAAGAGCCATGCCATTAGCCTCTGCCAGGTCCCTCTCAGTGCATGTGTCAAGCAGCATATCACCTTGTACTTGATGGGATCCCATATGGAATCTGTTGGTTTGAGAAAAAAGAACAGAGCTTTCATTTAATTTTTGGTCTCAAGAACAGTATGAACAATGGTAACAATTATATTTCTTTGTGAAGGATTCATTAAAATATCTACAAAGTTCGTCTAAGTTACCCTTTCCCCTTCTTGATATAACTTACCAGATAAAATGTGAAAATTCTTCTTTGTTTCAATTATCTTAATCTAGAAAGGATGTTTCCAACACATGTTTCAAACTAGCAGAATACATCTCAACCATGCTATGGTTATGCAAGTCTCTTTTAAAGGCATTGTTTAACAATGTTAAATCTGAGATGCATGGCCCTACATGTTATCAGTGTAAGTGATATGGTGTAATATTGAAGCCCTAAAAAAAAATTACATTTCAAAATGATCATGAAGTGCCTCAAAAAAGTAAAAATCTTTGAATGACCAATTTTACCACACTCATTTTCCCCAATACACTGTAGTGTTATAAAAAACGTTAGGAAAACGAACAAATTAAATTTCGATTTCCAATCATAAATATCTTGATAATCACAAAGGCGATCGGCTTGTAAAAGTCATGGGATTCCTGACTCCTAAAGGTTTATAATTATGATTGTAGCATGAGCTAAATCCAGGATTTTGTTTCAGAATCTGAGGCGGTGTTACCGAGTCACTTTAAGTGTTATATATTCCTTGTCATTGTTTGTACAAAGAGATATTTTGAAAGGTATATTTAACATTTTTGTAAGGCTGTCCAAAATTTACACTGCAGTTTGAATAAACTGACAAAGCACAATAATTAGTCACTACCTGAGTGACATTTTATGGTAATTTCTTAAGTAACCCTTTACCTGTTAATGCATAACATACAAAGACAACAAATGAACAAGGGAAAAAATAGTTCGCAACACTAAATGATGTTTTATATTCAGTAAGTTACATTGCCATATACTTTTTTTTCTCCTAGTGAGAGTGCTCACATAAGATAACTGATGAGTACAGACCATTAAAATGACAGGAGTGAAACATTAAACATTATTTTATCTCACCTACTGTCATTTAAAAGGGGAAATTAAAAAAAAGTATCATGGATTGAAAAGGTGATATTATACAGTTGAAACATTTGTAGATAATGCACAAATTTTTACATTTCTCACAATTTCATTGGTTTTAGAAGAACGTTTCAACACAACTTCTTGATCTTTGCTGCAATGCATGTAATACGGCAGGGAAATTATTTACTTTTTAAAGGATAAAAGGTTATCATCTTCAGAAAAGGTGGCATACAAAATGTAGTAATAGACTAATGGGGCATAGCAAGAAAGTTGCGATTGATTGCAAGTTGCAAAATTTGCAACTGATATGTGCAATTGATTGCAATGCCCCACTAGTCTCCTAAATTTCCTAGGATTTTGTTAGGATTAAAGTTTCAAGAATTAAATTAAGTTAACTAGACTAATGGGGCATAGCAAGAAAGTTGCGATTGATTGCAAGTTGCAAAATTTGCAACTGGTATAACTGGTTAACTAGTTAACTAGCTTTTATTCTCCCCATCTATCTCTTTCTCTTACTATTGGGGCGTTGCAAGAAAGTTGAGTTGCGATCAATTGCAAATTTGCAATTAATCGCAAGACTTACGCTTGATTTTGGGGATTTGCAAATGATAAGTATGTGTAAACTTATTCCAAACTTATCTTGAATATCATATTACAGTAGTTTTACAATGGATCTCTTACAATACTGATAGCATACTAACAACAAGTAACCTACAAAAAAACAAAAAAACAACAACAACAACAACAAGTAACCAACTTTTGAAAAGTTTGCTCATTACATTTGGCTTCATGAAAATGCACTGGGTCACAGAAATCTTTAGAATTTTGAACATACAGTAATACATTGATTGTGGGATTTATGGAATAAATAGACTTGGGCACTGATTCAATTAAAGTGTCCATTATTCATCTGACAATTTAAAAAAAACTGTTAGTACCAAAGATAGTATACCATGTAGCTATCTCTCATCGAATTTGCTTTGCTTTCAGAAATTGCATGCCAATTGAGAAGATGTAATGTTGCTATCAAAAAGGCTTCTTAAAAAAGAGGATGCATGGTAAAATCTCCCATCACTCTAATTATATAAAATCATGTCTTTTTTAACTGCCTCTTTATGAATCATTTCATTCCCCTGTTATGACTACCTGTATTCTGACTATTGAGAAACAATAATACAAAACAGGTAAATGTAATAGCTCATTGCAAAGTAAACATGTATAAATTTGAATATATTTTGAAAATGGTCTATTACAATTTACATGAGCATACTAGTAAATTATGTTCCGAAGGCATACATTTTTACATCCATTCATTGAAGAGCTAAAGTACATGCAGCACGTACATGCATCATTGTAAAATCCTAGTAATTACAATCCATCTACATACCTCATAGATTGGCTGCTAGTGGTACACTGGATCATCTTGATCTACCATATTTTCAAAGGATAATCAAAGGCCCCTTGTCCCAATCGGTGGAGTACACATGCAGTTCTTTCTTCATCTTGACAGTCACCTTGTGCCGCGTTTGCCTTGATAGTGACCAAGTATCTGCCTGCTCCTCTGGAAATGAATATGCGTTTTGAGAATAATAAAAATATATCAAATATTTAACAATCATACAGAACACAGGATCACAGGAAGTACATATTCGTATAATATTTCAGTACAAATGTGTAATTTATTGATCAATATTACATGCTACACCAACTATCGAAAATTACTTTGAGAAAGCTAAAGAAATCTATGTTACATGTATATGCAAACGAAATAAAAAATCTTCCAATAAACTTTTGCAAAATGCATCTCAAAGATGCGAGAAATTTTACAAGTAACAGTGTGTAATTATGTATCAGTGATAATAACCCTAAATTCTGTTGCTCATGAAGGAAGATGACGTCATCCATTGACAGTAACAGTTTAAAATACGGCTGCAAGAATTTCAACACGGAGATCAATTTCGACGATGAAAATTCGGAAAAAAGACCCTTAAACGCATCATACAGTTAATCTGGTAAGTGGAACCGATGCAGTCTAGATGATAGATCTATATTAGCCATTTAGCCTAGGCCAGGCCTAATTTTCAAACATAAATGCATCGGATATGCATCCGGTAAAATGTAGTATTTGGGTATAAGTTTGGTGTTCAGATCCGTAACACCAGTTTGCAATGCAGTCCCTAGGCCTATGGTCGGTTTCTGTCTCTAAAGAGAGGAGCCGACCCTACCCAAATTCAAATCAGAGCCAGAGGCTAACGAACGAAAGAGACAGAAATTTTTCGGTCTACGCCACCCCCAGCCGGGCAGGCACGGAGCACCAGGCTATCTGGCCTCTGCTAGCTGCTAGTAGTAGTACTACTACTAGTAGTACTAGACCCTACTAGTACTACTAGTACTACTAGTAGTAGCAGCGGCTGTATTATGAATATAATTATATTATTATTGTACATACTGCACTGCATGCACTACGGGCCGCCGGCCGCGCCGCGGGCAGAATCACACAGTTCCGATCGAACGCAATTTCCGCAACGGCCAACCAATGAAGCTTAAACAATTTTACACTTCTTGTTGGTAAAGCAAATGAAAAGCCAAAACAAACCTTACCTTAAAACAGCGTAGGACTTAGAAGGAGATAAGAGATTATGTAGCTTTTTCACGGCTTATGAATATGACTTTAATATGACTGTCATGTTGTGCGTCGGTACTGTGTACGGTATAGACTAGAGTAGAGGTCTACTATACTGAGTATAGCCGAGTCAGGTGATAACAACACGTGTTACCCAATTATCTAAATAGTCTAATCTTAACATACGCAGACGCTGTTTGTGACATTAAGCTGATCAAGTGTACCAAAGCAACACAACTGACAATAGACCTAGGAGGAGGTAGTGAGCACACATTTATTTATTTTTTGTCAAAGGGGAAGTGCAATTTTTATTCATATATATATCCCCTTGGGCGCCAGGGGAGGGGGCCCATTTTCTTTTTTTTTTACAAAAAAGTGTGTTTTTACCTGTTTCTTTTTCTAGGGAGGGGCACCCCCTCTCCTGGATCCGCCACTGGGGAGGCTGTAAGAATTGAAGTACTGGAAATTAAACAGTTATTTCTTCGTTCTTCCGTTGTACCGTTCTCGACTCTTAATCCTTGTCTGAATTCAGTTTTCCCCCTCCCGGGGGGGAAGTGCAATTTTTTTTCTTCAATCTGCACCCCTTGGGCGCCAGGGGAGGGGGCCCATTTTCTTTTTTTTTACAAAAAAGGGTGTTTTTACCTGTTTCTTTTTCTAGGGGAGGGGGCCCGGCCCCCCTCCTGGATCCGCCACGGGGAGGCTGTAAGAATTGAAGTACTGGAAATAAAACAGTTATTTCTTTGTTCTTTCGTTGTACCGTTCTCGACTCTTAATCCTTGTCTGAATTCAGTTTCCCCCCTCCCGCGCGAAAAGCTTTGACGTTTAATTAAATTATTAGAGAAAGAAAACGATCCGTTGTACCGTTCTCCACTCTTGTCTTTGTCTGCTCCTTTTTCTTTCTACGTCCTCTCCCTTATTTCTCTTCTCTCTCTCTCTCTCTCTCTTTTTGGGGCCGGCGTTTTTTTTGGGGGGGCGACCGCCCCCCCTCCCAAGGCTACGCGCCTGAATTCATGCCAGAAAACTAAACAAAATGTTTCAGAAGGCTTAAGATGCCTAAATCAAAAGACTATTTTCAGTTAGTCTTCGATTGGAGTATAGAATCTCAACAAGGGACCTTTTATAATCCACATTTTCCATGTATTCGAGTCGGATTGGGAGGGGTAGGGGCTGTAAGAGTTGAATTACTAGAAATGAAATCGTTATATTTTGTTCACCTTCCTTATGGAGTAATGACACATGTTGGCAGATCGTTTCTATGATGGGGGGGCAAACCTTTATCTTTATATTTCAGCTGCTGCTTTTAGTACATACACATATTCTGGTGTTGATTAAGTGTTTTATATATATAAATAATATATATTTAACAGGTAGTGCCAGACTGCCAGTGCTAGAAAGTAAATTCCTGCCAAAATGTTTCAGAAGGCTTAAGATGCCTAAATCAAAAGACTATTTTCAGTTAGTCTTCGATTAGAGTACAGAATCACAATAAGGGACGTTCTATATTCTACATGTTATCTGTTTTCGAGTCAGAGTAGGAGGGGGGGGGGCTGTAATAGTTGAATTACTAGAAATGAAATCGTTATTTGTTACATCTTTCTTAAAAATGGAATGATTTCACCTGTGGGCAGATCGTTTCTAAGGTGGGAGGGGGAGCAAACCCTACCTCAATTTTTGTTTCTATATATTTTAACTCCTGTCTTTAGTATAGACACACTTTTTAATGTTGATTCAGTTATATATATATATTTATATTGCACAAGTAGTGCCAGTGCTAGAAAATAAATTTCTGCTAGAAAACTAAAAAATATGTATAAAAAGGCTTAAGATGCCTAAATCAAAAGACTATTTTCAGTTAGTCTTCGATTAGAGTACAGAATCACAATAAGGGACGTTCTATATTCTACATTTTATCTGTTTTCGAGTCAGAGTAGGAGGGGGTGGGGGCTGTAAGAGTTGAATTACTAGAAACGAAATCGTTATTTATTACATCTTTCTTAAAAATGGAATGATTTCTCCTGTGGGCAGATCGTTTCTAAGGTGGGAGGGGAAGCAAACCCTACCTCATTTTTTGTTTCTATATATTTCAACTCCTGCCTTTAGTATATACACACTTTTTAATGTTGATTTAGTTATATATATATATATATTGCACAAGAAGTGCCAGTGCTAGAAAATAAATTTCTGCTAGAAAACTAAAAAATATGTATAAGAAGGCTTAAGATGCCTAAATCAAAAGACTACTGTCAGTTAGTCTTCGATTAGAGTACAGAATCACATAAGGGACGTTCTATATTCTACATTTTATCTGTTTTCGAGTCAGAGTAAGAGGGGGGCTGTAAGAGTTGAATTACTAGAAATGAAATCGTTATTTGTTACATCTTTCTTAAAAATGGAATGATTTCACCTGTGGGCAGATCGTTTCTAAGGTGGGAGGGGGAGCAAACCCTACCTCAATTTTTGTTTCTATATATTTCAACTCCTGCCTTTAATATATACACACTTTTTAATGTTGATTCAGTTATATATAAATATATATATATATATATATAAATATATATTGCACAAGAAGTGCCAGTGCTCGGAAAATAAATTTCTGCTAGAAAACTAAAAAATATGTATAAGAAGGCTTAAGATGCCTAAATCAAAAGACTACTGTCAGTTAGTCTTCGATTAGAGTACAGAATCACATAAGGGACGTTCTATATTCTACATTTTATCTGTTTTCGAGTCAGAGTAGGAGGGGGCTGTAAGAGTTGAATTACTAGAAATGAAATCGTTATTTGTTACATCTTTCTTAAAAATGGAATGATTTCACCTGTGGGCAGATCGTTTCTAAGGTGGGAGGGGAGCAAACCCTACCTCAATTTTTGTTTCTATATATTTCAACTCCTGCCTTTAGTATATACACACTTGTTAATGTTGATTCAGTTATATATATATATATATATATATTGCACAAGAAGTGCCAGTGCTAGAAAATAAATTTCTGCTAGAAAACTAAAAAATATGTATAAGAAGGCTTAAGATGCCTAAATCAAAAGACTACTTTCAGTTAGTCTTCGATATGCGTACTGTTTCACAAGAAAGAACGTTTTAGCATCTATACCCTATCCCCATGTTCGTGGATGACTGGGAGGGGGCTGTGGGGTAGCAATACTAGAAATGAAACAGTTATTATTTTGTTTCACCTTCCTTATAGAGTGATAACACCTGTGGGCAGATCGTTTATAAATTGAGAGTTTGGAGAAGGGGGATGGGGAGCATACCCTTCCCTAAATGTTCTTGATATTTCAACTGCTGCTTTTAGTATATACACATATTCTAGTGTTATAAATCAAATGTTTCAAAAGCCTTAATAAGGCCTGAATAAAAAAAACTAGTTTCAGTTAGTCTTCTATTTGAGTACAGAATTTTGTTTTTCGACCTTTTATCATTTTACACTTTCCCCGTGTTCGCGTCGGACTGGGAAAGGGGGCTGTGAGAGTTAATTTACTACGAATAAAACTGTTATTTTAACCTTCCATATAGGGTGATCGCACTTGTGGAAAGAGCATTTCTAAAGTGAGCTGGGAGGGGGGAGCAAACCCTACCTCAATTTTTGTTTCTATATATTTCAACTCCTGCCTTTAGTATATACACACTTTTTAATGTTGATTCAGTTATATATATATATATATATATATTGCACAAGTAGTGCCAGTGCTAGAAAGTAAATTTCTGTTAGAAAATTTTTTAAAAATGTATAAAAAGGCTTAAGATGCCTAAATCAAAAGACTACTTTCAGTTAGTCTTCGATATGAGTACTGTTTCGCATGAAAGAACGTTTTATCATCTATACCCTATCCCCATGTTCGTGGATGACTGGGAGGGGGCTGTGGGGTAGCAATACTAGAAAGGAAACAGTTATTATTTTGTCTCACCATCCTTATAGAGTGATCACACCTGTGGGCAGATCGTTTATAAATTGAGAGTTTGAAGAAGGGGTGATGGGGGGAGCATACCCTTCCCTAAATGTTCTTGATATTTCAACTGCTGCTTTTAGTATATACACATATTCTAGTGTTATAAATCAAATGTTTCAAAAGCCTTAATAAGGCCTGAATAAAAAAAACTAGTTTCAGTTAGTCTTCTATTTGAGTACAGAATTTTGTTTTTCGACCTTTTATCATTTTACACTTTCCCCGTGTTCACGTCGGACTGTGAGGGGGCTGTGAGAGTTAATTTACTACGAATAAAACTGTTATTTTAACCTTCCATATAGGGTGATCGCACTTGTGGAAAGAGCATTTCTAAAGTGAGCTGGGGAGGGGGGAGCAAACCCTACCTCAATTTTTGTTTCTATATATTTCAACTCCTGCCTTTAGTATATACACACTTTTTAATGTTGATTCAGTTATATATATATATATATATATATTGCACAAGTAGTGCCAGTGCTAGAAAGTAAATTTCTGCTAGAAATTTTTTTTTAAATGTATAAAAAGGCTTCAGATGCCTAAATCAAAAGACTACTTTCAGTTAGTCTTCGATATGAGTACTGTTTCGCAAGAAAGAACGTTTTATCATCTATACCCTATCCCCATGTTCGTGGATGACTGGGAGGGGGCTGTGGGGTAGCAATACTAGAAAGGAAACAGTTATTATTTTGTCTCACCATCCTTATAGAGTGATCACACCTGTGGGCAGATCGTTTATAAATTGAGAGTTTGAAGAAGGGGGGATGGGGGGAGCATACCCTTCCCTAAATGTTCTTGAAATTTAAACTGCTGCTTTTAGTATATAGGCCTACACATATTCTAGTGTTATTTCAGTTATGTGAGTATATATATATATATATATATATATTTATATATATATATATGTATTAAACGGGTAGTGCCAGTGCTAGAAAGTAAATTTCAGCTAGAATACTAAATAAAATATTCAAAAGCCTTAATAGGCCTGAATCATAAAACTAGTTTCAGTTAGTCTTCTATTTGAGTACAGAATTTTGTTTTGTGACCTTTTATCATTTTACACTTTCCCCGTGTTCGCGTGTGGCAGGGAGGGGGCTGTGAGAGTTGAATTACTAGAAATGAAACAGTTATTTGTTTCACCTTCCTTATAGAGTGATCACACCTGTGGGCAGAGCGTTTCTAAAATGAGGCTAGGGAGCAAACCCTACCCCAATGTTTTCTATATTTCAACTGCTGCTTTCAGTATACACACATATTTTTGTGTTGATTCAATTACATAATATACTGGAAAGGTAGTGCCAATGCTAGAAAGTGAATTCATGCCAGAAAAATAAACAAGATGTTTTAGAAGGCTTAAGATGCCTAAATTACAAGACTATTTCAGTTAGTCTTCTATTTCAGTACACTTTGTCTACAAGGGCCGTTCAATCATCTACGCTTTCATCGTGATCATGTCGTATGGGGGTGGGTTGGGGGGGGGTGTGAAAATTGAAGTAGTGGAAATGAAACAGTTATTTGGTACACATTTGACGACCCCTAAGACCAGAGCAAAAATAGGGGAGGGGGGAACCCGATTCCTATTTTTCCTGCATATTGTAATTGCTGCTCTGGTTTTATGGCGTTGTTTTTGTTTTAGCTTTTAATATTTTCTTCTGGAGTTGCTACTGCTACAGGCCTAAAGTTCCCTTGTAGAAAACTGAATCTATGTATCAATACGATTAATAGTGAGGCATATATCACAGAATATCTACTACTAGTCTTCTTTTTTAGAACTATGCTGCAATCAGGGACGTTCTATCATGATTCTTGTTTTCAGGTGATTTTTTTTAGGAGGGGGTGGCGGGCTCCTGCAAGATCCTGCAAGATTTAGAATTTATGCACGTAATAAAATGATGGTGACACCTTCCATAGACAGTAATCACCCCCAGGGCTATTATAATACAAAACGTTTTTTTAGAGTCTGTTATCGTAGACTATTCGCGAAGCGGTTTAAAGGACGCTTCCCAAAACGCTGGTTTTGTATTAACCATTTTAACTGATTTCAACTTAAAATGCTTAAAATTGTAATACATTTATTTTATAATTATACATAAGCACACAATATGACTCACTAAGAATTGAATAAACCATTCTATATAACATGATTTATGGGTACAGGACACATTATTTCTTTTTTTGAGTACATATAAAGAAAATTGATATAACTATTCAAACAATTCTAAAAGTACCCATCACCTTACATAAAATGGTCATTATCGCAATTCATTCAATACGAGCCATGGGAGGGGGAGGGGTACACATACACCCTGCTATGTTACAATATAAAATGGCATTCATGTATCATCATGGACAATATCGTACAGAATCTACAGATATGCTGAAAGACTTAACTATTATCAATGCGTCAAATTTTACGGACCAGTAACCCTAGAGAGTCATCCCCTCCCCGATCTGTATCAATAGATAGGGTCTACGGTATTGTAGATGATATGCATCCATCAGTTATTGAAGCTACAGCCTATCTGCATGTAACTTAAATAGGCTTATACAAAATTGGATAAAATGCACTCGAGCATGTTAAACAAAATTAGTACCAAAAAATGATCAATCAGGCTCCCTGCATGTTGTAAGATACTATTTAAAAAAGATCAACACAAACCGCATTTCGCTCACATCTTCTTGCATCCTTTAATTGAAAGCAGTTCGCTGAACCATCTATCCAATGGTATAATGTGGGAGCAGCCTTGTGTACACGGAGAATACGATTGCCAACCTCCCTGGATTATCCTGGGAGTATCCAGCAACTAATGACCAATAGACGCATTGGAGAAGGAAAAACCAGGGAGAGTGCACTGCGATCTCCCTGGATTATCCAGGGAGAGTTTGTGGATGGGCTGCTGTCGTGGTGATAGTGATTACTTGTATATCGATGACAATCCAAACTTGTAGATTTGATCCCCCTTTTCTGATTACTTCATTGATTTCTTGTTAACTTGATAAATATTCGACTATACATCTACAAATTGATTTGATTTGATTCGGATTTTTTTTTTCCACACGGTACGGGAGCGATCTGTATCTTGCCTAAGCCGAAGATGGCGCGATTCCCGAATTCCAGATCGCACTATACCCGTTGAACACGAAGCGTCATTTCAGATAGTCATGCTAGTCAAGCATACAAGCAAGAGAAAAGTCCAGATGCTTGTTTTTCGTATTTACCGGAAATATTCCCCCCCCCCCTGACAATGCCAATGGATTTTCTTAAACTTCTTGCTCATTACTTATCTTACATATTATTACTCTCTAAGACCATTTCCTTGGTGAAAGTGGGACCGTCCGTGACCACCCTCACAGCTTTCTCCCTTTTGGAGCGGGCCGCCGTAGCTGTCCCGGTGAAGCTGTAGCCAAGGCCGATCTTTTCCTCATCTTCACCTGGTTCCTGCAGAACTACTCTTTCAGCAAGGTTCCTGGAAAGGAGTCCCAGAGTCTCACCAACGTCATCCCTAAATGGCCATAGGAAGAAGGCTGTTTCCGTATGAAATTGTTATCAAGAAGAGAGTTATCAAATCTAAGGTTTGATCGTCAAAACATCCATTCTGATCTGCCAGCTCAAACGACATATGAGTCGCCGACATTCGTTTTTAGTGTGATTTGTTCATAATATAATTATAATAATTATTATTTTTAGTGTTTTAACGGTTATTTTTCGTTTAAATGTCAACAATTCTAGCATTATTATATTGTGCCCACGTTCCAAAAAATGGTTATATTTTGTATATGTTGTATCGCGGAATTTGATTTGATTTGTATATTGCAGAAGAAAATTAATTCAATTCAATTTAATAATCATAAAACAGGATATTCAAAACATTCTTTCACTTGTTTACTTAAACAGAACCCAATAAAATATTGTTGAATATATATATATATATATATATATATACGATACGATCGAGAAGATCAGGGCTTTGAATCAGCGAGGGGCGGAGTTAAGGGGGGGGGGATGTAAAACAGCATTGTAGAAGAGGATCAAGCTTACATCTTTGACAAAAACTGATTTTAAAATGCAATGTTTTAAGTATAAACTTTTATTCACGCAATGGAACGGAACATGGTGGTCCATAAAATTAACAGATGAATTATATTTGTTGTAAACCTCGTTACCAACTTAATCAGTCACATGGTTTAATTATTTCGTATAATAATATCAATATGTACTTCATTTATACCTGATCAGGTCCAGTTTCATAAAACTTGTAATCAATGGCAAGTTAAAATAACTGTCATAAGCTACTGAAACCTTGGCATTTGATTGGCTTAGAGCAAATTTCTGATATAAATCTGGCATTTGTTATTGATAACGACTTTAATGAAACAGGGCCCTGCCAGAGGGGCACGTACCACACATCTCCCCATGCCCACTGGATCCGCCAAAAATAGGTCTGCAAAAACTTGTTCTATATCCATCAGTGTGTAGTTTATATATCAAACTATTTTTCCAATGAAATTGTATTTTAAAGCTATAGGGATAAATATAATCGTAATTGTGAAAGAGAATTATCAATATATATCATGATCGGGTTTGCCAGGAGATCGGGTGTGACAGAGGAACACGTGCCACACACCTTCCCATGCCCACTGGATCCGCCAAAAGTAGGTCTGCAAAAACTTGTTCTATATTCACCAGTGTGTAGTTTATGTAACAAACTATTTTTTCCAATGAAATTGTATTTTACAGCTATAGGGGATAAATATAATCGTAATTGTAAGAGAATAATTATTATATATTTACATTATATTGTCGTCGCAAATGCTGAATGATGAAAGGGTAATTATATGAAGGCTATTATCTTCTGTAATGTTCTATACGACGTAGACTTGGTGTTATTATACTTATCCTATCTAGCTTTAGTGGTTCTTAAGTCAAATTAATATTACCATTACACTTAACATTGTTTAGCCCTTGTTTCACTTCTATAGGCCTATCTTTGTGTGCTGTCATCTTGTGTTAAAAAGTAATTCACCTTAATCATAAGGGAGGGAGAGAGAGAGAGAGAGAGACGAAACGAGATAAAGTGATAGAGATGAGGAGACGTTTTAGAATAGACGGGGAAAGACACGAGAGAGAGAGAGAGAGAGAGAGATAAGGGGAGGGGGTAGAGACAGCAACATGAAACAGAGAGACAGGATGGGGGCTAAGAAGAGAGATTGGGAAAAGAGAAGTGAGTGAGAGAGATAGGGGGGTAGAGACAACAACAGGAGACAGAGAAAGGAGGGGGCTTAGAAGAGATATTGGGAAAAGAGAAGAGAGAGAGAGAGAGGATGAGAGGGGTAGGAAAAGTAAGGGGACAGAGAGAGTCAAATAGGTGAAGAAACCAGTCCCCCAAAACCATACTGACAATTGTTTCCGTGCCGACATCCGTCGGACAATGGCCCCATTAAAACTACTAATTGCGACAACTAGAGATTCTAGAGCGATTTATTCCACCGTATACTGGGGTGTAGTTGTCCAGGAATGTATTTTCATAGATTGTATCGGCATAAATACAATGGATGCATCGTCACATTAGATATGTTAGGCAAAGTCATAATTCAATAAGACATCAGTATTTTTTCTATGTCTACGTTTGATTATTGGTAGTCCGTTTGGTACTGTATCTGCTTTTTTTGGGGAATCTTGAAAATCCTTCCGCACCAAACACGCACTAAAAACCCCAAATAGTAATGCTTAAAAAAGGTAATGCTAATTTGTAATTGGAAATTGGAAAGCTTAAAGAGATAAATTTCTAAATAATAATGAACAAAATTCAGACGTTTCAGCAATGTGATCGTCATAGCAAAACAAGGAGCTTTTAAGCACCTGCCCGTGCGCGAGCAGATTTTGATGAGAAGTCAAACGCCTTTATTTTCATTGTGTCGTAGGCGCGTAAAAAAATGAATATGCATGACTTGAAGCAGAGACGCGCCAACATTATTGACCCAAAGTTTATTGTTACGTCATGTAGACGCAAGCTTTATATTGGCCTGAAGTTTATTGTTACGTCACGTCAAACGCATCCTTTTATAGCATGACGTAGGTGTTTTAAATATGAATATGCATCGATCAAAGCGTAGGCGCACGCTCATTGGCACAAAGTTTTTGTTACGTCACAGTCAAGCCCAGAGTACAACCCTACGGTACAACCACCGCTTTATGTTGGGCATACTTAGCAACCGGCTTCACAACGTGCTGAAACGGCATACTAGCAAACACGTTTAGTTAGCAATCTATTGAAATTCTTCAATAACGTCGGAGCTTTGACGTTTATTGCAGAAATCGTTATTTTACAGCTTACGAAACCCAAAGTGATAGTCAAAGGTGAGCACCTCACTGATTTACGATATCATTCTTCTTATCATTTTTTCTGCCTGTTATAGGATGGATATACATGTACACAATACCTAATGAACACCTTCAAAATATATATACATTTTTTTGGGGAGGGGAGGGGTGGTTATTTACTTGAAGATTTTGCACAAGTCATGATCAAAATGAAAATGTACAGGATATCGAAACAATAAGGCAAAGGAATAGAACATGTTATGGATAATGAATGTGATGATGATAATGATGATGATGATGATGATGATGATGATGATAATGATGATAATGAGTAGGAAAAGGGGGAGGTAGATAATGCTGATGGTGATGGTAACGTTTATAATGATTATGATAGTGTAATACTGTAATCCCTAATCGTGCTAGATTTCGGTTAATAAGGGAGTGGGGCGACTTATATTTGTGTGTAGTAAAGGTAAGCATCATTGCATATTAATATTGGAGGGATTTAGACATACATGTATTTAAACATTTTGTTTTAGAATGAGTATCACACCGAAGCATACCAACCGACTTCTCCCTCTTTTGGCTGAGAAGCCGGTGAGGAATAGGGGTAATCTTGTTTACCCCCCTATCAAGAAAACACTAATGGCACGACCCGTGGACCAATTTAAGACCAAGAAAGTCCGAAATGAGGCAAGTATAGATGATAGCACGTTTATAAATGACAGGAAATCTGATTGTGTTTTATACTGTATATATTTTTTTTGTAATGATGTGTTTGTAATAACCCCCGCATATTTTGGATAAAGGGGAAAGAGAAGGCAGGAGAGGGAGAGTGTAGGAGAGAGAGAGAGAGAGAGAGAGGGGGTGATGGAGAGAGACAGAAAGAAAGAAAGAGAGAGAGAGAAAGGGGTAGGGTCGGGAGGGGGAGGCACGGAAAAGGAAGACGTCATTACCGAATCCCATTCCAATCTTAACCACTTAACAATGTTAACAAAGAATTCAAGAACAACAGCTGAACCGATCATAGCATATCGTTTTGAAAAGTATACCTGTGCGAAAACGATACAATAGGATATCATATCATCATCCATCTATTTGTAATCATTTTGTGCCATTACGAAAAAGAAAATCGGTATAACAATTCTGGAAGAGTTTCGACAGATCTTTGTTTAGAAATACTAAACTGTGTTTTTTTTTTTAAAGAACTTAATACCTTAGCTGCTCCAGTCACCTTATTTCATTTGGACTTGTAATAAATCCCTTTTGAGAGACTGAATGTTGTTGAATGTGAAAACCCCGTAATTTCCTGTATGTCTAAATACTGTAGGTATGATTTTCAATGGCCAAGTTTACGATATTTTATATCAAACTACACTACAGGACGTGCAAATAGTGCTGAAGTTCCTTCGTGAATCTCTTGATTTTGCGCCCATGACCAGCCCGGCAGACACGGTTAATAAACTGAGATTCAAGATGACCAGTGCAGACAACAAAACCAAAAGAATGAAGGAACAACTTAAGGTAAATTTGCAGCAATTTTTGAAACTGTTGTGATATGTAATGATATTCATTAATAAGACCATTTAGAATTCAAATCGATTTATATTTGCATTGTTAAACTATCGTCGACATTGTCTTGGTGGCCTCTTCTTTATTTTATCATGATCATGTATTATATCCTCCTCGAGAAAGGAATAAGTGTTGTGTAACCTGGCTAGAAAGACCATCTGTCTACCGTGGCTACTTTCTCTGTTTCACGGGGGGTCCAACGGGCCCCCCTGGCAATTTTTGTTTTAAAAATTAAATCAAAAAAATAAAACAAGATTCGCTCAAAAAAAAAAGAATTGTGTTTCTTCTCTCCTCCCCCCGCTTATTCACCGGCTGGCTGAGTCGTATAATTGGACCCCCAAAATAATAAAGCGCTCTACACCCCCCCCCCGCTTATTCACCAGCTGGCTGAGTCGTATAATTGGACCCCTCCAATAATTAAGTGCTCTACCCCCCCCGCTTATTCACCGGCTGGCTGAGTCGTATAATTGGACCAAAAACAAATAATAAAGTGCTCTTACACCCCTCCCGCTTATTCACCGGCTGGCCGATTCGCCGCTAAATATTTTCTCACAAATTGGGCCCCCTCTTGCCGCCGGCTGGATCCGCCCTTGCCTAGGGTTGCCTCAATAGACAGGTTTGACTCCCCCGTAAAAAAAATTGTGGAGCAGGTTAAAAGAATGAAAGGACACATCATTCCTATATTCTAGTTTATACTGCCGATAAATATCTTTTGTAAATATATATTTTTCATACTCTATCCCTTTTTTGCTTATAAAAAAATCGATGCAACCTCGTTATATTTTCTGTTTGTAATTTTTTTCAACTTCCTTTTCAACAATGAATTTTGCCTACAGTTCTGCTTTCTTTGTCTGTCTGTATGTATGTCTGTCTGTCTCCCTCTCTCTCTCTCTCTCTCTCCCTTTCTCTCTCACTCGTTCTCTCTCTCACTCTCTCTTTCTCTCTTTTTGCTCTATTATTTTCTCTTATTCTTTCTCTTTCTCATTATCCCTTCACCTTGTTCTCTCTCTCACTCTCTTGCTCCTTCCCGTACTCTACTCTCTCTCATATTCATTCCCAATCTCTCTTTCACTCGCGCTCTCTGTCTCTCTCTGTCTCTGTCTCTCTCTCCCTCCCTCTCTCCCTCTCTCCCCTCTCTCTCTCTCTCGTGTCCCATATTTGGCCCATGTTTTTAGGACCATGATGTTCTCTTGTTTGACGTGCAAGAGGAATTGGGCGTTGGTCCCGAGACCAACCCAGTCAGGACTGCTCGATCATTCAAGACCTTCGTTCGAACCTCAAAAGAACGCGTTACCCGTCTTGAGAAGACCATCAAGGTACAATTTCTAAGATAATTAAGAAAAAAAGGATACTGGAATGATCTACCACTTAGTATTAGACAGTCTTCATCCGTTATTACCTTCAGAAAGGCCTTGAAAATACATCCTTTTTGCAGTTTGTAGTAAGATTTTTCTTAGTACATGTATTTATGTAATTGTCATTTACGTTAAGCGCTTTGGGCCTCATGGGAAAAGCGCGGTTTAAGTAATAATAATAATATCAATAATGATAACAATAATAATATCAGTTCTCATTTGAAAAGATTCTGACCCATACAAGTACAGGAACACAGGAAAAGAAGGCCCACATGTAAATAATATTTCTCCTCTTTACTCGATCCAGGGTAACGAGACCCTCTTGAAGGCTTGCAAGGAGTTGACTGGAGTCTCCGGTCCCCTTGCTCCAGATGGTTTAGCTGATCTTATCACATCAACCTGGAGCAAGCAGAAGCACGTCATATCCCAACTTAAGAACGACATCCAGGTACGTGACATATTTTGAAGTTAGATGGGAAGAAGTATTTCATTATTATGAACATCGTGATGAAGAAGCTTTCATACATTTTATTCCGAAATTTACAAACGGATGTTTGATGTGAAAAAAAGGGAGAAGGAGAAGGAGAAGAAGAAGAAGAAGAAGAAGAAGAAGAAGAAGAAGAAGAAGAAGAAGAAGAAGAAGGAGGAGGAGGAGGAGGAGGAGGAGTAGTAGGAAGAGCAGGGGAAGAAGAAGAAGAAGAAAAAGAAGAATAAGAAAGAGGAGGAGGAGGAGAAGGAGGAGGAGGAAGATAAGAAGAAGAAGAAGAAAATTAATTTTCAAACTAAAGGATTCCGAAATGTTCATACATTCAAAGCTTTACAGGTTCAAACCCAGATACAATTTTAGTGAATTTCACATTTTGAGAAATGTTGTCTATATCTTTGAAATAATTGGTAAGCGATTAGAATAATGAAATAATTCTTGTAACTAGAGTTACTATGATGGTAAGCTTTCCTAAGACACGATCGAAATGATTTTCAGTATTATAAAATCAACTTAAAGGTAATTTCAGTAGGCTAATAATTGCCTCAAAAAACATTATGATAACCGAAATATATATAATATGTCATTGTCATGTTCGCATATTTCAATAAGTGACGCAATATGTTGTTGAAATGAACATAGGTTGATTTTCTGAAACTCGTTGCTATCGTATTCTATTTTGTGTACACACGATTAAAAACTAATTTTTAATAATCTTTTTGCAGGAATTGAAAGAGAACAGGCCTACCCAGTCACCGAAGGACTCTCTGATCGGCCAGTCGGATGAGTCAATCATGGTAAGACAAAATTTGTAGGAACATGTATAAGGAATGATATACATGTAAGTCTGTTTCATATTCATATTGGAGGGGGTACTAGCAACTGTCAGATCAGAAAAAAGGGAAATGGAAAAATGTTTCTCACTTCTCTCTTTCCTACTTTAAAACTTGGTAGGATATACCAGAGCGGGGAAAAAAGGGGGGAGGTGTTAGAAAGAGAGAAGGAAAGAAAGACAGAAAGCGAGAGAGAGAGAGAGAGAGAGAGAGAGATGGGGTTAGTAGGAAAGAGAGAATATAGATTTAAGAAAATGAGAGAAAAATATGATAGTAAGAAAAAGAGAGAGAGAGAGAGATAGAGAGAGAGACAGAGAGACAGAGTCTTAACTTTTTGAACATATCATAGGAATAGTGAAATCATAGTTTAACGATCTCCTTTGATAATTCTCCTGGCAGGGTCTTGCTCAAATGATGGATGTTGATACCACCACCTCACAGACCTCGACCATGGTCAGCAAGATGAAGATCACCTTCATCAACCTCAAGGACATGGTCACGGTCAAAGAGGATAAGATTCAGGTACCTTAAAATAATTTCTTATTAGTTTGTATACAAAAATAGAAATCAAATTTATTGGCTTTCTAAGTTAAAGAAAATATTTCAAAGGCAACCCATTTCAAATTTAGTGATGAGGTGATAATGATGTTGATAAAGATGAAAATAATACTACTACTACTAATGATATTAATAATAATGATAATAATAGCCTTTGCTTCAAGGGGCACCCTGACCATTTACACTGTATTAATGATTTTCATACATGCATGATTTGTATATTGATTTTGATTCTAAATGGTTTAATAAAACGAACTGAATTGAAATTGAATTGAAGAGTTTTATTAGTTATTATAATAATATTAATGATATTGACAATTAACTGAAGAATAATGACTCTAAGACCAAGTTTCACGTAATTGCAACAAACTCAGTTTTCAAGTTAAATAATATATAGCATTTTATGCATTAATTCAAATTGATGCTAACTACGAGACAACATTCAACAATAATTATCTCTTTTAAATGAAATATGTTATATGCTACATGATTTACTATTGATGCTGATGAAAACATGCAAACCTCTTCCTTATAGTGCTTTTAGAATAGTGCATTACTACACCTCTTATTTGTATCGAAATTACTGTAGTGAGGCTATTTATTTTCGTTATTTTAATTATCATTTTATTTTTCTCCCCTTCTCGTCTTCTTCCGTCATAGGAGCTTCAACATCAGCTTCGAATCAAGTCCAATAAAACGTATTTACATCACGATGAAAGAGAGATTCAGGTATTGTGACCAGTTATGAAACATTGTCTTAGAAAATGAATATTAGGATTATTAGGCATCGCATAGGTTATTATTAAATAAAAGCAGTATTATTATATTAAAGCAGTAACATATGGTAACAGTGATAGATATAGACGTAGAAATTCATATTTGGTTTCCTAAACATGAAGAGAGAAAGAGACAGAGAGAGAGAGAGAGAAAGAGATAAAATCCCTCCCATTAAAATCAATAATTTCCTAATTTGGAATTACACGTCGCTTCCAAAGTAAATTCATGTAGGAAAATGTTTAAGTGTGCATGGCTTATGTAGTCTAACTGTAAAATGAATGACTTTCCCTGATATGAAATAATCATGAGATCACACGACATAAAATATCGTATTCTGTGTCCTTTTCTTGTAGAATCTCCGTGATCGTGAAAAGACGAAGACCAAACGCATCGTCGAACTCCAGAACGAACTGGATGATTTGCAGACCAAGAACCTCGATCTAGCCCTCGACCTGCAGGTGACATTTTTCCCCTTCGACTTTTTTTTGTTCAATGATATTCTATGATTTGAAGGAGTGAATTTAGTCGAGGCTAGCCGTTCCCCCGTGTCAAGAAGATGCCAAAAAATTAACCTTCCATAGGTTTTGCACGCAAACTCGGTCCGAGGCAAAAACCAAAGGTAATGAAGATACGGCCCTGGGGGCGGACTCGACTGCAACACTGATATGAAGATGATTATAGTTTTAGATGTTTGGTATCCACAGACTTTAAATGTTCCACTTGATACTATCTGAATGTAACTCTTCCCTCTCCTTTTCCCTATCTTACTTCCCCTCCCTCTCTCTCTCTTTCATTTTTGTTTGCCAATCGCTATTCCATTATGCCTTGTTTACATAGTATGTATATATATATATATATACATAATATATATATATTTAATTTGAGCATGTTTTACTTATGACAAGGACTTCACTTCAAGCTTCGCTTATTACGACCCCTTTTTCTATGATTTTATGTGGCCATGTTACAAGTTCATATATTTGTGATGGTGTACATTGGAAATAAATAAACATCAAATTAAATCAAACGCAATGGTAAATGATAGCACACGACCCCAAGTGGAGTCTTTACAAAAACAGTGATTTCTTGAGGATTCTTCTCATGTTTGCCCCGTACGTTTCGCTATGGGAGAATCAAGGTGTGGTATATTATAGTGCATGCGACTTTAAGTCGTGAGGTTGAAAGTCAAAGGTTCCAATAATCCTTTCCAAATATGGACCTACAGTGACTGTTTTCTTCTTTTGTTTTTCTTTCTTGAAAAAAGGGTTTTGGAAAATGGTAGGATTGATTGAAATTAATGTGTACTGATAACGGCTGCTGGAACTAAACACTGGGTATCATTTCCCTCGCTACCGGGGGCACATGCCCATATGTGGTTTAAAAAAAAAGGACAAAGAGAGAGAAAAACGGACCCAGATAGAAAAGGGAGTAGAAGAAAAGGAACGTGAGCGACCCCCCCCCATCCACACACTCAAGTTTCAAGTTTCAAGTTTATTTGTTTCACATTTCACAAAATAGAAATCACATAATTGACAAAATTAGAACACAATATGAAATTTACTAAAAGTATCACATTATATAATCAATTCTTTGAAGAGACGTCGAAATTAATTGTATTGAATATTAGGTTATACAGGGTGAAATGTGAGGAACCTATCACTTAGTAGCCAATGGCCTTGGTTTACCTCATGGTAGATAATGAAGTACTTTCATTATTCGAGTAAAACCGGTTCCTCTCGATGATGCCGGTACCCTCAACGTATAGTTTACGCCACAGTGGGGTATAACGATTTTCAACGTATAGGCCTACGGCAAAAAAATTAATATGATAGATAGATAAGATAGATAGATAAGATAGATAGATAAAGATAGATAGATAAGATAATTTATTAGTTTCCACAATATCTCATTGTACAAAGAGTGTAACAACATATTGAAAAATGATTATAATAGGCATGTAAATATTATACCGGTACACACTATTCAGAAAATTGTCCTTCAGTTGAACTTAAGAGATATAGTGGCGGAGCCTATGGAAAAGCAGAGCTTGTTGTGGACATGCCCCTTAAACTACAAATGACATAATTAACTAAAGTTTGGTTTATAAAATACAAATACACGCTAAATATGTGTAACAATGTCCCATAGAAAATAGATAAACTTTAGTATATTGTCATGACATTTATGTGTAGGATGCTCAAGATAAGCGGCAGACAGCCGACAACAGCGTCTTTGATTTCGAGACCAAGATTCGCATTCTTGAGACAGACATCGAAAAGAAGACGTGTGAAATTGAGGTAGGTAGAGACTTTTCAAAATGACAAATATTTTGCAGGAGTACGGCGTTGTAATCCTAGGTAATATACAAACATTTATCACGCATAACTATAGTAAAAAGGTAACATGATTTGCGTAAACCATCGATATTGGTACATAGTGGTTAACCGTTAACTTATTGCGATCAATACAGATAATACTTTTAAACAAAGTAATCCTGATGTCGAATTCAAGCGGCATTCATTTCCTAATTATGATTAAATGAATGCAAAATGAAATTTACAGTTACATACATAGAGAAAGGAAACAACAATGCACATCTAACACGTCTATTAAAAATCGACTTTCATTTTTTTTCGTCAATTTATTGTTTCGACAAATGCACCGGCACTTATTTCGTCTACGATGTCGGGGTAAGGTATGGGATGGGATTTAGGGTAGGTTCGGGTTTAGGGTTAGAGTTAGTTGTAGTGTCTGATCCAGTATAGAGGTTAGGAATTGGGTTAGTATAGTACTGACCGTGGATATTGACCGAATTAGGGTTAGGGTTAGAGTTTAATCGACAAAGTGTGAATGTGTTCTAAGTTGACACGGCACTAATGTCCTTTGGCAAGGCATTAATCTACATTTGTCACGTCCTCACAGTGGAATGGTAGGATTATTCCCCAGGGAGTCGAGATCGTGCAAGAAAGAATCCGATGACCGGGATAATAATTATGTAAAGCGCCTAGAGACGGCATTTTGTATTAAGCCCTATTATTAGTATTAATACAAATTATTTTATTATTGCATATAATCTGAAAATTGCGCATGGAAATAATAATTTTTTCTCCATCTTCTGTTCTTATATAGGATTTACTGCAGCGCCACGAGGATGCTGGAGAGGTGGTCGTGTGTCTTCAAACTGATCTGGATGAACCTAAACAGAACAGCGAGTCTCTTAATGTACAGATCAGGGTATGTAATCTTCCGGTAATCTTATTGACATTCAAAAGCCACAATACGACTATTGTTTTTCGTGATTTCTTTTGATTTTAGAATCTTGATAGTAATTATATAAAAAGAGATATTCCTATATTACCTCTTTTCTTTTTTCATAATAGGATCTTCAAGCCAGAGACTTCAAGAAAGATGATCACATCTTGACACTGGAGAAGGAATTGGCAAACCTCAAGCAGATGATGGATTTGGGTTCAACGTCTGGGGTGGGTTATGAAACGAAGCATCGATAATAACAAAAGCATTTCCTCATCATCATCTCCTGGTTACATGACACATGCATGCTCTTGCGACAATAATTGCTCCGCGGTAATTTACTACACAAACCGAATACCTAACTTCGACATCCCTGGACCCAACACTATAACTTGCCTAAACCTGAGCTTTATACATGTACCTTAAACCCAATCGTAACCGTAACATAATGCCTGTACTTTTGGTGAAATAAAGCTTGGCGAGATTGTCGCATTCCCTTTGAGAAGCAGACGTAAAGCCTTCATAGTCATGTAAAGCAAGAGTATGACATAGCTTAATATTTTCTTACAAGT
Organism: Mesocentrotus franciscanus; assembly: GCA_037976565.1. Classification (NCBI taxonomy): domain Eukaryota; kingdom Metazoa; phylum Echinodermata; class Echinoidea; order Camarodonta; family Strongylocentrotidae; genus Mesocentrotus; species Mesocentrotus franciscanus. The sequence goes on from CP137675.1 coordinate 23,775,544, forward strand.
TTTTGTATTAACTGAAAATATTCATTTCAGGATGGCTTCATGACATCAAAACTAAACCAGAGTGCCCTGAAACTTCAGAAGAAAGCATTCGACCAAGAACTTAAGGTAGAAAGATAAACTCTTCTCTATATATTTCAAAAGATTAAGATTTTTAAAATAAATGTACTAACATTACAACGACCTTAGACATACATGTACATGTATTAATCAAAACATGATTTCGATATAACAGTGTCTTGAAATAATGCGTTAGTTGATTTCGTGAAGTCTTCGCGAAAGTGTGCGTAATATTATATCAATCCTCTGTTTGAATTTACTCGTTATCTTGCAATTGATGACTTCTTTTTTTTCTAACCCTTGTTTCAGAATCTTCGCTCTGATGGTCATGAAAGGGACTACTATGTCTTGAAGCTGGAACAGGACATCGGAAACATGCAGAAAGAGAAAGATGAGTTGTACCAAGAGATACAGGTAAACTGACCATTTATAATGTCATACATTGAAATCGTAATATTCATGTATCATTTTGGTATAATCATGTAAAAAAATATAAGCGCTAGCAAATCAAGGAGAGGGCGTACCCCATTCGGATTCGGCGCTCTATGATGGTCCGGTGGTGGGGAATCAGTTTTCTACTGCACCCAGGCAAGGCTGCCCAGAGCTATACTTCCAGGAAAAAAAATTGCTAAGCGCTCTGTAACTGCAAGTAAAATTTGATATCATAATTTAAGAATTAGTTTGGAAAAACAAATTGAAATACATATTTTATACAAATACGGAACATTACATGAGTGACTGCAATTAGTTCAGGTCAATAATGATAATAATGATCATCGTCATAGTGACGGGAACCATGTAAACATGATATAAATCAACATAATGTGCGAATATTGTATTAAACTCATACTTTCCTCCTTTCATTGCATTTCCAGAACTCATTTTCTAAAGACTGCAAGAGCAACCATCGTGAGGAGGAACTGAAACAAGAGATTGAAGACCTGAAGGAAAAGAGGATCGAGCTGGAGCTAAAGCTGAAGGTAGATCATTGCATAATAATGAGGATAGTGATTTAAGAAGTAGATATATTCGATAAATTATTAACAAAACAATCAGAAATATAAAGTTGCAGCTGAAGATAATAATGTAGGTATTGTTTTTTATTTTCATTGTAATTCACAGGCGAGAAGAAGCAGAAATGTCGTCGTCGCACCAGAGGCATTGAGAAATATTGGTAGAAGAAGAAATAGTATCAATATTACTAATATGTTTAATAATAATTTGTAGTATTGTTTTTTTTAATCCAAAGTCTAAGTTTTATATAGCTAACATTATTATTGAACCAATGAACGATCATGGTTATACAGGTACAATGAAGCTATATTTAAGGCCGCAATTCGGAGACAAAGTAGTCAAACAACTATTACTCTTTCTTTCTTTTCAAACTTGAATTTAAAGGACACCATATCCAAAGCAGATGAAGCGATCTTTGAATCAAATAAGAGGGTTTCTGAGGTCCAAGTACAAAAGATCGAACTGGACTCTAAACTCAAGGTAACATATAGAGTCTTTATGTTGAGAGCCAGAAGGGCGTTAGGAGTTAACGCTCTTCTGACCCTAAACAGATGGTCAGTCATTAAACTAGGGATGGGCGCGAGATGAACCTTTTCAGGTAAATTTAAAAAATAATGCAGACATCCACAATTTTTTTAGAAGTGCTAAAAATCATTTTCAAACTTGATCATAATGAAAGAGATGTTACGAACTATTAACTTAATTCTCATGATACTTAAGAATAGTTCTAGGACAATTACCCCCTGGGCAATCACCCCGGCCCCGCCCCCGGCCCAACCCCCGCCCCGGCCAATTACCAGCGGGACAATTACCCCCAGGACATTTACCCTGAAATTCCCCCGAGGACAACCACCCCCAATGACAATTAGCCCTCGAAAAATTACCCCCTAGGAAAAAAATTACCCCCTATGACTTTACCTCCCGAACCTACCAAATAATGGGTTTCTATTTTGTATATTTCTAAAAATTGAATTACCTTGTTCATGATGAATAGACCGTAGGCGAAAAATATTTGGAGGCAAAAGATCGTCTCAGCCAGCTCGAAAAAAATGTCGCCGATTTACGGAGCCAGAAGAACGAGGCGGACTCAGATAATCAGGTATAAATAATCAATATTAACATTGAAGGTGTTTATAGCACTATTAACGATCTTTTACAGTATTAAGCAGTGTTTAACATGGAAGTGGATAGTTTTTGTATGATGTAAATGTTGACTTTCCATGTGTTTATTTTATGAGAATGTTTATTTAAGCCCTGAGATACTTTTCAAATAAAGAGACAAAATTTTCCCTGCCATAAATTTCATTTATTTCATGATATTATTCAGATTCTTATCTGCAATTCAGTTTAGCTCAGTTAAAATGGCAATTATTTACCATAACAAAAATGCATACAAAAACGCTTGTAGCGAGGGAGCCCAAAAAACAATACTTGCTTTGCTATTACAGCTACTGATAAACATTAAACAAATATACAAAGTAAAACAAACTAATAATTAAATCTTATACAAACAACCATCACACGTACATTTCAATAAATCGAATGTAATAATCATAATTATCATAACATTTATGCCAAAGACAAACGAAACGTATATATCATGAAAAATATTATATTCAATATCTTTCAGCGTCTTTCACTTGAGATGACGGAACTAGAGGCTGACATCAGGCCGCTCCTGTCAGAGAAGGAACAGTTGATATGTTACTCCATGGTAAGTTCTTAAGATAATAATCACTGCATCATACACTGTTGTCCAAAACATAATATATTTACCTCTTTTCATGAAGTGATTATGACAATATGTTTTATTCTTGATAGATAATGGGTACATCTTCTGAAAACTTTATTGATCAATCATAGAGATTACTTATTGAGCAGTTATGGAGATTGATCGATAAAGTTCTGGGATGATATTAACTTTATTTTTATCCCCTCGCCGACGAAGTCGGAGGGGATATAGAAACGCCGCTGTCCGTCCTTCCGTCCGTCCGTCCGTTACAAATTTGGTTTCCGATCAATAACTTCAGTAATGTTTGACGGATTTTAATGAAGTTTGATATGAAGGTACATGGTATCAAAATACAGGCTAAGTTCGATTTCGGAGTATGTAGGTCAAAGGTCAAAGGTCATAGCTCATTAAATATGCGAAAAAATACACATCTGGTTTCCGATCGATAACTTCAGTAATGTTTGACGGATTTTAATGAAATTTGATATGAAGGTACATGCTATCAAAACACAGCCAAAGTTCGATTTCGGAGTATGTAGGTCAAAGGTGAAAGGTCATAGCTTATTAAATATGCAAAAACACCTAATTATATAGTAATATAATAATATAGTCTAATGGAGGTAACTTGTACCCTGCGAGGGGATGCTACGCTTTGCGTTGACTTTTCTAGTTGAAGAATGAATCGTATTGTCACAATCACTTCATCAAAAGAGGTAGGGACAAACATTCCAAATTTATGGGCGACAGTGTGTTATCAAATGATCATTTATGTAATACTTTTTAGCGTCTTTCCGATGTGATCTCTCAACAAACAGCCGACATGAAGCAGCTCATGTCAAAGAAGGAACAGCTGATTTATAGGTTCCTTGCCTGAGGCCGCCATCACGTTGAAAGTCTAGCTTAAGATGGCGGTCTCCTGCATATTTTCAAATTTGAAATGATTTGTCAACTATATGATTTTTTGGGAAAGGTATAATTACTTAACTGATTTATATTATAATATGATTATATATGTATTTTTACTTTTGTAGATAATGTATATGTACCTAGCTTGTATATTACTTTTTATTGTGCTGAAAAATGCAGAAATGAAATCAAACAAACAAACTCCAAGCTTTTTTTTCTTAAAAGAATAATCAATACATCATAGTACCCTTCACGTTGGTTTAATCATCGCCATCTTCAGGCTTTCAGCAAACAACTGCAAGAGCATATATAGCACATTTACACAAGATTTACCCTCCCCAAGAAGCAAAGAAAAACAAAACGTTACTAACACACAAACAAACACACAAACATACAAATGTACAAATGAACAAACAAATTAATGAATGAAAAAGTAAACAAATAAATAAATGAATAAATAAATACATACTTAAATAAATTATAAAGATAAGTATATAAATAAGCAAAACACTGACAACCATAAATAGCGTTACCAATCAGTATTTTCTGTAATATCTTAATATCGTTTCTCGTTTCATGCTAAATAGGAGTTAGAGAGGAAATTCTTAGACACCACAGATCGTCTCAGTCAACTTGGGGAGGATGTTGCCAATTTACAAAGCCAAAAGAATGAGGCAGATTCAGATAATCAGGTAAAAAATAATTATATTATTATGATTCTATCCAAAGCTCTATTAACCATCTTTTACACAAAAAATGTTTAAAATGGACTCTTCTCATAATTATATTCATGATATTATTGACCTTTGATTTGGTTGAATTTCAAATAGAGAGAAGAAAATTTCCCACTGACATTTTATTTTATTGTGCTTAATCGTCGCAGAAATATACATATTTATATCTTATTTTATCACTGTAAATGCTAAAGAATGCAAATTTCCTTTTTTTAGGTCATGTAAGGGATCACTTTCTCTGGAGTTCAATTCACTCCAAATTTCAACTCTAAACAAAATGATCGAAGTTACTATGACTCCCAAAAGAGGATCCCACATATAATATTTCTAACGACTTATTTATGTATAATATCAAACTAATCATACTTATTTAGCGGCTTGCTGATGTGATCTCACAACAAAACGCTGATAAGGAGAAGCTCGTATCGGTGAAGGAACAACTCCTGTCTAACTCAAAGGTATGTCTTTTTCTTTGTCCTTTTTGAGAAAGTAATAACTACATTATATTGATACACGGTGCCTTTAATGTTTGTTTCGAAGATTGTAATTATCACAAAGTAAATTATCACATAGTAAGTTAAGACCCTTTCGCTCCAAGCAGACAGTGAAAAGGCATGAAAGCACATATAGAAGTAAATTTTGATAAAAAGATATATAGCATTAAAAATGTTCGTCGATATAAAAAACTTAACATAGGATTTCATTTCCATAATTTGTTTGTGTTATCTCCATTTTATTGAACCATGATAACTAGGAGTTAGAGGAGAAAAATGCCGAGACCGACGATCGTCTCACCGAGTTGAAGAAGGAATTTGCCGATTTCCAGAGCCAGAAGAACGAAACAGAGGCAGAAAATCAGGTACAAGTTATAATTTCTTATTAATCGAGATACATGTGTACAAGTATAATATTATCAACCACGTATTGGACAGTTTCTGTGTTATATTATCATATCCCTGTTTATTAAAAAAAAAACAATGATAATGATATAGTCATCTCTCCTTAATGCTTAAGACATCATTAATAATTAAATAAACATACTTACTGATATTTTCAGCGCCTTTCTGATGCGGTCTCACAGCGACAGGCTAATATAGAGCAGCTCCTTGCTGAGAAGGAACAGCTCGTGTCTAACTCTGAGGTATGTATGTTTGTTTGATTGTTTGGTTCTTTGGTTAGTTAGTTTATATCAATATAGTTTATCCACACATGGAGCCTTAATGTTAGTTTTAATACTCTAATCACTCCAAAAATAAGGTGATGCCGTTTTCCTGATTAGCAGACGGATTGCAACTATTTCAACTTTTGTTCGAACACATGTAATGTAAATAGTCTAGCGATGCTACTTCAGTATTTGAAAGGGGGGGGGGGTAAGAGCCTACGAAGAAAATCCCCACCCCATCCCTGACGAATTTTAACCCCCTCCCCAAAAAAAAAAACAACGACACAACAACAAAACAATAATAATAATGATAATAAACATAACACGTAATTATAAGTAAAATGGGTGAAATATTGTAAGTTAAACAATCATCTGACTTTAAAAAAGATAGAAATAACTGATATTTCCTTTTAAAAACAATCTGCTCTGGTTGAAATGCGAAATTGCAAAACGGTAATGTAAAGTACATGTTCTGAAGTCATGCTTCAACAGATTGAAGAGACGGAGTAACTGAAATCACAAAGGATCTAATAGGTAAACACCGGTACAGAAAAAGTGAACGCCGATTTTATGTTATAGATTATGGAAACATCACACAATATTTATTCAACGTATCAATATACCTATTTAAAAGGAATTGAAGAAGAGCCATTCAGCAGTAAATCAAGAGAAAAACCGACTTGATCTTCTCGTGGGGAGCTTGACAAGGGAAAAAGAACTTCTTTCAGCCCAACTTGAATCAGCCGGCCAGAAATATCAGGTGAGAATTATCGATAAACAGACAAACAAACAGACAAAATAGGATTGATACTATACGTAAAATATGTCCATATAAACAGAATTGATGCGAACATAAACGAAAATGTTCGACCTTTAATCTCTTTTCCTCATGTGATGTCACTTGACGACTAAAGAAATAAAACACGTAAATTTTCATCCAAAAAGTATTGATGTAAAATAAAGTATCGATGTAAAGTAAGTATGAGATTATTAGTTTAAAAAAGACTATTGATGTAAAGTACGTATGAGACTATCAAAATAATGTTAAATAAACAAATAGGAGTCCGAAAAAGAAAATCAGACTCTAAAGAAATAATGATAAAAAGAACAAAATGACACAAAAATTCGTTTTTGTACAGGTATTAAAGGATCAGTTTGAATCAACCAATGAAGAGGGTAAGAGGCTTCAGTCTCTATCTCAACAGCTCAGCGAAGAAAAGGCCCAACTCTCCAGGCAACTTGAAGAAGCTCGACAGAATTGCCAGGTAAATACCGAAGCAAAACAAAAACAAAAAAACAAAACGGCGGCTTGTAAATCAGCTTGTAAATCAAACTAGGAGGTACTATGTCTGTCAAAGTTGATCATGGTCAATATTTTTTTGTTTTTGTTTTTGTTTTGTTTTAATTTTGCGTATTGTTGATGCCTTATTTTGATGGAAATCTACCACATTTACTTACATGATAGGTTTCAACAATAATTAGTGCTTCAGAGAATGTCTTATCTTGTCGTTGATCATTTGGAAAATTATGATTTCCTATTTGATTTTTTAGTTCTGTGAGTTTTGAAATGCCTTTGAAAATTGTTCCTTTTCATAGACAAGACACAATGTTCTTTTGTTCTCTGTCGATTTCTCTATCTTCCCTCCCCCCCCTTATCTCCCCCTCCCTCTCTCTTTCTTTTACTTTCTTTTTGTTTTGAAAGGAATTGGAGGAGAAACTCTCGGCTGAGAACCAAGCGAAGGAACAACATCAAAATGAAAAACTTTCAGCTCAAGTTAAGAAGGCTCAACAGCAATATCAGGTATAAAAACAATACAAGTTGTAAAAAAAGAAAGAAAAAACATCATTGCCAGCAAACAAGCAAATCGAAGATATATATAGATTATTAGATTATTACTGTCAAACCGGAAACTTTCGCTTATTATTAAGGAATACCATTCCGCAAAAAATCCCGCGAATTGCAAATATTCAATATTGTGTCAACTGATAGTCTTTCAACTATTTCGCGGCATGAAGCTTTCGCGAATCTGAATAAATCGCGAAATTCGTGAACATTCAATGCACTCTGTAGTTTCTGGTCTTACAGTATTCAGTTATCCATTCGTCGGAATACGCTGATAAACATGTTTTTTTAATCTCTAGAATGCTGTTTTATTATTTTGAAAATGGGATGTTCGAAAGACACCTTTAAAATGCTTCGGAATCATATTCTTACTCCCTTAATTCAGAGGAGTGGAAATCCACTCTTCAAGGAGTTCTATTATTATTAGTCACTTCGTTTTGGACTTGAATCCATTCCAAATTAACACGGAAACTACTCCAAATTAGGTGTTTGAATTATTCCACTGTTTTGAGCGTGGGTTTGAACTATAATGTAGACGTGATCCCTATCATGATGGTTCCTGAAATAGATGATTTCCACTCATGTACATTTTGAGAGTAAATACAATTCTCACGTTGTACTGCTAAATTTTAAGACATCTTGAAGCCTTCTGACTCTTTTAAACTCTTCTTAAATCTTTCTAAACACACTTCCAGAGATGATGTCCACTCAGGTAAATTTTGAGAATAAAAGCAATTTCTCATGTTGTACTGCTAAATTTTAAAGGTAAAGACCAGTTTTGGAAACGCCCCTCTCTCAAAAAATGAAATGGAAGCTCTCTTTACCAATCATGTGAAAGAATATGTTCTGACTAATACGTGATGATAAAAATTTTGCCGGGAAACCGCCTACTAATTGATATATTTGGTAAATTATTATATCTATTGGGACCAAATAGATATCGCGCACGTGGTCGTAGTCCCATATACATCTTTCTGTATACAGTGCTTGTAACTTTACCAAGACTGGGCCAAATTTCTTATCATTTTGATGATTCCAGAACCTTGCAGTACACACCAATACTTATATGCTAGATGATCAACTTTTCTGATCGATTCCACAACGTTTCTTTCACAATGCAATCGCATGACCAGAACTGGTCTTTATCTTTAAGACATCTGAAAGCCTTCTTACTCTTTTAAACTCTCATTACATATTTCTAAACATGTTTCCAGCGAGGATTTCCACATAATTCCACTCATGTAAATTTTGAGAGTATATACAAGGAATTTATTATGTTGTACGTGTACTGCTAAACCTTAATACATCTTCAAGCCTTCTGACTCTTTTAAACTCTTCTTAAATCTTTCTAAACATACTTCCAGAGAGGATTTCCACTCATGCAAATTTTTAAAGTAAATACAATTTCATCTTGAAGCGTTCTGACTCTTTTAAACTCTTCTTAAATCTTTCTAAACACACTTCCACTTTCACCCCTTTTTATCTCTGTAGGACCTGAAAGAAAGATTCGCATTGGAGCTCGAGGGGGTGACGAAAACTCGCAAAGAACTTACTGAGAGAGCGGCGAAAGAGAAGGATGAGCTCACAGCTGAACTTGCAGAAGCTCGCAAACAACTTGAGGTACACACAATCATACTTTAGAGGTCACGAGGCCTTGAACATTTTTTGTTTAAAAATGTGGCAAGTCAATGCATGTTGAGACATTACCTTTATTTCTTTGTGTATGGCGAATGAATACCATTTTGGTTGTTGATTTCTAAATTTACATCATGCGAATATTGACGAGAAGAAAACCAATCCGAATATGACATACAATGAACGTTACAGAAGTCAGTAAAGTCTCTCCCTCTATTTCTCTTTCTTCCTCTCCGCTCCATATCTCCCTCCCTGCTTCTGTACCCCTCTCTCTCTCTCTCTGTCCCTTTCTCTCATTGCCTTTCTCTCATTCCTCCTCCTAATCCCCAAATCTCCCTTCGTCTCCCTGCCTTTTCCTTCTTTCCATCCCTATATCTGTTGTCAACATAACATTGAAACTCTATCTTTGATTTGACATCTATAGGAAATGCAAGAGAGAATAGAACGTTTCCAGAAAATGAGCGACGGATTAGCCGAGAAGAATTATAGCCTCTCAGGTGAAATTGGAATCGCCGCCAGGAACTACCAGGTACATGTATAAACAAACCTCCAAAGAAAACTAGATTAACATTGATTATTATATAATCCAAATTTACATTGATTATTTTATAACGATCGCAAAGACTTTCAAGAAATCAACCAATCAAGACAATTCCAAAAGCCTTGTAAGTCACCTTTTGAAATTACATAATCCGAACATTATTTCTATAAGCATTACAATAGCATATTGAAATGGGATTTAAGCTGATATCTTGTAAGTCCTTGCGATCAAGTTTTGAAGTTTTTAGGGTTTTTTTCAGCCTGTTTCTTTGAGGTGTATTTATGTTTCGGCCATGAAATTAAGGCTGACAACAATCTTTAATTATTATCATTTTTTTTAACGTAGTGAGATTTTGTTTGAAGCACTAAACAAGTGTTCACTACATGTCCATGAGAACTCGTTTTCCCTCACGTCTTCATTTTTTTTCTTTTTCGGACAGGAGCTGGAGAATGAATTCAAGTCTTCGAAAGAGGAAAGCGAGAAGAAAGTTACCAAGCTGCAGGAGAAGAATGACTTCCTTTTATCTGAACTCTCAAATGTCCGCAGAAAATGCAAGGTGATAATACAAAATTAATTTTGTTACCAAGAGATGCCCTAAAGGATTATATTACGTCATAAATTCCCTACCTAACAACTTAAATCATATGAAATAAGTAAAGATTTTGCAAAAAAAAGGTAACCTATCACCCAAAATCTCTTAGTTTATTCGCTCCATGACGCTTTTTCAACACACACCAAAACCATGAATATTCCAAGTAGAATGTAACTGCATATTCATAACAAGATATGGAATGAAAAAGATAATAATAATAATAATAAGACTCATTAAAGAAAGACATTTGATACATCCATATCTAAAGCATGTTGTAAGTCTTATTCCTAAATATGCCTCGAGGATCTTTAAAAAACTACTTTTAAATACTTTTTATTTTTTACATTAGCATAAAATTCATGACCATGGTATGGAAGTCTGAGTAAAATGGATAATTTTAGAGCTAATTAAGCATCTCCCTTTTAAAAAAGAAAAAGAATACATATCTCTCTACCGACCGAAATACATTAACCTCCCTTTCTTTACACCTACAGGAGCTACAGGGGACACTTGAGGATTTAAAAGAAGAGAATAAGAACATGGTTCAGGAAACAATTTCGGCACAGGGAGGAAAGAATGAGGAAGTATATGAAGAGCTGATGAAAAGCTTCCAAGAATGCAAGGTAATAACATGTTATCTTAATCATGTAGAGGTGTCGTGGTCTAGTGGATACGTCTTCGGACTGAGGATCACATGGTTCGCGATTCGAGTCCCGCCACTGGACTAATGTCCCTTTGGCAAGATATTAATCTACATTTTGCCACTCAGGTAACGGTAGGAAGGAATTCCTTGAATGCTGTGAGCACAAAAATCGGTAGCCTAGCAGAGCCTGGGTTATATGGGAGCACCTTGAGCACTTTTCATTGTCGATATGTGCGCTATAAAACTATCCAATATCAATATTATCATGATAACTATTATTATTTGTATTATTATTATCATTATCATTGTTATTGTTATTATGTTCATTATCATTATAATCATTAAAAGCCCTGTTTAACTCTTTTCAAAGAAAATGGAAGTGACGGGATTTTGCGTGAAGCTATGAATTAATCTGTGTGGAAAAAATTACTGTGAACTTAATTGATATAAAATTGACGATAATGAAAAGAAGATATTCCAAGATTAAATGACATTTTTGTGTTGGACTGAATTTGGAATTTATTCTGAATAACATTCATGTTTTGACCTTAAAGAAAGAAAATCTTTTCCCTTATTTTTCTTCAGGAAATGGAAGAGGCATTGGATGAAGAAAAGGAAGAGTTCGAAGAAACAGTTGCCAAATGGGAGAAAGAAAAAGCCAATTTCTTGAAGCAACTCGAAGATCGTCAAGGTGTATTCCAGGTAATAAAAATTGACGATCATTATCACATATAGGTGCATGTGAATAAAATAATAGAAAATGTCCACGCATTACGTACCGAACAGAAACCACCGATTTCCCAAAAACCTCTCGTTAAATATAACCCTCGAATAAATACAAGGTTTTTATGGGTCACGCTCTTTTCAGATTGCTTCAGCAGAACTTTGGAATAAAAAAATGCCCGAAAGTTTCAAAAATTGTGCAACTGTTGACAAGATTTAAAACACGTCTTAAAACATTTTCTTATTGGGGAAAAAATAATCCTATGTTACTTGGTGACGTGAGGAACTATTCTGAGCGTATCCCTCCCTCCCCCTCTCTTTCTCTCTTCACTATTCTCTCTCTTTACTTTCTTTCCCTTTAATACAGTGCGAAGGGAAATATTTGTGTTATAATTTATTATGGTATAATATTAGGATTATTATAACGTGTTGATAACCCAGAGAACCTCATAATTCTCCCTGAGGGCCCTGCAATCATGTTATACCTCGGGTGAAGCCCTGATACCATGATAAAGCGCATAATCATTCCAGTAATTTATTTCTACCGGTAGCTTCACCTGGGTGTAGAGTGGCAAATGCATATTAATGTGTTGCCAAATTAGTGCCGGGCGGGACTCGAAGCTTGAAACATGTGGTCTACAATCAGGTGACATATCCGCTGGACCACATCACTTCTTAACGAAGTACTGAATGTATGTTAAATACATCATCGATTGACCTTTGACATAATCAAAGGTCAATTAATCTGTTGATGACTTGCTATGGGCTGCGTACTGATCGGATGGTGCAAATGACAGTCCTGTTTATAAGTACAATAAGTGTCCAGAAATCAACCCAAGGACATGATAGACGAAATAAAATGTAGATCATATCGATAATTATGACAATAATCAGGATCATGGATCTAATTTTATCTAACAGTTTCTTTTTAAATTGACCCAATGCGTAACCAAGACAAAAACTGACTAGCTGTGCTTAACAAAAATTATTCATTGATTTCAGGAGGTCAATTCCAGCCCGGCTAAGCTTCAAGGCGGAACCGAAAATCTTGACGAGCGAATTTCTGGGCTCCAGAAAGAGAAAAAGAAATTAGAAGAAAAACTTCAGGCTGCCGAAAAAGAGCGCGAGGTAAACAGAAAAAATGGAAACCCTATAAAGAAAAGAAAAAAGGGTCATAAATATTATAATAATTTTCCCCATTGGAAGGGGGGTTTTGATTTGTGAAAACATGTGTTACAAAGAATCTTGAGTGAGTTTAAACTTGTTCAAACTCGCAACCCGGACAACTTTTTGATGACAAAAAAAAAGCTTTTGACAAACATTTTGACAAGCATTTTGACACACATTGTATCGAATTATATTTCAATATTTCCTCAAAGTTGCAAATTTCAGAATTGAAGACCTCCTATACTATATCCCGTTAAATGACAAATTTAACAACCTCTAACAGGATCGCAAAGATTTTCAAGAAATCAAACTTAGACAGTTCAATGGCCTTATGTAACATGGCAATGACATGTTATGTAGCATGACAATAACACGCTCCACTATAATACGAATATGATTTCTAAAGGCAATACCACAAGGTCTTGAAATTACCCTCGATTCTTGAAAGTCTTTGCGATCACTTTCTCTTGTAGAGGTGGGTTACTTCAGTTAAGAAGTTCTCCGGACTAACCCACAAGATACGGGTTCGAATCCCTGTCGCAGCGCTTACATCCTTTGGCAGGATATTGATCTACATTTGCCACACTCGAAACAGGTGTAATAAATGGGTAGGAGGTAATCCTCGAAGACACTAAACGCTACAGTTGCTGAAGCTAGAGCCGGGGAATAGTATCATCCAAACTCCTTTGGGACAGCATATAGAGATCTTATATGATAATATATTATAATACGCATTATTCAAGAACAGCATGTTATTGTCTGTACTATAATTATTATCTGCAATCTTTTCTCCTTCTTTTGGCACAGGCATCGGAAAGTGAACTCAATCATGCAATGAAGGAAAGCGAGAAGCAAGTCACAGAGCTGCAGGAAGAGAGTGATTACATGATACGTGAAATCGCATCACTACGCGACCTTTGCGTGGTAAGGAAATTGTATACCTCAAGAAATGATGAAATTAAATTCAAAGAAATGTTTAATTTCTTCAAAGAAAAAAAAAAACATTTCAAATGCCCCATTCATGTATTGTAAACAGTGTTATTGAAAATAGTCCCAAAGTATGATTTTGAAACTAAAGTTTATTAAATTCTTCATTAGAAATAAGAATAATCATCTTCTGCAATATTCAAGTAAATTGTGTGATCTTTAGACCTAACCATTTTAAAAGCTCTCTTCAACCACTTTTACAGGAAATGGAAACATCTATGGAGTCCATGACAGAAAGGAATGATCAACTGAAAAGGATTTTGAGGCTTACCAAGGAGGAAAAGGACGATGAACTCTTGGATGAATTGGAGAAAAGTTTCCTACGATGCCAGGTAAAAAAATGTTGTATGTGAAAAATGGCGTACCCGGCATATTTTTGAAGCTGGCGTAAACAGGCCCCAATCTCAAGGACGAAGATTTTTTTTTTTTTTTTTTGCTTCTACAGCACAGGCCCTAGATACAAGTCACCTATTGCCCCCCCCCCCTCCACCCCCACCCCCTGGTCTGGGGGAACTCTCCGCTTATTTCTAAATACGTCACAGTACTATGAATATAGAAAATTGCTGGATCATGCATGAATCTATCAAAAAAAAAGACAATGTTAACTCTCAGTTCTCAACTAACATAAGAAAAAGGGCATCATGGGGGATCAACGGGTACCACTTAGGCATTGTTGGATGTATAGAGGGCGCAAGTAGCTATTAGTAGTGCAGTGGGGCTTTAAGGAGTAGATTAGAAATGGTAGATTTGTCATGTTTGATGCATTTTGAAGGTGGAGTTTGCATTTCTCCGATATTTTTCTCTCCAGGATTTGGAAGAGGCATTGGAGCGAGAGCGGCAAGAATACCAAGAAGAATCTGTGATATGGAAGACAGAAAAGGCATATCTCTTTGAAGAACTCGAAGACTGTAAACTTGCAAGCAAGGTATGGACACTTATCATCGGTGGTAAATAGATTTATGTGTATAAATTATATTATAAACCTCACTTTAGAAATCTAGCCATCTGATTGGTCGAAATTGGAGTCGTGGTTTTAGCCATGCCCGCCTACCAGTCAATAGTCTTTTAAAAAGTGCCCTCATACCCGCCTACCAGTCAATAGTCTTTTAAAAAGTGCCCCCACACCCGCATATCGGTCAATAGTCTTTTAACAAATGCCCTCATGCTGCGATCCCCATTGGTTTACGTGTTAAAATATTTTATTTGTGCGAGCGCGGATACCATAGAGTGCTTTTTGTCTGCGATTCTCAAAGGATTGTAAGGTTCAGTCATCTTTCCAGCGAAGATTAACAGACAGTGTCTCAGATTTTTTGTGATGTTTTAACTAATCTTTACTCAAGAAAATGATAAGGTAAGAATTCTTGGTAGATTTTTGTGTCAATTCGGTATACAAAAGATATAATGACTGCCTTGATATTCGAGGCAAATTTGTTTTTATAGGCTCTCGGAGACGTTGCATCCTGCCATCACCCCTCGGCACGCCTCGGGGTGATGACAGGGTGTAACGTAGCCTATAAAACAACTATCCCTCTCATAGCAGTCATTATATCTATAATATTACACCATAATGATAATTAGTATTAAATTTAGGAACAGGGTACTATTGGTTTATCGTTTGATTTGTGTTTAATATTTCACAACGTGAGAAGAAGAAAAATGACAAGAGGTGCTAATAACAATCGCTTCGTTATTTTTAGGAAGCAAATTCCAGACCAGCTGAGATTCTAGGAGCTACCAAAAAGCTTGAAGAGCAAATCGCACAGCTTCAGAAAGGCAGGAAAGAACTGGAAGAAAAACTTCAGACTGCCGAAAAAGAGCGCAAGGTAAATATGATAAAAGTGAAATAACTATTAACCACCGTATATGTGGTTGATATCTACTGTAGCTAATGGTCGTTAGAAAAGAAAAACAAAAAAATATATGTATATACCTTGCAAGTTTTATTTCTTTTGTAACTTATTTAATATTGTGTTTAACTTGATAAGGGCTTCATGTACAAGCACAAGTTGTTTATAGGTCCTGGGGGGTGTTTCACAAAGACTAAGATCGACTTTAAGTTGGACTTAAGTGTGGCAGGCCGTTCATGCCATTGTTTGCTCTCACCATTAAGTTGGCATTATGATCTTCAGATAATATTTTTTCCTTCAATAAAGAATTATCAAAAAATGTAAATTCTGTAGATTTTTTACCATGATTTGTACGTCCCTTGAGAGACCAATGCCAGTAAATGATGAGAGCAAACAGTGGCATGAACGGCCTGCTATACTTAAGTCCAACTTAAAGTCGATCTTAGTCTTTGTGAAACACCCCCCTGGCCTATATTCTGTATTTATGATTTATACTTGAATTTTAAAGACGTCTTATTTTAATTGAATTCGATTAGATTAAATTAAAACAAACAAAACGGAGTATATATTGTGTAGAATTCGTAGGATTTTGAAAACTCATCTGAAAAATGAGTCACACAAACCTAGCTTTAGCTCACAAACGAATAGAGAACATCGTATAAATGCTGACACCGATCAATAAATCCAACCTTTTCAATAAATTTGATAGTGCCATAAATCTATCGAAAATTTCTCGATGATAAATTCAAGATAATAGATTACTGTTGAGTATATATTTAGCGGGGAAATGTATTTCCCCCTTATTTATTTGACGACATTGAGAAATTCTAACATTATATTTAAGATCGGTTTTGTGTTTACAAAGTTTGCATTGCACTTTTTATATTTTTCTCAAGGATTTTCGGGAGATAACTGCCCGTGAGATCCAGGGGTTCCAGGAAAAATCTGCCAAATTGGAGAAAGAAAAAGCCAATCTCCTGAAACAACTTGGCAGCTGTCAAACTGAATGCAAGGTATGATAATAGACAACCAAAATGACCAACCCAAAATAGACCCACGTAAACAAAGTTGTATAAAAATCCCAACAATTAATAAATGATACTGAAAATTCGGATATTCTAGAATAGGGTCTAAGTTTATATACTGAGTTAGGTTTACCATGTTAAAACATTATACTGTTCATCCGGATTGAACAAATGTGCTTTCATTTTTAAAAGAATCGATTTAACAATACCTTAAAGCTAAAATACAAATATTGACAAGGTGTGCTTATCACAAATGTTTTTGATCCATTAAGGAGGCTAAATCTAGAGCGGCTGAGATTCAAGGCGCTACCAAAAAGCTTGAGGAACAAATCGCTGAACTTCAAAATGAGAGGAAAAAACTGGCTGAAGAAATTCAGAATGCTGCCAAAGAGCAAGAGGTAAAATATGAAAAATTGATAAATAATCAAATGAAGTAAATACAACAAAACTTAGCGCACAGTCACCCGTGACTTACTGAAAAGAGGTTATAGGATTTACACACAACAACAACATTTTAAGCATGAGCTCACGGACTGATTATAAATATCGTACAAATGCTAGCAAGAGATTTAAATCTATAATTTGAATTGGTTCTGGTCAACCCTTTCAAGTGAAATAGAAGGCAAATAAGTGTGAATAATATTTCGAAAACATAGTCTTCGTGATAAGTTTTTGGCAAGTCCATCATTGTTTCGTGTTTTAAAATAGAAATCCTCATTATGACCGTATGTATACCTTTCATTTTATCCTTGGATTTTTTCTCGACGAAATTCACATTACCTAAAAACATTGTAATGTTTTGAGGATGAAGTTTACATTTCTCCTAATTTTTCTACATCTCAGGATTTTAGAAAGAAATCGTCATGTGAGACCGTAAAGCTCAAGGAAGAATCATCAACATTGGAGAAGGAAAAAGCCAATCTCACGAAACAACTTGAAGACCGTCAAATTGTGTGCCAGGTAACATATGCCATTGACGATCAAGATTATATAAAAGCTCATATAAATTAGAAATGGTCAACTTGTTTTTTTGTTTTTTATTTACAGAAATAACACATTTGTAGGCCTACATATAATTTACGGTTTCCTTTGCATCGAAATCTAATCACCGGGATTACATAATCTTAATCAATTTGGTAACATTCTGAGGAATAGTTAGCGTTTTGTGAGCAATTTTAGCAATCCCTTGACACTAATCTATATTTTTTGACAGCAATTTGAGGAATACCTGGCGGCAGCTACTGAAGAAAGTAAAAGGCACATGACACTCGCCATGAAGCTGAAGGAGGATAATGAAGATCTCTCCAGGCAACTCGCCCAGGCCCAGAAGCAAAGTCAGAAGGTAAACAAAGAGAAAAATGGCGGATGTAGCGATTCTACTGCATCATGGGTTACTGCACATATTTGTCATGTTTGTTATAAACATATTTGTTAATAAACACGCAATCCACGCTTTAAACTTGAAAGGGCAATAAACGTTTCGTGAAACAATGCGTTTCCCCAGACATGTTACCCCTTTTTTAAAGTTGGACATCTGCCTTTTTCATCAGAGCTGCATTCAAACACGAGTGATAATGATTGCAATAATCATAATTAAGCAGTATACAATGCTATATGAGGATTTAGCAATCTTAATAATTAGCTTTTATTCATTATTATTGTAGTTATCTGTACTATAGTTACAAGAACAATTACAAGGAATTTAACAAGAACGTCTACCCTCTACAGGAATCAAATCTAAGCCCAACTGTGACTCCTGGCAAAGTCGAAAAGCCAGATGAACTCATCGAGGAACTTCAGAACATCCATAAGGATCTGAAACAGAAACTCAGCAAGGCCGAACATGAGAGCTCGGTAAGATTATATAATTTTAAAGATAGACCCACAAGAAGCACCAAAACAAAAACAAGCTATTGACTTAACTTAGTGCAACCACGGCCCCCAAAATAAAAAAAAATTAAAAAACATGATTACGAATACACAAATAAGTAAAGCAAGACTTTGTCATTGCCTTGCTGTATGAATGTATAGCTCATCAAAGTCAAAACAAATTAAAAAAAACTTTTAGAACTCCAAATCCCTTTAATTGAGAGCATGTTTCGTTAATTTGACATTAAACAGGAATATTAATCATTGATACCGTATATTTCTACTATAGATACGTAGCGATTTGATGAAACATTGCGGTTTTGATTATTTCAGAAAGTATCAATAATTTCATAATGATATCAAGGATCATTGATGGATCACAATGCTGCTATTGGCGTAATGCATATTCCATTATCTTTGAAAAGAGCGCTAAGTGATGCTGCTGATTGTAATGATGATAATAATAAATCAAGTATTTCCAACGTATCGTTTAAATTTATTTTATAAATGCATTCGTATCTTCATTCCTATGAATATATAATGTATATTTAGGAAGTTATTGTTCATTAACTACCACTATTTATTTTTGTGTTCATATCACAATTAGAAACTGGTCATGAAAAATCAGGTTATCGGTAGCAGAGTGAAGGACTTGGAAAAGCTGGTGAAAGAGACTGTCGACAAAAACATCAAGCTCGAGAATGAAATCAAGGTAGGCTGCATTTTGTTACAATATTAACAATAGCAATGATGATAACAATAACAATAATACCCAACCGATAGTGTTAATTATGTGCGTTTGTATTATTATGGCGACCTCAACACAAGCCTCGCGCTTTCATGGAATATCGCTTCCTTTCTACATTGTAAATATATATTTCGCGTTATGTTAATCTTGATAATACATGTATGAAGGAAATAAATGTTCTTTGCATCTTGACTAATCACTATCAAAGGGAGGTTAGTAATGATATAATTGTAAATGGTATTACTTTAATGAGATATAGCAATGCAAAACTCTATGATGTTAACAATATTACTAAATGTACGATTATCTATCTAATGTTTTTAAAAGTTAGATTTTTTTGGAAATATTCTGTCATTCATCGAATATAATTGCATTCTTGATGATATACATGCTCATTGAAGTATAGGAAAAGCATGCAACACTGACAGGATAGGAATAAGGAAATTGTGTTTGTCCATCATTTGCTATAAATAGCAAGGACATTTCGCAAATATGAAGAAAAAAAACAACCCATACACACAACATACGAAACACACACACACACACACACACACACACACACACAACAAATCAAGCAAACGAACGTTTAAAAAAACAAAAAGCAATCACACAAACTGATAATGAATATTCTATTCGATCTTTGTAGAAATCTACTTCTAGACCTGCTATGGCCCCGGGTGTCACCGAAAAGCTCAACCAGACAATTGACGAGCTTCAGAAAGAAAGGAAAGAACTGGAAGAAAAACTTAAAACAACCGAACAGGAGAGCAAGGTAAAAATAAATGACACATATTATTTAAAAATAGCCAGAAGAGGGTGTGGAAGAGGAGACGCGATGGCTCAGTGGTAGAGCAGTGGTCTCGTGACCGGAAACGGAAGGTCCCGGGTCCGAAACCAAGTCGATGCGCTTTAGTAAGGCATTAATCCTCATTACCAAAGTCCCTCGGAGAGGACTTGAAGCCATCGGTCCCCTGGTTGGTTAGTTACAAGCATACCCATGCTTTCTTAGCAGTCAGGAAAACAAACTATCAAACCAAATCAAACGAATTCTGAAGAAGAAAAACAATCTGAAATTGATTGACACGAACTAGCGTCATCTCTCGAATCGATAATGAATGAACAACGAACAAATGTTGACATTGAGTGATAAAATAGTCATGGAACTAAATAGTTAACTTGACGAGCTGTTGATCATGAAAAAAATTATTATCAGTATGGAGAGAATCAATCTAAATAAAAAGAATTAGCATATGCCGTTGCAAGGTGTTAATGACTTAACAAAAAAATGATTGTGAAAATATATATTCAACATGACGTTTCTTGATTTGTTTCTACAAGATGCTAAATCATGTCCCAGAAATGAACAGATAAAGAAACTTTAAATTAAGAAAAATATACTTTAATGTAACTCTCTTCTCTACATCAGGAATTGGCTGAGAAAACCGAGACAGCCATGGAAAAGGTGAAAGAAATGGAAGGATTTAAGAAGGAAGCCGAAGAGAAGAACAAGGAGCTAGAGTTTGATATCAAGGTCTGAAATTTGTTTTCAATCTACAAAGATTAGAATAAGTTGAGATAATTAAGCAGTTATTAATACTTTTTCCTTGTAGTCCCATTACCCCATCATTCTCTTTGACTTTCTCCCTTTCCCCGTTTATCCTCTCTACATTTCTGTTATCTAAATTACTCCCACTTCCCTCTCCCCTCTGTCTTTGTCTGTCTGTATGTCTATCTGTCAATCTGACTCTCTTTTTCTCTGTCTGTGTGTCTGTGTGTCTCTCTCTGTATGTGTCTGTGTCTCGCTGCCTCTGTCTGTCAGTCTGTCTCTGTCTCTCTCTTCCCTCACTCCCTCCCTCGCCCCCTCTCCCCTCTCTTTCTCTCTTCCATCACTCCCTCTCTCCCATCTCCACCAATCTCCCATTTCCTTTTTCTCCCCTCTCTCTTCCCCTGACTTCTCTTTCCCCATTTCATTTAACTTCTCTGCATCTCCATCCCTAGATTTTATCACGTTTATTTAAATCTCTAACTTTCCAATAACCTTTTATGCTAATCAATTCTCTTTCAGCATAATTTAAAGCCTCTCTACTCTCTCCCTCGATTTCAAACTTGTCCCCTCTCTTTTATGAATGATTGATACTTAATTTTTACCCACATTGTTATTTTCTACAAAACACATGCAAGAGGAAATGTATATAACAAACCACTTTTATAATTTACAGTTTTGTTTTATAGCAATACTAACATCACCTTCCATGTTCTTATAATTCAGCTTACAAAGCGGAAAGTGGAGACTGCTTTCTCAATGGTCGACGATTACAAGGATGATATCGCCGATATGAAAGTCCGTAACAGAGGCCTTAAAAATCAAGTGGATTTCCAGAAGAACAAAAATCAGGTGGGGGAAAGGATCAAACAAGTTTTTTCAATTCTAAATGCTCAAGTCATACTTTGCGCTTACGTTTCATAATCACAAGGCAGTTTGTCGGGATTCCGTATGCATCATCTTCGCTGAAACTGTTTTGTGTCTCCTTCAAAACATTAATGAATTTGTTTGCATCCTATTCAAAGATAGAATTACGGTTTTCACTTCAGTGGGCCTTTGGTATGGAATAGGTTACCACGTGAATTAAGTTCTAGGACCTTTGTTGAATCATTCAAGAGACATAGTAAAATAATTTGGTAGTATATTATTTTTGTAGGTTTACATGTATTGATTAATCTGTTCTGTAAAGAGCTTTGATCAGGTTTGTACTGGATATAGCGCTTTAGAAGAAAACATATATGTTTCAAACAGTTCATAGTTTTATTAAGACCTGGGCCCCGTTACACAAAACTTACCATTGATGGTAACTTTGCCATCAATGGTAACTACCATGGAAACCTTGATTTTGATTGGCTGTTGAGCCCTGTTACCATGGTAGTTGCCATTGATGGCAAAGTTACCATCAATGGTAAGTTTTATGCAAAGGGGCCCTAATATTATCACTGCCTACTGGTATTCTTCAGAAATCATTATTTCACTTTCAAATTAGTTATAGGGGCAATGATGGCCAATAGCGATCTCAACTTCTATTTCAAAGTCAGTCTATCATAATGAAGTAAAAATGAATACCTAGAAAATATTAGATGTATTATGTCGCCTGAAAACTATATATTATCTTGTGTACATAGAACCTTCAATAAAACTGATATTAAATTTAGCTAAGGGGTGGAAAGGATAGGTGGTGTAGTTTCGGGGAATATATTGCTGTTGTTATGATGATAATCCTCATTAATTGTGCGCGCACTCTGTTTCATGGCTTCTGTTTATATTATTATTATTACTTAATTAATCAATTTATTGTAGATACTTTGGGACCCTAAGGAAGAACAATTCAACTTTAACGGGTAATCTGAAGCGGGTGATCCCTCGATCTTCATTTTAATTCTAATATTTTATTTATTATTAATAGTCCTTATAAAATATTTTAGTGTTTTGTTTCTTTTTTTGTTATGATTTTTGTATTTCTTACTTTATGTTCGTCAATAAAACTAAACCAAACCAAACCAGTCCGTTCCCTTCTTAAGATCGTCGAATAAATATTGCATTAATTTGGAGGAGTAGTGGTATATTTGTTTATCCAAGAGTTGAGGGTTCGAATCTCAGCCCGGCACTCACGTCCTTTGGCAAGACATTAATCCACATCTGCCACTCTCCACCCAGGTATAAAAGGGTACCTGAAAATTGCTGGGGTTAATAATAATTGCAGGGCCTGCAGGAAGACCAGTATTTATGAAAATGTAGCTACCATGGGTAAATAAGTCTACGTTGTTTTTAAACACGTCTTCATCTTGCAGGAGCTTGAGGGACAGGTATCTCAAATGAAGGAGCAAAGCGATCTACTCGAGAAGAAGTTGACAGAGGTGCAGGCAAGAGAGAAAGAGATGGAGGCGCTCAAAGAGAAAGCAACTGAAATGAAAGAAATAAGGGACCAACTCGAGGCGAAGACGGCAGAAGCGGAGACGATGGCGAAAGGGAGGAAGGAGCTGGAAGGGAAAGTCGCTGAGATGAAGAAACTGAAGGAGGTACTCGAAGTGAAAGTAGCAGAAGCGGAGACAAGAGAGAAGGAGGTGGAGGATGAGCTTGAGGTAAGCATCTCAAACAAGTCAACTAACCTTTAGTTGGTTCCAGTATCGCTTCTTCTTGTTTGGGTGTGATGCCTTATCGAAGGAATAGTATGAGGTTGAACAAAAATAGACATGTAGGAACAACCGATAAAAGGAGGAAAACGAACAAAAAATTGTCTACTAATTTTATATATACTTCTTGAAGGATGTTCCCCCTAGCATCTCGAAAGCTTGCTAGAGGCTTGTCAGACATTTAATGTATGCAGTGGATTCCATCTATGGAAATGCCATTATGTGTAGCAGGTGAATTAAATAGTTAATAACCAGGGGTTCTGAAGAGAAACATACACTAATTGAAATGAAAATAGTAAAAAGGTCTATTCGAATCATTGCTGATACTAAAAAGAAGAACATGAAAATCTGTGCCCATGAACGTGCTATAGAAAGATTGTACAGATACGGTAGGAAAATGACAGAATAACATAATTTGTAATAATAGTTATCATCTGTTAGCGAATTATCCATCATTCGTTATTATCCAGGACCAACCATTACTTATCCGTTTTATTAACCGTTTTTATCTTTCATAATCCGTTCTTTCTCTTGAAAGGTGAAAAAGAAACAAAAGGAGGGCAGAAAATGAGCGAGAGTTTGGGGAATATACATACATGAATACAACTGAATGAATGCATGTTTTTAATTTAAATGTACAAGTGTCTAACTTTCACAAAGAATTAAGTCATGAATACTTCATGTATCCACTCCGTCTCCCATTGTCAAGTCGACTCATCTTCTGAAGTCCTAATCAGATTGAGAAGAAAAAAAAATCGATCCGACATAGAAAGATCATAAAGTGTAAAAAGCATGATTATCTTTCTCCTCTTTTCTCCATTTCATCTTTAGGCGATGAAAGCTGCTCTGAACACGGCTGCCGTTGAGTTTGGTCTGCTGACAAAGGTCGGGGATACACTCACAATCACAGACTTGTGCCAGTCGCTTGATGACATGAGACAACTCAATGCACACATGAAACTCGAGATAAACGACTTGGAAAAGGCTAAAGCCAATTTTGAAAAAATGGTAGGTGAAAGAATTAGACTGCAAAAACAACATAATACTTGACAAAGAGTTGGTATAATGTCCTTTTTGTTTTCAATTCAATGGTCCCACGTACACCAATGAAATATCCCTGTTAACAAAGTGTTTTCTATTCTGCCTTCACCTCTCCGGTTTCTCTGATGCGAATTGACTTTAAAGATAAAGACCAGTTCTGGTCATGCGATTGCATTGTGAAAGAAACGTTGTGGAATCGATCAGAAAAGGTTGATCATCTAGCATATAAGTATTGGTGTGTACTGCAAGGTTCTGGAATCATCAAAATGATAAGAAATTTGGCCCAGTCTTGGTAAAGTTACAAGCACTAGCTGTACACAGAAAGATGTATATGGGACTACGCGACCACGTGCGCGATATCTATTTGGTCCCAATAGATATAATAATTTACCAAATATATCAATTAGTAGGCGGTTTCCCGACTTTCCTGGCAAAATTTGTATCATCACGTATTAGTCAAAACATATTCTTTCACATGATTGGTAATGAGAGCTTCCATTTCATTTTTTTGAGAGAGGGGCGTTTCCAAAACTGGTCTTTACCTTTAAACTACGACTCTGAACGGTATTGGTGTCATATTCAATTATGTTGTATACTTCGATATTTGGGTCAGTTTTTTTTTTAACAGTGACAACTTATACATTTCAAAGAATGATGTGAAAATAAGATTTGTAACTGAATTTAAAATGGCCTCCTGCAAATATGTTCTCGCACTTCTGAATAATTATTTCGGCTCAACGGGCTTAAAAATCCTCATTGGACTCGAACAAATTCCTATTCAAAGTGATTAGAATGAAATTAACAATCACAATATAAATCAACAATTACCACCAGTGCCCCTCATGAAAACCTGCGACTGTTACTACACTGAATAATATATGAAATCGTTTTTTTAAAATCCATTTATTACGTTCTCTACCCTGTACAGTTGAAGACGAGTGATCCCCTTCTCGAGAGCGGTGATTCGGGTGACGATAGAAGGTAAATTGATTACTGTTACAATAAAGTGCTGCAAAGAAAGGCCACAGGATTACATCTTATCTGAAATCATAGCTGAATTCATTTCGATAGATTTAAAAAGTATCGATTGTAGGGATACAAGGAATGTGAGAATACAAACATGTGCTGCCATCATCAAAATAGAAAAATAGCCCATCGGACAACATAAAATTATGTCTTTCATCATTAATGTAATCTGTTTAGAATTGTCAGAAAGTGTGTATTCTTAAAATTCATGAAATTAAGAACAAAATATACGTTTATATGAATATCTCTTACGAATGTTCCGCATTGTTTATGTACATCACGTAGAAAGTATACTAAATAATCGATTCGATCGGATACATTTTTCAAATTTAACATGGACAACTAGAATACGATCGAAACAAAATCAGACTAAATTTATCAATTTTCTTCAACACTCTGGGATGATTTTTTTTTTGCAGTATCGGAGAGCGTGAAAGGAATGAACTGAAGGAGAATGTTAAAGATCTTCGATTCCAAACATACAAACAAGAACATCTAATCAAGAAACTCAGATACCAGCTCTCCGAGTAAGTATTACATTAAAAAAAAACATTCTGAATAAAAGGACACAAACCAGCGACATGATATTTCTATCAGTACGCCAGGGGAGTGTTTCACAAAGACTAATATCGACTTTAAGTTGGACTTAACTATGGCAGGCCATTCATGCCACTGGTTGCTCTCACCATTGTGATCTTTAGATACTATTTTTTTTCGTTCAATAATTAATTATCAAAAGAATCAGAGATATAAATTCTGTAGATTTGTGACCATGACTTGTACGTCCCTTGAGAGGCCAATGCCAGTAAATGGTGAGAAAAAACAGTGGCATGAACGGCCTGCCATAGTAAAGTCCAACTGAAAGTCGATCTTAGTCTTTGTGAAACACTCCCCAGTATTTCAAACAATTGTCTAAAGGGAGTGGTTAAAACAAAGGAAAGGAATTATTAGTGTGTTCAGAGAGAGTTATTTGCTTCTAATTATTCTTTGGTTGTTAGTGAAAACGCACTGAACAGAAAATGGAAGAAAAAAATTAGCCACACCCCTGCCTAGAAAAGATACATCTCTTTGCGTTTTGGATGATCATGATGTGTCGAACATTAGAAGAGATGGATAATTTGTAAAGCCTTTCAAAAAGCTTTAGAAATTTAATAGTATTTTTGAAAAACTTGAAATTGACAAAAGTGTAAAAAAGGAAGTGTTTTACAAAGGATTGGATATAATGATATACATACTCACAGATTGCATATTATAAAATTGTGTCCGTCTAGTAATTTAATTCATCATAACTTGTTATGATGTTATATGTTATAATATCCCTAACTCGTATTTACTTTCGTTTTCAGATTTCACGAGTTCATGTTAGAGAAAAGGGACACTATGTTTACTGACATGCCTTATGTCGACCGAGCCGTGGTCATGCGAATCTACTCCGATGTCGAGCTGAATACCATTGACATCGCTGACCTTTCCTTCTTACCTGACGCCCAGGTAGATGATGACGAGGATGAGATCGGGAAGGGTGCGTTCGGGAAGGTGTTCCTTAGGCAGTACAAAGGCGAGGCCGTCGCCGTCAAGGTACCGTACGTAAGCGAACGGGTGAAAGAGGAGGATACCGAGAAACGGATGATGCGAATCAAGGCCAACCATGCTCGTACGACCATGGAAGCCTTAGTCCACCTCACACTCGCTGACCACCCTTCTTTCCCGAAGACATTCGGTGTCGTTGACATTGACGGTGCTCCTTCCCTCGTCCTCGAGTTCCTTGGCGACAAGGAAACCGGTGCGGTCTTCTCCTCAGCCAGGCCATAAAACACCCTAGTCCGTCACTCACTCAGAGAGATTGGTTTGGCATCATCACAGACATCGTCAACGGAATACAGGTCCTGCATGCTAAAGGTCTCCTGCATAACGACCTGAAACCCAACAACGTTCTCTTGCAGTGGAACTACAGCGATAAGAGATGGCACGCTTTCATCATCGATATGGGCAAAGTATCCACCCAGACCATACCTCTCAAGCACCGCCACATGCCTGAAGCTGATCGAGAGGAGTACAAAGATGGCACCATGTACCAACATCTGGCTCCAGAATACATGTTAGACCAACAACCAATGTCTGTTCAAACTGACATCTACTCCGTGGGAAAGATGCTTGGTCGGATCGAGGGGAAAGTGGTGAAGAGTCGAATCCTGAGAGAGCTGGTGGCTGAGATGACCAACGTCAAACCTCGTCTTCGTCCATCCTGGAAACATATTGGGAAGGCCGTCGCCAAAGCCCAGAAGAAATGCCCGTCATGATCCAGTGCTCTGATATATTGAAAAAATTGTATTTGTAGTGTAAGGTAGCTAATATAAATTAATCATGCATTTGGAAGGAATTTTTGCCGATATATTCAGGCCTTCACATCTCAATTGCAGAATTCAAGCATAAAAATGAAGTTGTCTTTGAACGAGGCATTTCAGGGCAAGTTGACACCAACAACTTCAGAGGGCACTGTTCACAATATTCTAAGTAATTGATGAAAGAGAAATGAAGAAATGATTATAAGAAGGGTTTGGGTTTCGGATGAAATCAACTTGTATGGTGTTATGAAATAGAAAATAGGGAAAGCATATGGTCACATGATTTATTGAGAGTGATCTATCAATGTTTTTAGTACCGTAGAGATTCAAATCCTAAGTTAACCAGACTTTTGACTCTGTCTGCCCTCGAGGCCAGATGACAAAGCTGGGGAGCTTGAGAGCTTGAATTTTCAGGCGGGAAGGATATTGGTAGATCACGTGACCAGATGGTTCTAGACACGACGAAGGAAGACCCTATGGACTTCATTATCGTGCCGGAACACTGGAAAGGTCGATACAAAATGAATAATGCTACATTAGGAAACGACAAGTCAAAATGAAAACCAGACAAAGCTGTAAATCGATTTGATTAACCGTTTGACAAAAAGGTCAAAATATTAGCCAATATGTTGCTCTAAATACCGAACCAAAACAAAAGGTGTATCCCTGAACGAGATCGGTGGCAAACTTTGCCGATGATAGGGCAAGAAGAATTATATTGATCAGCTATTTCGAGCTATTTCGACTGCATTATTTGATATGCCAATATTATGTATTTGATATAGGCCGATTTTATGTTTTTATGTGACGAAATGTTATTTACGTATGATGTTGAGTTTATCTTTGGAATGATATTAGAAATGACTTTGGAAAGTTGACAGAACAGAGTAATGGCCAGAGAATGAATGATAGAGATAGTAAGAAGCTAAATGAACAGTTTGAAAAGCGTCTGATCACACTAATTATTGAGTGATTTTATCAAGTCCTTTAGTACTGCAGGAACCCACACCTCAAGCCACTTGACTGTTTGGTCCTTACAGACATCCAGAAATCTTAAAAGGAGTGGTTAGAATTCAACATCTTTCTTCGTTTGGAGTGTTTTCTGCGATTAAGTCTGTTTGTGATCCTGGTCGGAAGGATTGCTTGGGGTAGTGGATTTCAGGTGGGAAGGGAGTTGGTAGGTCACGTGATCGACGGTTCTGACCTGAAAGGTCGACAAAGGTCCTTTTGCTTCAGAACACGATTGTAAAGACGAAAGTTAAGATAGGCAGGAGCCAACGAGACTGAAAAGCTCAAGGAAATGTTTTAAGAAAAGCTTTTAAGGAATACATGATGATTTGAGATGTAAATAAAATTATTTATTCTATTCTACACACGTGCGTTTTGTTTCGTGGTACTACTTGTATAGGGGTTGAAACGAAAATATATTGTAGAATTGACAGGATGCTGATGGACAGATTATTTGAAGGGAGAAGAGAAAGGGCAGATAAGATGAGTAAGAGAGAGAGAGAGAGAGAGAGATTGAGTGGGGAAGACAGAAAGAGAAAAAGAGGTGGAGGGAGGGAGAGTGAAAATGAAAGAGAGGGAGAGAGAGAGAGAGAGAGGGACAGCTTTATTGATTACGTCTATACCAAGAAGCATAACTTTTGATCAAATTACACATAGTAATATACATGACTTGTATACAAAACAAAAATCATGAAATTAATTTTCATCATTTCAAGTCAATTATAATCTTATATATACTATAAACTATATAATATACACAACCAGGCCTAAAACAATCCACGAAAGACATCACAAGATTTGAAAATAATAACGGTCCAATTTCATTATATTTGACAAAGAGTTGCTATGTAATTTATGTATACTATTAAGAGGTATGTCGCA
Source organism: Mesocentrotus franciscanus (assembly GCA_037976565.1). Taxonomy (NCBI): domain Eukaryota; kingdom Metazoa; phylum Echinodermata; class Echinoidea; order Camarodonta; family Strongylocentrotidae; genus Mesocentrotus; species Mesocentrotus franciscanus. The sequence goes on from CP137675.1 coordinate 23,805,250, forward strand.
GTAACATATTGGTAAGGAAATTATACAATTATGTTTCTTGCGATTTGCTCCGTTGAGTGCAATTAGTACGGGAGCCAGGGGGGTCAACCTAGCTGGAAAGGAAACCAATTATCATGTGCACAGATGTAAAGATCGCATATCTCCATATAACAAATCGACCGTCTGGCATGTTCTAAGTGGTGGGTGTGGCCAAGGGGAGCCCCCTCCCCCCAAAAGCTGCCCTTTTGACGACAAATTAGTATAGGAAACCTTGAACCACCATGAGTTTGGTGTCATATGAAAGAGAATTAAATTATCTACATTTTGATACCTATTTCAACGAAATTAGGATTAATTTACATAGCAAATTTAAGTTAAAAACATGATTTTTGGTGATTTTTATCGAAATATTGAATTTTATCAAAAAAGATTATTTTTCATATATCAAAATTGGAAAGGTGCATTTTTTCATAACTTTCCAGGAATTTGCTTATGTACAATGAAAATATCCTGTGTGAGGGAGAGGCTTATATATTTTTTCAATAAAAAGTTATAGCAATCCAAAGTCATTGATTTGATTTCCACAAAACAACATTTTTGCCCACATGTGTATTAACTGTATGCATATACGTGCATTAGTGTATTAAGGACCTATTTGGTGTGTTTACATCGAGTTTTAAAGATAACTTTTAACTAAAACCTCTTATCACCATGTATTTGGTGTCAAAAGATGTATAATTAAAATACCGTCATCCTGATATCAATTTCAATGAGTGATGTAGTGTGTGAAATTTCGTTGAAAGAGGTATCAAAATGTAGATAATTTAATTTTCTTTCATATGACACCAAACTCATGGTAGTTCAAGGTTTCCTTACAATATTATTTATAAAATACTAATTTGTCGTCAAAAGGGCCGCTTTTTTGGGGAGGGGGCTCCCCTTGGCCACACCCACCACTTAGAACGTGCCAGACGGTCGATTTGTTATATGGAGCTATGTGATCTTTACATCTGTGCACATAATAATTGGTTTCCTTTCCAGCTAGGTTGACCCCCCCCCCTGGCTCCCGGACTAAATTCGAAAAACTGTAGTATGTTTGTAAGAGTTTTATATTCTTCGATTTTAAAATACCAAATAAATCTTTAATTATAGTTCAATTCAATATTACAACAAACATAATAACGTCAGTAAACATGATAAAGCATTGCACATATTCTGAAATTTAAAGTAAATAAATATATCATAATGATAATTGAATTCTCTCATTTATTCTAGATCATTAAATATGTTTTTAAAGCAGTCATTTAAATTTCGTATTTCTACGCACATCAATGCAGAGTAATTCCTCCTTTCATACATGGTAAAGCACATTTCGTGATAAGACAATTACTGTACACTAATCGGCAAAGAAAGACTAGCAATCATGGGTTTTGAGAATCAATGTTCTTTAGCAGTTGTTATGATTTAAAATTATCTGAATAAAAAAGATATCAACATTAGTTTTAATATAAGGTTTTTTTAATATAGAAATGGAGATGCTGCTAAGTGCACGTCAAAGCTAGGGCTTCAAATGTGAATTTTTTGTACAATGAATAGGCTACCATGTCGATTATTTATGCTTTACATTTATTCTCCTTGTCGTAGCTGGCGTACTCAGGATTATATTCGTTTGCCGCGAAGCACAGGGCTGCCGTCATGTCACACTCACACAATCCTTGCGCACATGCGTCATTGGCTTCCGCGTCTGCAAACAAGAAAATGATTTAGAACATTAAAGAGATGGAGGTTGGTCTATCGATAATGTCCATGGTAAGGTCAGGTCTCTAGCTGTCTTCGCCTACAATCTGACCCTGATAGGACACAGTTTCGAAACCGAATAACGTCTTTCACATGGTTAAACGTTAAAGGTTGGTCCCAGACGAAAAAGTATGGAATGAATGAAAGTTTAAGCTTACTCCAATAAACATTAAACTTTTGCCACTTTAATAAACAAATTGCTATTATTAATCAATGAATGAACTAATCTATTTGTTCGTTTTCGTTCTAATTTTTTGTCGTATTTCATTTAATGAAATAATAATGGAATGATGTTGATATTAAAATAATCTGATTTTATTTTATTTTATTTTAATTGAATTCATATGATTTGGAAGTATGAATACATTTAAAACATTACTTGTATTGGGATCCTAAATGAGCAACAACACAAAAGAAAGAAAAAAGTAAAATAAATGGAACTGAATTCGCAGGAACTTACCGCAGCTGATGGTAAGCTCTTCGGCGTAATGAAGCAATTTCCAGGGTGCTCTACACTCGTAAGCGTAGCCTCGTAAATATATGCGGGGGCCATTCGGGCAGGGTCCTCCCTTAGCCTCTTCCAAATCACCGTAGCAATTGTCATGTACCTGACAGCATCTTGTAAGACAAGAAGAATTACAAACAAAAATATTTAAATGGATGAATTTAATCGAAAGGAAATATTTAAACTAAAACCATTGAGCTACAAACAACTCATTTGCGTCGTTTAAGAATACTTGCGGAACTTTACAGTCTTCCTCGAAGGAGCATGGTTATTTTTACAACCAATGTGCAATATCAAGAACCCTTATAGAATAGTTTATTCTAAGAGTGTACACCATAAAAATACAGTTTAGCTAATAGTATATCAAGGGCATGATGGGATATTGTAATACATGAATGGATGAATGAATGAATAAGAAAAAGAGAAGACTTCGCTTTTTATTTGATATGATAGATTCATTCATCTCTACATGTTCAAAATGGCATATCAAATTGTCCTTGAGTTGGTTTATTTGCTATTTTGTTTTAAGCAATGGTACAATGAATACAAAAATATCTATCAGTTAGAATGACATTTTAAAAGTCACTGAAAAGGGGAAAGACACTTACATATCCACATCGTCTACTGGGGTGCCGAAACCTCCTGATCCGCAGAAGCAACCATATCCGTTGTATCTAGTACCGAATGAATGAGTAGCGCAGGATGCCATAGTCACGAAATTTATAATGGAAGCTTCACCAACCTTCTTATCCGCTGGATTGCCTGCCGCATAAACATATTGATATTAGTAAGTATACTAACTTTGATAGTAATGATAATGTATTACAACAACAATAATTAAAAAAAATCTCGTATTTTATGCGGGTCCCTTCAAAACATAATAATTATAGAGAAAATGCCGCATTCTATAGAAATATATGAAATAAATGAAACCAAGACATAACAAAAAAACAAACAACAAAATACAGGAATGTGATTAAAGGGGTCGTATTACATCATTAAAGGGGACTTCCATCCTAAAATCTAGTTAGTTTTAATAAAGGCAGAAATATGTGAGAAACAAATTAGTGACAGTAACTGTTTGAACCATATCCGATTGAAAATAAGAAAGCAATGGATTTTTGAAGTTGTCATCATTAAACAAAAATTGGCAACACTGTGACGTATCTTGGGAGCTCCTCTCCAATATTTTCTGTGCAGAATATTTCATAAACTGTCACTTTCTTAGTTATCAATGACGGCATAGATCTGTTTCATGCAGGGGTTGTTAAAAACATATTTGCTATACTTATATTTGAGGTGAATAGGGAAAAAATAATATTGTTGATCTTTTTTATAGTACAGGGCCGATGGGACGGGTCCTCGCAAGATACGTCACAGACTTGCCAATTTGTGTTTGATTGATCGCACCTTCTACATTCCTATTTTTAATAGGTTTTTGCTCAAACTTTCACTGACCTGTTTCTCTCATTTGTCTGCGTCTATTAAAACCAACTTAACATCAGGTTGGACTACCCTTTGAAGATATATTTGAAAGTTAAAGGGGCATCGTTATTACCCACGCTATTACCCACGCTATAAAAGAAACTAACGTGACACATTCAAATGGGGTAATATTAAAACACGACTCGACCTCAAGATGACTGAAATAAGATTTGATAAAAGAGTTCAATTGCAATGCAACACGGCACAATACAGCGGAATAAGGCATGGGACGCAAAGAAAGTGAACACGGTGAAGGGAGTGAAATTGAAAAGATAAGATAACATGAAAGGAGTCAAGAACGATGACAATTCTGATATAAACGACTAGTACCGTAATGATCATAATAGAATAACAATATTGATATTAATCACAACAGATGTAATTAACTTAAACCATTAACAATATTGGATAAGATGATGGAGAGTCAATATCATGTTCAGAAGGGCTGTATTAAATGCAAAGAGCGTTTCTAGTACTACAAGAAATTTCAAATGATTTTTATTTCTCATGCAAAACATAATACGATGAATACGTCTGTTACAAATAATATACAATGAAACGACAAATATAATAGAAATAGCACGAGAAAGGAGGAACTAACTAGAAGCAGAGCTTGTTGAAGTGTTAGTTCCTCAGATGCTATTTTATAACATATCTTGAACAAAGTATACTTAGAAAATAAAAGGCTCAATTTATAGACCACCGAATTCGACATCAGACTATTTTGAAAAGCTTGATATATGCCTTGCAAAAGTAATGTCTGAAAACATGAGCTGTGCTATTTTTGGAGACTTTAACTGTAACTTCATGAGTGATAAAAGAGATACAAATGCAGAAAAATTACAATTCATATTTGAGTGATATGGTCTTAAGCAATTAGTTAACCTACCTACTCGTATCTCTCAAAATACATGCTCAATTATTGACTTGGTTTTTGTCACTCTGAGACTGGCGTCTTTAAGACTAGCATTAGTGACCATTACCTAGTTTATACTGTGAGAGGTTTCAATAACAACCAAAAATCCGCAAAGGGCAAATCTACTAAATTTCGTTCGTTTAAAAACCTCGTTGTGAATGACTTCTTATTCGATCTACAAAGAATTTCATGGAGATCATGCATAAATGTTAATGATATTAACAGAGCATGGGAGACGTGGCTTAGATTATTTATGGACGTTGTTGATAAACATATGCCGCTCTGTGAGAAAAGAAAAAGAAATAATGCGTGCCCTTGGATTAACGAGGAGATTATTCAAACTATGCGCGAAAGAGATCATGCCCACGATGTAGCGTTGAAGATGGTTGACGACGCATCGTGGAAAAGGTACAAAGAACTAAAGAACAAGGTAAATCATCTTCTGAGAAAGGAAAAAAGAAAATATCACAGTGCTCAGATAGATGAAAGTAAAGGAAATAGCAAAAAGATGTGGCAGAGTGTCAAACATATTATTCCTAAATCTAAACAGGTCTTACCCTGCAGCATAGAAGTGAATGGGGCTAAAATTACAGATAATAAAAGTATTGCTCAAAGTTGCCCAACCATTAACCAATACCGAACTTGAAATATTTTTTTTTATATAGGACAGAGATCCATTTGCGAAATGACTCACCAAAATTATACTTTTCTAAACATGAGCTAAGAAATTGTATATCTAAGACATCGAATGCTTAAGTAAAATCTGCTAGCATAATTGCTCAAGTTTGACCATTTTCATGAAATATTCAATGATATCTTTTGTCAACCTTACATTACTGGCTGCCAGACGGCCTTTTATATAATCTGTCTGATTTCCATGTACAATCTCTCCAATGACTTTCTGTACCCTTGCAGCTAAAACCGCTGCCATTATTTTATAGTCATAATTAAGCAAAGTGATAGGTCTCCATTTTTTTAAATCGTGAGAATCACCTTTCTTAAACAACAATGTAATGATCCATTTCTGTTGTGTGTTCGACATCATTCCTGTTACATAACACTCATTCAAAGCTTCAACAACCAATGTTTTTATCTGCGACCAAAACACCTGATAGAATTCAATAGAGATTCCGTCTGATCCCGGTGTCTTATTTTTCTGCATTGCAAATACTGCACGTTTATATTCCTCTTCGGTAATTAATCCATCACACAATTCTTTGTTTTCGTTAGATAATTGATTAATATTTTGAAAACCAATATAATTGCTCATATTCTTGATATCATGTTTTTCTTTTTAAAACAAATTTGAATAATACTTTACAACTTCTTCCATAATCTCCTCATTTTTGCTAACAATTTTACTATCATTTCCACGTTTTAATTGTGAAATTTCCTTTTTTTTGCAATACTCTTTTCAAAACCCCCAAAATACTTCGTACTTCTATATCCTTCTTCCATCCACCTAATACGAGCTCGGATTCCAGCTCTTCTAGATTCATGTCTATAGATCTTCTCTAACCTCTCCTTTGTATCGGTGTACTTTTTTTCTACTTCTTGATCAGGTATACTGACATCAATTTGTTTTCCAAGTTCACACAATTTCTTGTCTAATGAAAACTTATCATTTTTCCTATCGAGTGATTTTGTTCTACAGAATTGTTGTGAAAATTCACGAATTTTAATCTTGAACATTTCCCACCTTTTTTGTGAAGATGAATCATCTTCACAAAAGGAATGGATAATTTCCGAAACTTTCATTTTGTAATTTACATCATCTAGCATGTCGGTATTCATTTTCCAATACCCTGGTCCTCTCTCATTTTGTTTAATACAAAATTTAAGTGTTATAGCATTATGATCAGTTCTAATTGCAGGTCGGATATATCAGTACACAATGTTTTTATCTTAATTTGTTTAGTTACAAGCCAAAAATCCAATCTCGAAGCCCTCTTGAGAGATATGTTTCTCCGTGTGTACTGCTTGATATCTAAATGCATTAGTAGTCTCCAGACATCGCATAGAGCATATCTTTTAACAAACTTTTTGAGATTTACGGGTGTCTTGTAATATCTGTTTTCCGTTCCTTGTACATCCTTGTGCATGTCTAGCACACAGTTCCAATCACCCCCTAGAATTAACCCACGGTCACTGTTATAATGTTTATTCATTTCAGAATTTAACTTTCGAAAGAAGCCTTCTCCATGTTGCTTTTGAGTAGGCGCATACACATTTATTAGCAATGAATCCATATCAAAATACGTAATTACACAAAATTACTACACACGATACTGATCGTAGTTCTGCATTATTTTTTCTTTGGCATTTTTGTCGATGTCTTTTGCTTTCGTTTGTTTTGTTTCACGTTCTTTCCTTTCAGAGGATGTTTAAATAACTCTGGTGATTCGACTGATATTTCTGACATATCGTACACTCCTTCTTCATCGCTCACCTGTCAGTCATTGTAATTTGAGAATTCGCTAAAATCATTTGCTAAATCTTTTGTATATTGTGCATTTACCCCACTTATCTGGACTCCAATATATCTCAATGAACATCTCTATTTTTGCAATTGTAATTATCTCTTATAATAAAGTTACTAACATTCTACCCTACTATGTAAAGTGCATAGAGATTTTATGAGTATAATCTTTACTCTACGCCTCATAGTTCCTACCTGATGCAAACGATATGAACATTGCAACGACCAGTATGCTGTAATGCATGGTGAGGCTTGTTTGAGAATCTAAGTCCAATGAAGTTTGGCAGATATCTTGATGGTCCTGACGCACTGGATGTTTCTACAACAGACTAGCCTCATATTTGTATATATACAAGAGCCATAGCGTAAGAACACATCGGTAGTTTCGTCTAATAACGATTATGAATAAAATTACAATTTGAAAACGTAAAGAGACATAATGAACAGATGGTGAAATAAACAGCTTTACGGCTGAAAGCAGATTTTTTTTAAATCACCGTATTGAAATAAATAAATAGCCTAGCAAAATAGGTACGTAAAGAGCCATAGCATTAATTAAAAATACATCGGTAGTTTCGTCTAATTACGATTATGATTAAATTACAACTTGGAAAACGTAAAGAGACAGAATGAACAGATGGTAAATAAAATTTTGAAAATTTTGAGAAAAAAAAAGAAAACGTAAAGAGATATTAATGAAATTCATCGGTAGTTTCGTCCAATTACGATTTTGATTAAATTACAATATGAAAATGTAAAGAGGCAGAAAGAACAGATGGTGAATTAAAATGAGTGCTGTTGAAGTTTTTGCGGTTGACACGTCTTCCAGCGGCAACAATATAACATATGATAAAGTAAACTAACATTTAATCAGTTTGTATCCACAATACCAGTAGAGCCTTGAACAAATACAACTTTGATTTGGTTATATGATACTAGTACCGCTACCTCTGCTACTACTACTTCTACTACTACTACTTCTACTACTACTACTACTACTACTACTACTACTACAGTTATTAATCCTACGACTACTACTTCTGCTTTTACTACTACTGCTAGTACTGCTACTTCTCCTAAAAGCACTGGTTCAACAACTGATACTAATAACATTACTACTAATTCTACTACTACTATTTCTACTTCTACTACTTCTACTACTACTTCTACTACTACTACTACTACTATTTATTCTACAGTTACTACTACATGTACTACTACTAATAATTCTATTAGTACTGATTGATATGGTTATGTGATAATTAAAACAAGAAGGATATGTCAAAGATATACATAGTGTGAAAATATTGTGGTCTACAGTCAAATGAAATGTAAACAGGTAAAGTTAAAAGGTATTATCTTTTCGGTGTCCCATATTTGTGTTATCATGAATCTTTGAGTTTGGACATGTGACATCAAATGCGCTATTTCACTATTTAGTCTGATGTTAGCGAATCAGAAATCATAAATCCTATGTTGTGTTTGGTAAAGGTATATAAGACAAAGATATAGCTTGATTTTGCCCTAATACAGTCATAAGACTACTACTGCTACTACTGTCACTTCTACTACCACCACTACTACTACTACTACTACCACTTATACTGCTACTACTACTACTACTACCACTTCTACTACTACAACTTCTTCTACTACCACCACTACTACTGTCACTTCTACTACTACCACCACCACTACTACTACTACTATTACTACTACTTCTACCACCACTCCTACTACAACTATTACTATAACTACTACCACTTCTACTACTACCACCACTAATACTAATATTACTACTACTACTTCTACCACTTCTACTACTACTACCACCGCTAATAGTACTACTGGCACTACTACTACCACCACCACCACTACTACTACTACTACCACTACTACTACTACCACTACTACTACAACGCTCACAACTATTATTCCTCCTACTCCTCCTACTACTGCTACTACTAATTCTACTACTGCTACTGCTACTACTTCTACTATTACTACTAATATTCCCACTACTTCTACTACTACTACTACTACTCCTACTCCCGCAAGTTCTACCGCTATTCCTGCTAAATCTGTAGCTATTACAGCTTGTATTATCACTACTGCTTCTACTTAAGCTACATCTATTTCTACAACTAAATGTAATACTGCTGCTACTACTCCCACTACTACTAGCCTTACTACTACTACTCCTAATACTACTACTACATTAAAGATATGTCAAAGCTATACAGAGTGTGAAAATTATGGCCTACAGTCAAGTGAAATGTAATCAGGTAAAGCTAAACAACATGAGGGTAGTCCTTACATATTATTTTTTATTTTATCCAAGGAAGATCTCTCCAAATAATAACCGTAGTATGAATGGAAGATAACTATTTTGGAAAGTGCTTTGAACTGAAATTCTTTTTATTCGTTTCTGAACTGCACTGTATTTCTTTTAACTAGTTAAAGATATGTTGTTTTTTAGAACTAGGTCATTATTTAGTCTGATAAGCGGATCAGATAAAATAAATACTTCTACAGTTATTACTACTATACTGCTACTATCAATCATACTATTACTACTATTGCTCCTGATACTACTCCTATGCTCCCACTATTACTATTACTACTACTACTACTACTACTACTACTACTACTATTACAATATTACAGTACTACCACTACTACTATTACAATATAACAGTACTACCCCTACTACTTTAACTTCTGCATCTATATCTGCCTAAATGCAAAACCACACAAGGTCAATTTTCAATATCATTTATGGGCATGAAAATATGGAATAGTATACCATATGATTTAAGAGGAATACGATCTAAAAATGCTTTTCGGAAGGGGTTAACGATACATCTAAATACTTTGCGTTAAACGAAAGTTAAGACTTCTTAAAATGGCAAAAAAGGAATCTCAGATTAGAGAATTTCTAAAAAGATCACTAGATAATGTTGTATTTTTAAAATTACGTTTGGTTCTGATACCGAAGTCAACACACACTTGACTTACATGTATATATTAAGTAAGAAATATTTCTAAATAACTATTCTATTTCTTTGTTTACTTTCACAATAGTTAAATGTTACATGTATATATATGTGATATAGTATAGTAAAAAATAGTTTTAAAATTCTTGCCAAAGACAGGGAACCAGACTCGACTAGCACTTGTGCTAACTTCTGGTACCCCCTTTAACAACAAAAGTGTACACATAATCTTGTTATTCATTTGTATATAACATACTTTGTAAAACAATGTTTATATTTTTCATGTGTAATGTTATCGATCTTGTGTTATATTGTTATACTTTATGTAATCATGCTTGATACATTATGTTTTTTACTTGTTATAATTTTTGTTGTTAATAAACTCAAACTCAAACTCAAACTCAATTATTACTTCTACTACTACTTCTCTCCAACCAATAGACCAGTTCGTAGATACAATCTGAGCATGCGCAGATAAAGGTCACTTGTACAAAATTGTAAAACCCACTGAGACTATTACTGGATACATGCTCACGAAAGTTATGTTATTATTATTGATGCATGCACATGTGATACATTTTATTGAACACAGGCGGAAGTAATCCTTTCAAGAGGGCAAACAAAGAATCACCTCCATGACTTTAGCTGTGATTATTCCAAAAGGCACAAAGTGGGATTTATCTATGTTTAAAAGATCTGTCGATATTTGGGGTTATCTGAACACTTGAATTGTATATTTTATACTCAAAAGATGGCTGTACGTGATATAACTTTCAAGCCACATCGTTCTCATACTAATGCACTGTTTCATGATCTCACATTATTGAATTTTTAAAAATTGTATAAATTATCTATTTGTACTTTTGTGTTTGATTTGATAAATGAACGATTACCTCATTCCTTAAAACATTATTGCAGTATGATACAGTGGCGGATCCAGGGGCCGGGGCCCGGGCCCCTCCCTAGAAAAAAACAGGTAAAAACACCCTTTTTGAAGAAAAAGAAGATGGGCCCTCCTGGCGCCCAAGGGGTGGCGGTGGAAAAATTACCCTTCCCGTAGGGAAAAAATTTTCGGGTGCCAAAAAAAAATGTGCTCACTACCCCCGCCCACTGAGCAAAAAATCGACCGGCACGATTTTCAAATTTTCGCACGAAGTGGGCCCCTTTTTAGGCCCCCTCCCTTGCCGCCGGCTGGATCCGCCCCTGGTATGATACAACATGAATATTCCACAAGACAAAAAACGGGTCGACAATTACGTCTTCCTTTATTCAAAACAGACCAAGGAAAGTTTTCTGTTTTGTTTGTTGAGAGTAATTTTTGGAATATGCTTCCTACTGATCTAAGAATTGAGAGATCAGGAACCTCTTTCGTATAAAACTTACACAATTACTCTTAGGTAAAAAACCACGAATTACAACCTTGTAATTTTATAGGAACCAGTCTCGTTTTTTTTATTGTAATATTATACACAAATCTTATTTATAGGATTTGGAAACCCATCGTGTATTTTTCAATAAACTTTATTTTAGGCTTTAGATAACGAGAGTCAAACTCGACTAGCACATGTGCTATTTTTTACTCTATTTTACCATCGATCACAAACTCATTGTAAATAGTCATGTATTGTTTTACTCTTGACACTAAATTTACTTACAATTATTTTTAAAATAATTTTTATAATGTACGTGTATATCGCTGTAGAACATGTATTTTTATGATTCATGTCATGTATATATGTTATATTGACATTGTCATTGTACATTTATATATATCTTTTTTTTTCAATGTTTTCAATGGTGGTGAATAAATAAATTCAATTCAATTCAAATGCGCTAACTACGAACTGGTCTATTTATTACTGTTCTTTCTCCGGACCCTGCAAATCTCGTTACTCTAACATTGTGAGTTACCCATTTACACCTGAGTAGAAAGTGGCAATTATAGATTAATATCTTAGCAAAGGACGTTAGTCCTGGGCCAAGATTCCGACCATCAACTGTTGGATCTATAGTCAATGACATGAACCACTATACACCACAGCTCTTCAGTTGTCTTTTTACATAGAACTGCTTCTTTTTGAAAAGTGCGGAAGTTGGTTTACAGGTGTAGGGATGAATTATTGATGGGATATGCCCCCATAATATTAAATACAGTCTCCCATCTCTCCCACTATATACCAACCACAGTCTCTTTAAGAATTTGTGCCTGTGCCTCTTTCCGTTTCTCTTTCCCTCTCTCTCGTTTCTGGCTGCAGCACACCCGATATTCAAGCACATTTACAAGGCCAGTAGGTCAGTTGCACTTGATACATTACAACACACCTGGACACCGTTGACATACGCGCGCACCCTCCTACACACCAAATTTCACACTCCCACACACCCCACCAACACTCACCTTTACTGATTGTGGAAAGTGTAAAAATTCCTCATTTAAACTTTTGGCACGTCAACAACGTACCCTAGACATACTCTTACTCTTAAAACTTGTGTAGTAATTGCACTTTAATTGCACTTAATTCGAATAAAGGCTGATTTATTTGGAGAAAAAAGTCTTCAATTATAAATGGAACGACTTTATCCAATATGACTGATTAAATATTCATTGATTGTCATTACCTGGTAAGACATGTCGGATCACTAGAGTCCTGATCTCGACTACGCATGCTTAATATTAGAGTTCAATAATTAAACTGCACAATGCTTCTGAATTGAGAGTATAATTCCCTTTATTGTACAAAATCGATGAAATCTCGAAAAACACATTTGTTTGTCTCCAGTTCGATCCACAATCATCTTTTTTCATACCCCATGCTTCCATTTTCTCTAACCTCAGGAGTTACCGTTCGGTGTGAGTGTGCAGCCAATCATTATTATGCAAGTAAACTCCAATTAGTGGAGTGAACTTTACCCAAAATAGTTATATCATATTATACACATTTTAACAATTTAACGTGAAATCTCTATAAGAGAGTGGCACACTTGTGTTTCTCTTACCAAAAGGGATGTCCTGCCTCCTTCGTATTATTGCTAATATTTTATGACATCTGTTGTGATGAAATGCTATCATATCCTTCTATAATTTAAAACCTTTCTGTATATTTTTTTAATTCGAAATATTATATTTTAAAGTAATTACTCCATATAATCAAATAATTAGTGCTCAAGTAGTTATTTAAGAATACTGCAATACTTTTAAATGTCAAAATCATTGTAAACCCGTAAAGGATAAATTAATCATTTAAAGGATGATGCTTACTTGTAATGCTAAATTATAAGTATGTATAATAGAGGCGGCGGAGCATTTTCAAAAGCTGGGGGGGGGGGCACCAACAAAACATGGCACTTTCTGAAAAAAAGTGGCACCTACAAAAGCAAACCTCAAATTGAACATACACCATTTTTAGACATTAGTATATACCCCTCCATCGTCATGATTGTGATTACACTACCAGGGATGACATCAATATTTGTTTCTCTCTTTACGTGGTACAAGGTATTGCTTAGGCAGCATACTTTGCAGTTTGGTGTTATGGTCTAAATATTAATTTTCGAACGTAGGAAGCGAGCGAGCAAACATTTTAAGATTTGTGAGGACGCAGTACCAAAATTACATCTTCTCTATAAGATGTAAAAGAAACCCTGATTATTTTTAAGCACAATCTAATGAAGAAAAACTGAAAAGTCTTTTATAAGTGACATAATTATAATAACTATAACAACGAGCGAGCGTAGCGAACGAGCTCCAGGAAAAAATAAAGAAAAACGGGCTCTAAGTCGCTTTGAATTAGGGGTGCATGTTATGGAGAAGGGAAAAGTAGGTCCTTATCAGAAGGGAAAAGGACAGTTATTAGAAAAAAAGGTGCACGTGTCAAAGTATAAAGGGCAATAATCAGAGTTGAAAATTAGGCACTTCTTGCACCTAAAAAGGTACACTCAACAGAGATGAAAAAAGGCACTTGTGAAAACGGAAATCGGGCATCTATTGGAGGAAAAGGGCACTTATCAGATTTTAATAGGGGCATTTATCAGATGTAAAAGGAAGCATTTTTTTAAAGGGGAAAGGGCTTAAATATAACAAGGAAAAGGGGCACCTATTCGAAGGAAATATGGTACTTATCAGAAAGGAACAGGGGCACATTTCAAAATAAAAGGAGCACTTATCAGAGGTGAAAAGTGGCATTTAAGAGAAAGGGAAGGGTTTCTTGTTACAAGAGAGAAAGGGCACTTATCACAAGGAAAAAGTGCACTTATTAAAAAGGAAAAGGGGCTCGAGTGAAAGTAAATAAGGACAAATTATCAGAGGTGAACAGGGGGATTTCTCGCACCTGAAAAGAAGCAATCACCAGAAATGAAAAGGGGCACTTATTACAATGGAAAAGGGGCGCTTATTATAAAGGAAAGGGACATTTTTTGAAGGTAAAGGGGCACCTGTCAGATTTTGAGAGTGGCAATTATTCGGGTTGAGAAGGGGCATTTATGGAAAAGGAGTATGCACTTATCAGAAGGAAAAAGGGTCACGTGTCAAAATAAAAGGTGCACTTATTCGAGGTGAATAGGAGCACTCATCAAAGAAGAAAAGGAGCACTTATTAGAAGGGGAAGGGGCAATTATTACAAATGAAATGGGGCACTTGTCAAAGTAAAACGTGTACCTCTAAAATTTGAATAGGGTCAATTACCAGAGATGAAAAGGGCACATATGGGAATGGAAAAAGGGATACTTATTGCAAAGGAAAAGGGGAAGTTGTCGAGGGAAAAGGGGCACTTATCAGATTTCTATTAGGGACATGCATGAGAGGTTAGAAGGAAATTTATGAGAAAGTCTTATGAATCTTATGAAAAAAGAGGGGGGGGGTTGCACTTATCACAAGGAAAGGGGCACATATTAGAAGGGGAAGGTTTACAAAGGAAAAGGGGCACTTTGGGGGTACCTGACAAAAGTGGGCACAGTACCCCCCCCCCCGAGCGCCGCTTCTGTGTATAGTTATGTTTAATCTGCTCTTTATAACACCCCAGACTCAATCTTGATGATAGAAACATATTTTTCTAGCTTACTTATTTTCAAATTGTTATTTAAAAAAAAAAAAATTCTCATTCAAAATAATCTTGATAACGTCAATGATGCTTTACTGATATTATTAAATAGCTCACTCACTTATTCTATGTCAAGTATTTGTTATATCCTTTTTCTATCCCATCCCTCTGTCTCCTTTAAATTTTTAAAACCTCTGTATTTGAATCTGATTCTGAATATTTGTTACTATTTCTCAGGCTGTGTTATATCATGTATTCCATAGGGTAATTTATATTGTAATTCAGTCCTAAGGCTGCTAATGTGAATGCTTTGTGCAATGAATAGGCTACCATGTCGATTATCTAGGCTGTAGGCCTACATTTATTCTCCTTGTCGTAGCTGGCATACTCAGATTTATATACGTTTGCCGCGAAGCACAGGGATGCCGTCATGTCACACTCACACAATGCTTGCGCACATGCGTCATTGGCTTCAGCATCTGCAAAAAAGAAAATGATTTAGAACATTAAGGAGATGGTGGTTGGTCTATCGGTAATGTCCATGGTATGGTCAGGTCTCTAGCTGTCTTCACCTACAAGCTGACCCTGAAAGGATCCAGTTTCGAAACCGAGTAACGTGAACGTCTTTCGCATGATAACGGTAAAGGTTGGTCCCAGACGTACATGTACATAGTCACATCTGATTGATACGCGTATGTAACAACCCAATTACACACACACACACACACGCACACACACAAACATAAATGATATTACAACGTCCACAAATTGCTTTTGATAATCTCGGCATATTGGTATTGGTATTGGTAGATCCGCCTTAACACGGAATTCGATATAAGTTTAACATGAGTTAAAAAAAAAAAAATAATAATAATTAATTAAGCAACAACAACAAAAAAGATGCAAAATATTAAAATGGAATTGAATTCGCAGGAACTTACCACAGCTGATGGTAAGCTCTTTGGCGGTATAGAACCAACTCCAGGGTGCTCTACAATCGTAAGTGTAGCCAATGGTAATTAGTTCGGTGTCCGGGGGGCAGGGTCCTCCCTTAGTCTTTACCAAATCGCCGTAGCAATTGTCATGTACCTGACAGCATCTTGTAAGACAAGAAGAATAAAAAACAAAAAATATATAAATCTATGAATATAAAGGAGGGGTGAAATCCAAATATAAGTTGATTCCTGTCGATGTGCAGGGTTGCATACAACTCATATTTTGTTATTCAAACATCTAAAATATATTTCATAGATTTTTTTCAATATTTTTTAAAATAATTTTCTCAGACCTGCTATGCTTCGCTCTAAAAAATGCTCCATTTCTCATTCACCTTGTAACATCATCTGTCAATCATTAGTGAGCTAACAAGAGACAATGGTATGTAGCTTCACCAGAGCTGACCACCTGTTTACAATAGACTATACAATACCAACAGAGAAGTTGCTATGTCAGACGTGCTGTAGCATCACCAGGAAAAGAAAGGTAATGTGGAGGTATTGTATGAAAGAATGCAATTCTTGTATGAGCATGTGCTGAGCTGGGGGAAGTAACATACCACTGTCTCTTGTTAGCTCACTAATGATTGACAGATGATGTCACAAGATGAATGAGATCTGGAGCATATTTTTAGGGTGGAGCACAGCAGGTCTGAGAAAATTATTTATTTTTTCTTCAAAATCTATGAAATATATTTTAGATGTTTGGATAACAAAATATGAGTTGTATGCAGCCCTGCACATCAACAGGAATCAATTTATATTTGGATGTCACCAGGGGGGTGTTTCACAAAGACTAAGATCGACTTTAAGTTGGACTTAAGTATAACAAGCCGTTCGTGCCATTGTTTGCTCTCACCATTATGATCTTTAGACAATATTTTTTCCTTCAATAATGAATTATCAAAACATGTATAGTTTTGTAGATTTTTGCCATGATTTGTACGTCCCTTGAGAGACCAATGCCAGTAAATGATGAGAGCAAACAATGGCATGAACAGCCGTCTATACTTAAGTCCAACTTAAAGTCGATCTTAGTCTTTGTGAAACACCCCCCAGACCATTAATTGAAAGGAAATATTTAAAAGAAAACCATTTAGCTACAAAGAACTCCTTTGCTTTGTTTAAGAATACGTGCAGAACCTTACAGTCTTCCTCGAAGGAGCATGGTCATTTTACAACCACTGTGAAATGTCAAGAACCCTTCTAGAATAATTTATTCTAAGACTGTATACACCCCCAAACAAAAAAATACAGTTTAGCTAATAGTGCATCAAGGGTATGATGGGGCACGGTAATGAATGAATGAATATTAAAACAAAAGACTTCGCTTTTAATTTATTTGATATGATAGATTAATTCATCTCTACATGCTCAAGATGGCATATCAAGAATATATCGTATGGCAAACGGCGTGAAAAAGATTTAGTTACAAAACGCATTAGTTTTCCTTATTGTATAAAATGACCGCAATATTGATGTTAACAACAATGAGCAGGAGGAGACATTCTTTCAAAACACGAGGCTTGTGATGGAATGGGGTCACCTTAGTAGACCGAAAAGGTACATGAGACCGACGGTACATGAGACCGACTGCCCACGAGGCCAACAGCAACGTGACGGATGGACCACAAGACCGACAAAACACAATACATGTAATATCAGGCGCGGATCCAGGATTTCTTAGGGGCCCAAATCTGAAGTTGTGCGAGCCAATATTGGTACGTAATGGTGACCACTAAAGCAGTGGCGTAATGAGCATAATGTTTTTTTTGGGGGAGGGGGCACAACAAAAATCCGCATCACCCCGACCACTCTTACATGGAGGCCCTGCTGTACGTTTTTCAAAGTGGGGGGCTGAATTATCTACGATCAGGTAGAGCGTAGCGTAAATTAGCGTGGGGTCTAGGGGCAAAGCCCCGGCGGGGGTCAAGGGGCGGAGCCCCTGAATCTCAGGGCGTATGGGCATTTAATTACGGTGAAATGAGCATATTTTTATACTTTATTCGTGACACTGGTAGGATACTAATTGGCGTGGAATCCAGGGGGCGGAGCCCCAAGAAGCTCAAGAGTTTTAGGCAGATGAGCATCAAGGGTCCCGCCTTAGGGCCCTTGATGGGGTCCAGGGGTAGAGCCCCCGGAAGCTCAGGGGTTTTAGGCATTTAATTACGGTCACATGAGCATATTTTTATACATTATTTATGACACTGGCAGGACACTAATTGGCGTGGGGTCCAGGGGGCGGAGCCCTAGAAGCTCAGGAGTTTTAGGCATTAAATTACTGTCAGATGAGCATCAAGGGGCCCGCCTTAGGGCCCTAGGTGGGGTCCATGGGCAGAGGCCCCGGAAGCTCAGGGGTTTTTGGCATTTAATTATAGTCAGATGAGCTTATTTTGATACCTTATTTGTGACACTGGCAGGTCACTAATTGGCGTGGGCTCCCCTTTCCCTTTCCTTCCCTCTCTCTCTCTTTTAAGTCGCTGGGGGGGGGGGCAAGGGCCTCTCGGTCCCCTCCGATCCGGACGTTGTTGGCCGCATTAATCGCAACTGATCTCCCCTTCTTTTCATTCTTTTCTTTTCTTCTTCCTCATTTTTGTTCTGTTTTAGCTCTCCTTTCCCTTCCCCCTTTTTTGGGCGGGAATTGGGGGCAAGGGCCTGTTGGCCCCCCTCCCCCGATCCACAACTTCTTGGCGGGAAAATCGCAACAGATATCCCCCTTCTTTACTTTTCTCCTTTCTCTTTATTTCCTTTTCTTTATCTCCTCTTTCCCTTCTTTTCCTTCTCTCTTTCTCTCTCTCTCAATTTTTTTTGGGCGGGGAGGGGGGCAAGGCCCCCTCCCCTGGATCCGCGCCTGGTATATATACAGAAAGAAGGTAGTAGAATGACCATCACATGGGTATGGTTAGTGAATACTCAATATGTTGTCAGAAGATCTTCGATACCGATAGTGTCGATCTCTTGGGCTGTAACAAATGCAGTTGCTATAACGAGACAATGAAAACGCACATTACAATACAAATTGCTACACTATTACTACACCAGAAATACTTTTCGAACAAGATATAACTTCGTTCGTCACCCTCTGAAATTAGCGCACAATCAAAACATGGTTTAATCCGCAATACAATGAGCTATTAAAATTGTCATTGAGTTGATTTATTTGCTATTTTGTTTTAAGTAATGGTACAATGGATACAATATATAAGAATGACAATTTTAAAAAGTAACTGAAAAAGGGAAAGACACTTACCTATCCACATCGTCTACTGGGGTGCCGTAACCCCCAAATCCACAGAAACAACCATATCCATTGTATCTAGTACTGTATGAATTAGTAGCACAGGATGACATATAGCCGAAATTTACAAGGGAATCTTCATGAACCTGCCTTTCCGCTGGATTGCCTGCCGCATAAATATATTGATATTCATAATTATGATAGTAGGTATAATAACTATGATAGTGATGATTATGTGTAACAACAACAACAATAATAATGATTAATGATAATAGTGATAATGTTAATGATAATAATTATGATAAAATAAAACAATAATAATAATAATGAATAACTTTAATAATACGAATAATGATAATGATCAAGATAAGGTCATAATGGTAATAATAACAATAATAATAATAATAATAAAGATAATAACAATAACAATAATAATACACATACTAAGAATATTAATAATAATAATAACAATTGATAAACATATTATGATTATAATGATAATAATATTGATATATCAAGATTCAAGAGAAATAGCTCATAAGGTTGAACCAGACTGTCCCCTTACATGCATATGTGGTCTTATATACCGATTTATATAGACAGTGCATATGAGATATGACTTTCAGAAAGATTTTGTATCTTTTTAAATATTGGTCATAAGACCTCACAGTTCTCAGGATGGAGGGGGTATACCCTCGTAAGTTATAATTGAACCTAATGCATCAAGAGAAGGAACCCACCCTACGTACTGTGTCCCGCTGGGATATGTTAATCATATTGATATGTTTTCCATGGTAGGGTATACAAGGCGGCTGATCTCTCTTCCCAAAATATCATTTTTTTTCCATTAAGTTTTGCGAGCGAAGTAAGTGAGCAATCACCGTTCGTTCGGTTGTTTTTATTGCATTGACGACTTTTGTCAATGCCTTGTTTTCGTTCGCGCTCTGAATTCTTCTTCTTCTTCTTCCCTAAAATCTAATTCGTTTTGCACGCAGTGCTTGTTAATCCTATCGAGGTCCCTTTCTCCAGCCTGATTCCTTACAAATTTCGTGGGGGTAATATCTGACATCCAATCTAGGTGACCTGAATGTTTATTTTCCAAAATCAGTCATGCGTAACCGTCCAGGCACCATTTTGTCCGTTTCTGGTCCGTTTTCAGGCCTTTCTTTCTTCCTTCGTATCATTGCTATCCTTGATGCTACACACTTCTAACATATTCCTCTACATGATCTAAGAGATGTTCTTTCATCTGTGACGTATAACCTGGCCTTCAAAATGACATATTCATATTCTAAATTGAAATCCGAAATCTACTCCGTCAAAAATCGCTAATATTCTTTAGAACTTGACCCCTAAAAATCGAAAATTGCCATAACTTTCTCATATCAATTCCGTTTTTTCTCAATTTTTCACAGTAACTTTATCTGATCATTGCACATAGCAAGGCTGAATTTCAAGCACTAATGATTACGTATGATATACAAAGCGCCCTCTAGATTCTTTGAAAATGGCTTACCTTCTGTAGCCGTAGCTCTATCGTGCCTGGCCAAACCCATACTCCGTTGGGATTTAGAAACTTCAAAATATGCCCTTTCCAGCCAATAAAAATGTACACCCTTTCACTGACCAACTTTGCGAAAATTGCTGTTGAAAATCATGTTTTCCGGGAAAATTCCGAAAAAATTCAACTGGTTCTCAAATTGTACCTAGGTCAATGCAACTAAGCAGACATTTGCATTCATGCATGTGACAACTGGCTGCCAAGTTTGATAACATTTGATGACGTCATCGCCAAGTTATCACCCAAATGATTAATTGACTATGCATTACATTACAATGCGATTCAAGCTTGCAGTACATTTTGCTCAAATGAAAATGATGTCAGAATGACCGCAATGAAATGCCTTTCGAATGATTCCAAATATGGCACATGTTCACACGGGCAATTTTGAGTTAATCGCATTTGAACGAGGGCCACAATACGGATTCCGTTGTAGTAAACCAGCCAAACATTTAAAAAAGGCTCTAGAAAAAGATTTCATGGCCTTTCGGGGTCATGCATGGCCTCCATGCTTAAACTCTTACAAAAAATACTAAGGAATAGGATGAGGATGGATGAGTTTAAAGTATACAAAAAACCTGTTAAATATACATTTGTTTGTTAGATATTAGTCATATATGTATGGCGCAATGAAACATTAATTTGTATTTTCAGCTGCATACACCGCGGTATGTTCGGCGTTTCAAAAGGGAACAAATGCCGTCCATGCTATCATTCCGGGTTTCTTTTTTAATTTGGAAGTGTGGTTTTATTGATTGTTCATTAACCCTATCCAGTGTATTTACAAACAAAGAATTTAGTTATCAGAATCGGTTTCATATCCCTTTTTGAATGGTGTAAAATTCCATCACATTTATATACACTAAACTCATTATAATTTGAGAAATAACAGCATTGCAATTATGTTCATTCTTTATGGGATGTCGTCTGCTTGGGCAGTATTGGTTCATATTGTGACGGCATTAAAACATCGTTATTTTTGTGGTGAATCTCTCGCATATCCCAGATGCTATGGAGGTGGTTTTATTTGTATTTTTATAAATCACCCGATATGTAGTTGACCTAAAACTTGTACCATGGCCATCTATTAGCTTACCAAATTTTAGTGATACATTATTTGCCATATTTGTGATTTTCTTTGAACAGGCACTTTAAACATATAATATATGTTGTCCTGCCAAGAACAGAAGAAAAAAAAGATCAGATAATGTATTGGATAAGTCATTTTGTGATGAATTGATGTCTTTTTACAGGATGCAGTTTGAGTGGAAACACACTGTACATGTACCGGATATGGAAATTCCCACATATTGACAATACAAGTCCATGGGCCAAACTAAAAAGGCACACACCATCTGAGACACAATCTTTAAATGATTGTTTTCTTTTAGTTAGGACCCTTCCCTATCAGAATGTGCTTGTTGGCCCTAAATTTTGGGTTGGATGTGCCCACTAGGGCTATTACCATGTTAACGGATCAAGAAAATTAAAATATTTGTAGAGAAAAGACCCCCCAAAATGACACACACACAAACAAAAAACAGAAAAACCTGAAACTGATTTTAAAAGAAATTTAAATAAAGGTTTGCATAATTTTAAATGACGACTTTTTCTTTTCTAGGACCCTCAGGTATGATAAACTGTCTGGTTGCCATAAGGTAGGTAATGGACATGAGCGCTGGGCCGTTATGAGGAAAATGAATCAAGAAATATTGGAATTTTTACTGAATATTATGATTTTCAACAACATGAAACAAATCTTAAGCATCTAATAGCTTTAGTCCGTTTGATTAAAAATAAAATTTGAGTCATTTCAAGTAACAAAATAAGGCTGTTGCCATGGAAACGGAATGTTTAAGAAGTTGTTATCTTTGACCCCCCCCCCTCAACAAAATAAAAAAAGAAATATAACTTATCAACACAAAATACAAAACAATTTTATAATAACCACATTTGTATAATTTAACAACAAATACAAAAACAAATGTAAGCATCTATGTCTGTGGAATTTTAGCTACCAGTTTGAATGAAATCCAATCATAGCCATTTGACGTCACGATAAGGAAGAAAAAATGTACTGAAAATCGTATTATAAGGAATTACATATTTTGGAAAAAATATTAATGTAACTGAATAATATGAAAAAGAAATAGTCGTGTCTGTGTACAAGAATGTCCAACTGTTTAACTGATTAAAATCCAGATACAGAAGATAGTTTTCAGGTAAAAGTCACGTCTAATAGAGCAGTTGCCATGACACCCCATTACAACATGGATGTGTTACCAAAGTTCCATCCTTATGTCCCATTGTAAAATCTTTCGAGAAAACCAATCACAGCAATGATTGTTGCTGAATTTGAACAAAAAACGTTTTCCATTGCTGCTCTTTAATATGACAATGGCATGGAGTGACTATTCACTCTTTCAAGACTCATAATGAGGGATCACCTCGTTTTAGAGTTGATTCCACGTTAAATTGAAGTGGAATCCAAACAAAGTAGTAGTTTAAAATACTCTTTTGGGAGTGAATTCCTATATAATCTTGATTCTGTGTAACGACTGCCCTTCCAGCTACCTTGCACAGGTAACTGATGTTTGAAATCGGTCTCTAACTCGAGAGTTGTTGTGCCTGTGGAGGCATGCAAGACTTTTTCAGCCGTGGGACCATGACTGATTTCTTCATCTCTAACGGGACAACAACTGACTGGATAATACATTTGACAATATTCGTAATTGGGTGAATCAGTTCATGCAGGCACTTCTTGAGGACGGAGGTAGGCAGAGTATCAAGGTCACAAGATGATGACGAAGTAGACTTTATAATGCCTTTGATCTCTTCCTCTGGGACCAAATAAAATTCTTCCATTTTAGGGCCGACGGGTTTGATGATGTCGACTGACAAGTCTTCGTGAATTCCATTGTCTAGTTGACTCATCAGAGTTTGTATCTTCTGAAGGAAGGAGTCAGCGAAAGTGTTTGCCAGTTTTGTTGCCCGCACCGGGCCAGCAGTTCGCCCGCGTCACCATCAGAACTGACCTCCCGCCCCCCATGAAACGAGAGCGTGGACGACTTGCTGCAGTGGCCTACACGCTACGCAAGGAACGCAACCTGTCCACAAGAATCCGTATCAACGGGACTAAAGTTTTCATTCAAACAAGGAAGCCAGCATCTGGGACAGGACCTCAACCTAAATGGACAAACTGGGAAGATAAGTAATCATTCATGTATCTTAATTGTGTTATGGACTTTAATTCAAAGTTGTTATTGGAAAAAAAATAATGATTTAAATTAAGACCCTTTTGTTTTGATGAACTGAATCTTAAAGAAAACATTGATCTACTGAACAGTAATGGACTGAATGATATACAATGTTGTTTTAGTTAAATGGAATGTGAGATTGTAAACTGTTTGAATTTTGATAGTTTTGCAAACGAAAAAAGATCTCTGATCTTAATGAATAGAAATGGAGTGAATTACTTTTGGTAAGTTTAAATTTGAATGTGAAGATATGAACTGTTTTGAATTTCAAAATTTTGACATATTTGCTAATGAAAATCATTTTATTACATTTACATTCATCATAACTTGTTTTGGAAAACATTGATAAATTGATCTAAGGAACAGAAATGGACTGAATGATGAATAAAAATGTTTAATTCAATGTGAAGTTTGGGAACTGGTTGTGAATGTTTTTGTTAAGCCTGCAAATGACCGGCTAATGACAAGATTTCACTTAACAAACAAAATGGACCGAGTGACCTATAAACTTTTGTTTTGTTAAAGTGAATGTGAAGTTTGTGAACTGATATGAGTTCATTATATTTAAATTTATCTGGATTTTTTTTTTTTTTTTTTTTTTTTTTTTTTTTTTTTTTTTATTTTTTTTTAAACATTGGTTTAATGAACAAAAATTCATTCAAAAAGTCACTAAATGTCAAATATCTGGTTGAATTCAATATGAAGTGTGTGAACTGATATTTTGAATTTGATAAGTTTGCAAATGACAGGCATTTGACAAGATCAGATCTAACGAACAGAAATGTTCTGTGAGCTGTTTTGAATTTTGAATTTTGAATGTTGATATTTTTCGCAAATAAAGCAGTTATTATATTTACATTTCTCATGATTTGATTTAAACACGACAAATTCATAATATTATAGATCTATATAATATAAAATAAATGTTGTGCAAAGGATAAATTTACCGATTTACCCAAATTTGCACTTTTTCATTTATCCCAATATAGGTGTTCTATGCATGGTTCAAGTATTCAATGATGGTAATATCACCCCCTCTCCCCTGCCCCTTAACACACACTTCGAATTCTAGTTTCATGAAGCATGCACTACAGTAGCAAGCATGGATTTACGCTACCATCGGGTTTTTGGGGTCTAAACTGAGCAGTTTGTAATACGTACCGTTTCATTGGCTCCGAACCCATACAATCCACTGTGTTAATTGATGCTTATTGGTTTATTGACCTTTATAATGGTGTTTTAAAAGCGTTCTCTAATGCTTTGTTTAAAATGTTTTATTCACAATAATTGTTCGTGGTTAATACATCATACGGTCCATATCGTGCTTGTTAGGAGTTCATCTATTTTAATTGTAACGCAAAATGTTCAATTCTTTGAACTACCCAATTTTCATTGATTTACTATGTTTGCATTTATCTTGTTTATCCTAATTTGAGCGTTTCTATGCCTGGTTCAAATATTCAGTGATGCCCGGGCATTGGAGGTTGGGTAATGCATGGCAGGTTGGGTAATGTATGGCAGGAATGTTTTAGACGGCTGAGCCGGGTGTCTTCTCATGAGAGAAAGCTTAAACATAAAATAACCTTTTTTTCTGCCGTGCGCTTGGGATTGTGAACACTGGCTTTTCACTTTCACTGGAATGAAATTTTGGGAATGCTTTTCAAATTAGTAGATTGCTTTCTCTTATGACAGAGGCTTTTTGTTCGGCTGTCTAGGATTATTTGGGGTTTTCGCGTCCTACTTTTTGGTGTAATGATTGTTCTGTGGAATTAGCATCTCTGATGTCATGGACTTTCAAGCATGAATAAACACTATCATCGAGTGTTTGGGTTCGGAGTTGAGAGGTTAGTGTTATTGTCTGTTTACAGATCACGCTTCAAATAAGTTTTTGCGCTGACACTATTTTCTTGGCTCTGAACCCATATACCCTGTTCGTTTTCCTTTCAACATTCAGTATGCATGCTCTTAAGGTATTCTTATTCCTTTATTTATATTTCGTTAGTGAATTAATGAACGTAACCAAAATTCTGTTTTAATAGCCCTTCTTTTTAAAGATGATCTTTGGTCCTTATAAATCCTCATTGTTTAATCACCCCCTTCTTTTATCCCGCGGTTTATGCTTCGTTGACTTTGTCATTCTCAGCTCTTTTATACCCCATCCTTTCTCACTCAAATGTCTTTTGAATACTGACTTACATTTCCTGTTTTCGCCTTATTCTAAATAATCTTGATATTGGAGCTTGTAACATTTTTGTTGTTGTTTTTTTGTTTTAGTACGGTGGCGTCTCGTGGCTTACCGGGCAGAGTAATTTGATGAGGCAGCATGCTTTTGTTGTTGCTGTTTGTATATATATTTTTTAAAATATTTTTTCTTGCCCTCAGGATGCTTTGCTCACGGTCTGCCACGATGCGCAATCGCATGAGGTCTAAATAAATAAGTATTTAATAATGACGTTTTTTCTTTTTTTTCTTTTTTGTATATGTATTTTCTAAAAAATGAAAGTAATTTTCATTATTATTTCTGTTATATTCACTCTTTTGTTGCGTATAATTATAATTATGACTAGTCTACATTGAAAATCTATTTCGAACTTCTTTATCTATATCAGGGAGTTCAAGATAGTGTTGTTTTGCTTTGTAATGCTTTGTTACGATTTTGCGGATGTTTATCGTTTATTCTCCAAGCCTGCGGAGATTTCTTGTAATATATTCATATCTGTTAAATGTTCGTCTTTTGTTTGTATATGTTTACTTGTGTATTTTTTCTTGTCTATACTTAATTTCCATTTTTATATCACAATGTTGTCCATACAGACCGATTCTCTTTTTCTAACTAAATTTGAAACTTCCATTTTAGATACTGCGCATTATTGTATATTATACTACTATTTTGTTACGCAATCCTTTTGTGGTCAAACTCTAAATGGATACGTTACATAATAACTTAGCGTTTAATTCTCTTCGTGATGATCGATATGATGAGACTATCGCCAATTCTCTAACTGAGTACATTACTAACCATCAATTCAAAGACTTTATGTGTAATAATAATATTAATAAAGATACATTTTCTTTATTCCATTTAAATATTAGAAGTATTAATAAACATTTTGATGATTTTCAATTCCTCTTAGATAATTCGTCCCAATGTCTTCCCTCTATAATTGGGCTTACCGAGACTTGGTTAACCACAGATCCTAACCCACCATTTGCCCTACATGAACATGATTTTATTTTTAGTAGTAGGAAGGAAAAACTTGGAGGAGGTGTTGGTTTATATGTTTCAAAAAATTATTCTTACAATGTTTGTAATGATATTACTATAATGAACAATATCTTGGAATCCTTGTTTATTGAAATCTTATTGCCAGGTCGGAAGAATGTAATAATTGGTGTAGTTTATCGACCCCAAGTAGTAATACTTTAGATTTTTATCGTCCCTAACTGATATTTTGAATAATTCGGTAATGATTAATAAAGATTGCTTTATAATGGGTGACTTCAATATCAATTTATTAAAATATGATACTGATAATTTATGTCATGATTTTTTGGAAATATTTTTATCAAATTCATTCTTCCCACTTATTTCTAAGCCCACTCGTGTAACTAATAATTCTGCTACATTGATTGATAATATCTTTAGTAATGTCATTCCACATCCTGATTCATACATTATACTTTCTGATATATCTGATCATTATCCCATTTTTACTCAGTTTACTCTTTCAAATTCAGTCCACGGTGGACGGCCTCGTCCATTAAGACGTCGAGCTTCCCCAGAGAATATAGCAAGACTTGGAGCCAGTTTAGAGCACGCAGATTGGTCAAGTGTTTATAACACTGATGATGTAAATAGTTCGTATAATAATTTTTTAGATATTCTGAATGAAGAGTTAGATACATGTATTCCCTTACAAAGAGATAAAGTAAATAATTATAAAATTACCCTAGACTTCCCTGGATTTCGAAATCTCTTCTAAGATGTATTAATAAAAAGAATAAGTTGTACTATAAGTATAAAGCAAATCTTACAGATAGAACTAAAAGTAAATATACTTCGTATAAGAATGCTTTGATTAGAATTTTGCGTTTTGAAAAGAAGAATTATTTCGTGAATCGCTTAGAGTTTTATAAACATGATATGCAGAATACTTGGAAAATTCTTAAACAGGCTATGAATTTGGTCCATAATAAAAATGATATTATTAAAATTAAAAGGGATAATGAAGTGATCGATGATTCTGATATGATTGTAAATATTTTTAATAAACACTTTTCTTCGATTGGTGAGACGTTAGCACAAAATATACCACAATCAAAAAAATCTTTCACAGATTTTTAAACGCCCCAAATACAAATTCTATTTTCTTTGTTCCAGCTCATAGATTTGAAATAATAGATATTGTTTCTCATTTGAAAAACAAGAAAAGTTCTGGTGTTGATAATATTAATAACTTAATTTTAAAAGGGATAATACCTTTCATTGTAGATCCATTGGTTCATATCTTTAATTTGTCTTTCTTGAATGGAGAAGTACCTAATGTTATGAAAATTGCAAAAGTTATTCCACTATTTAAGAAGGGTGATAAGCAAGATGTAAATAATTATCGCCCGATATCTTTATTATCATCTCTTTCGAAGGTTTTAGAAAAACTTATACATAAAAGAACAGTTGCTTTTTGAAAGTTCATAATATTTTTTGTGATTCCCAATTTGGATTTAGAGAGAAACATAGCACGAGTCATGCATTATTATCACTTGTTGAAAAGGTAGCTCATGCTCTCGACTCCTCTTATCATATGGTTGAAATACTCCTGGACTTCTCCAAGGCCTTCGACACGATCAACCACGATATTTTGCTTCATAAACTTTCTCATTATGGTATACGTGGGAAGGCCTTGGAGTGGTTCAGGAGTTACCTTTCCGATAGGAAACAGTTTGTATTTCTGGATGGTCACACTTCTGAATTACGAAATATTAATTGTGGGGTTCCTCAAGGTAGTTTGCTGGGCCCGCTTTTGTTTATTATTTATATTAATGATTTTTATAGATCATCAGATATGGCGTCTTTTATATCATTTGCTGATGATACAAATTTGTTCTTTTCACATACAAATCCAAATACTCTTGTTGAAATTGTAAATTTTGAATTAGAAAAAATTATTCAATGGATCCGAGCTAATAGGCTGTCTTTAAATTTACAAAAGACTAAATATATGCTTTTAGTAATTCAATAGATTCTTTGCCAACTGATTTAGTTTTTGATGACACTCATTTGGAAAAGGTTACACATTCTAAATTTCTAGGTGTAATAATTGATAATAAGCTTTCATGGAAAGTTCATGTCGATAACATTTCTAAAAAAATTTCGAGAAATATTGGTATATTAAATAGACTTAAAACACAACTCCCATCTTCAGCATTATTAACATTATATTCATCCTTAACATTACCTTATCTGAATTATGGCTTACTCGCATGGGGTAACGCTCATCAGAACATTTTAGACAAACTTTTATTGTTACAGAAGAGAGCAGTTAGAATTATTTCCCAGGCAGATTTTCGTGCACACACTAATCCGTTGTTTTATGATAATAATATTTTGAAAGTAAAAGATTTGTATTTGCTTCAATTAGGTCAATTTATGTATAAAAATACTAATGATTTGCTGCCCAAAATTTTTAAGACTATGTTTTTAAAAATCGCTCTTTTCATCAACATTCAACTAGACAATCGGAAGAGTACCATTTGCCATTACTTCGAACTTCCTTCGCTAAAAACACTTTTATCTATGATGGCCCAAATTTGTGGAATTCCTTTACTGATTCATTGAAAAATGCCCCTTCATTATATACATTTAAGAAAAGATTAAAAATATTTTTGTTCTTAAAATATAAAGTAAATTAGTTTGATTTACCCCCTGACACCCACACACACACACTAATACTTACACATTGTACACGATGCATCATTGTCTTGGTCATTTTGAGGAGAATACGCGCATACTTTCCCTTATTTTCTCTTTAATAATTATATGCGCAGTTATCGATTTATACGGTCTTACTTTTTACTGATAATCTGATTTGTATTGACAATAGTATACGGAATGTAGAATAACTGATTTGTTGTTTTGGAAATGTTACGTCCACGTCTGTGCTGTATATTCGTTTTTTTTTTTTTTTTTTGTTATTGAATGTCTTTCTCTGTCTTACATTGTCTCTACTTGTTACTGTTCTGTCTTCGCGGGCTTGTCATTGTCTTTACTTTATTTATTTATTTTTTTTATTTTTAAAACAAAGAGCAAACTTTTATATTAATATATTTGTGTTTTTGTTCTGTATAAGCTAATTTGTGTAATGCTACTTTGTTATTTTGAGGGACCCATAATCTACAAGTATCCACTTTTTAATGGGTCCCTCCATTTCCATAGAAAATATCAATTTTTTTGTATTATGTTATTCAAATTTTGTTTATATGCAGTTTAAGTATTTGTAAATGATATTATTCACATGTTATCTTGTTCAATTTTTTGTTTTGTTTTAATGAAATATTGTTCTGATTTCTGTGGAAATGAAAAATAAACTTGAATTGAATTGAATTGAATTGAACAGCCATGCTCAGGAAGGACTTTCGGGAGATGTGAGTTGATCTATTACCCGGAAAAGATGCCACTGGTCTGGTATTGGTATTGGTATTTATTTTCCATATCACAATATTGAAAAAGAATACAAAGAAAATGCATGTACATAGTAAAATCAATGGTATAGTGAGTGGCTGGATAACCCATTCAGCTTTGTTAGTATAACAAAACTGTTCTTTCTTGGATTCCAGGAAATTAAAATACTAACAGTTATTGTACAACAAAAAGGATAACAATACAACATAAATAATATAATTTGAATACATAAAAGCATAAAAATTATTATAGAAGCATAAACACCACCTTCATCCCAAGCATATTCCATTACAGATCAGAGCAAAACTTATTTCTTAAATTTAGATTTTTGCAAAAACAGTAAACGGTAGGTCATTGTACTCACGTGAGCCTTTATACAAAAACATTTTTCAGCAGCACTCACTCTTTGGTTTGGGGAGTTTAATATTTCCTTGTGATCGTAGAGAATATGGATAATTACAGTATTTGAAGGACTCCTCTAAATAAGGAGGAGCTAAATTATTATGGCATTTATAGACCAAAATATTTAAAGGCAATTTACGTCTTGATTGAAGAGATTTCCACCCTAATTCAACATGAATATCGTTATTTGAAACATGGTTAAAAGGATTAATTTTCAAAATGATACGACCGAACGGTCTGAGCCCAGTATCTTCTGTTGATAGTGACAGACTTTGGCATCTTTCAGGAGATCATTGTAGACCTTTCATTGAGCATCATAAATATCCTTTTCAATCTGGAGCGACGTCTTTCCAATTCTTCTGTCATGACGCATTCGCAGTTGTTTGGCTCTACCAAGCGCCATTTGGTCTGAGGATAATCTTTCTCTCGACTAATTGTGCGTGTCCATCAAGTATGAAGTATCAAGTATCAATAGACAATATGTCGTAAATTATTGGCTTTAAGCTTGCCATTATTTGCATCTGGCTCGAGTTTTGCTTGATTATTTGGTACCGGATAATTAAAGTGACTCGGTAACATTGTTGAAGGTTGATGAAAAAACTGCGTAAATTTTTATATGAAATGTTACTTATTATAACATGCAAACAATCCTGAAAAAATTCTCAAACCACAAAGATATTTATGGTTTTCTTGGAAGGCGTCACTGTGCAACACCCTCTAACAGTAAATTATCCCAACCAGTTTTTAATTTCCCAACCGTTTTGCCATGAAAAATAAGACATGAGACACTCAGGCTTTTAAAATCTTTTAACACTTAAAAGTCTGGAATGGTACAAGTATATAGAGCCAATTCATTGCTTTGTGACAATTTACATTCACCTAAAATGTAATTAAATTGTAATAATATATAGTTGGGATAATTAAGGAATCGATCGGATCAGTTTTCCCAATGTTTATCATTAATAATGGTCTGTTTTTACTCAAACTTTCAGATCATCTATAATTGTACATCTAGTATTGAAGTCACTACCTTAGCACTATTTTCTCTTATCTGAACAATGTTACAAAGTCCCTTTAACATGGAAAAAATGAACTTGTTTACAATTTGATGAGTTAAAATAAAAGTTTGCATACTTTCATATGAATACTTTCTGTTTCCTATGACCCTCGGGTATAATAATCTGTCGGGCTGCCATAAGGTAGGTGATGGACGTGATTGCAGGGCCGTTATAATGAAAACGAATCAAGGAATGTAGGAATTTTAGGAAAAATCATGATTTTCAACATCATGAAGCAAATAGTAAGCATCTAATAAATTCAGATGTCTGTCTAATTATGATTAAAATTTGAGTCATTTCAAGTAACAGAATAAGGCCGTTGCCAAGGAACGGAATGTTAAAGAAGATATCTTTGAACCACGCCCCCTCTAAAAAATAGAAAATAAATGTACCTCATCAATAAGAAGAAACATTAGAATAAATATTTTAAATAAACTTAAAAAGAAAGAAGAAATAAGTAGAGAATACAATCATGATAATACACAACATGTCATAAATTATTAACTTTAAGTTCACCCTTCTTTGCATCTTGCTCGAGTTTTGCTTGGGAATTTGGTACTCAATCAACATGGACTAAATGCACTTTTTACATGATCGCATTTTGTCATATTTTCTGACTGTTTTCAAGACAATATCATGTTTGTCGATCATAGTTGTATCTAGCTTTATGTCTCATGGTAATTATCATGGAAAAGCAGAAGTTAAACAACGATTGCTGAATTTTAGCGACAATCGTTCGCCATTGCATGCTGCTCTTTAATACTACTATGACAAACAGAAGCAAACTAATATTTCATGACTCATGATAAATTCGTTTAACAGTCTATTCCACTCGGTTGATTTTATTGTTCGGATCATTTGGCGGAGTGAGATAGAAGTGGGTGTTCTCACGCTTAAAAAGAAGGTTGAGTTATGGGAAGAGGTGAAAAATAATTTGTAAGCATTATCATTGTTATTAGATTATTTTGTTATTATTTCACTGTATGCATGGCACTGCTCCGCAGTACAGCATCGGCTTGATCAAGCATTACATTCCCTCTAGACAGCTACGTTCTCAAAATTCCGGCTTACTTGTTATTCCTAGGGTTAAAACAAAGTGGGGGAGCGAACCTTCACTCATGCTGGGCCTTCATTATGGAATACTCTCCCTCAATGGATTAAAAATAGCAGTTCTGGTGAAGCGTTAAAGTTGATACTTATAGGAAATAAAATCAAATAAATATAGTTTATTTTATAATTGAATGAGTTATTAAAGCAATTTATGCAGCTAACATGGCATGAAAGTGTGCAGTTTTGTGTTTTATGAAAATCAAATTTCACTAAATTGACTCTATCCTGACCTACGATATCCCCTAAGGGAGAGTGGCTTTGTTAGTGACGTCAGAGCCGGGATATATGCTTCACGCAGCTATAGAGACTTACTGCGATCTACACACAAATGTTCATAGAGTGGATGTCAGTTCCACTCTCTCAAAACGATTGAAATATTGCCTGAATGGTCAATATCTGACATACAGTTGTCCTCTCCCGTCCTGAAACATATCATAATGTCAATATTCATGTCATTATTGGCATTGAAAAAGTGACAATATTCGTAAAATAACTGTTTACAACTCAACTTTTTAGCTCACCGGCTTTAGCTTGCCAGCTGAGCTGTATGTACACGGAGATGAAAAATCAACCTAGCTGTGTTTCAAAACAAAATTACTTATAGTAGAATCATGTTCCGAGGTGGAATTTCCTTTGACATAACAATGAATAATGTTTCTTCTCCATTTTCATTTGTCGATAACTATAATTACATAGAATAGTGTATTTCACGCCGTTTTGTTTTGGTTTGGTTTCGTAAGGGTTTAGTCTATCGCGACTGAAATGCAAGCGTATAGTACTGTGTGTGTGCGGTGTGCGGTGCAGTCACGTTTACGTGTGTTTTGATGTGCGCGCAGGTAATGCGGCTGCCAAGAGCCGCACTACTCGCAGATGAATCGTAACAACAGCAGAATCGCCTCGATTTTTCCAGCTAATCTAGCCATGATACGATCGACTAAATGAAATATTCTTCGATTTGTTTAAATTTTATTTGATTCATAATAATGATTAAATCAATACTAACTGTTTTTCCATAGTAGAAGAGGTGAAGTCTCCGACTGATAATGTCAAAGTGAAACTACATGGTGGTAAAAATCGCCGGCACCCAAATCCCCATGTATGCAGGCTTGCTGTACAACAAAGCCGGGGACACAGCCATAGTTTCACCTTCTTTTTCCACATTTTTAAATGTTTTTATTTCACAAATAATACATTTCTTAGAACATCAAGATGAAAATATTAATGAGAAGTAACTTACAAACGATTTTGTATTATAATTTATTCTATAGTAAGGGTAAAATAACACATAAGTTGAAGCTGTGTTTTCAGCCTTATATTGTTATACATGCATTCTACTAGATACCCGGAAGTGGCACACTAGCCACGCCTCCCTTTTCCTACGTCACAGCTAATGGCCGTTTCGGATGACAATAGGGCAAATTTGTCCCAGAGAATAGGGTGATTGTTTTCACCCTAATTTCGCTTTTTCGGAAGTGTTATATTGTTTGAATGTACGGTCATCCAAGCTCATTGTATGGCTTATAAGCTTTTGTAGATATGAATAACTTCATATTTAAGGCTCTTCTATGAATATCAACTTCAAAAAACAATCTTAAGAAATATCTGTTTAATTTAGCCTATAATTGATTACAACTACCTTTCCTGTACTGTACCTTTCCTATTGCACTTTTGTATATATTTATCATGTATTTCATCTTTTGCACAAGCTGCGCCTTGAGCATTTGATTGTCAAGTGGATTTGGCGCCTTACAAATCTTATGTATTATTATTATTATGCAAGTGTGGAAGAACATCAGAGAAAAATTATCTCTGAAAAGCATGGCTCTTCAAATGCCTCAATATTCTAAATATGGCTTGTAAGTATGTAACATCATTAAAATCGGGACGGATTTTTATGCCACATGTGAGTCCCATATAAATCTTTCTGTGTACAGTGCTTGTAACTTTACCAAGACTGGGCCAAATTTCTTATAATTTCGATGATTCCAGAACTTTGCAGTATACACCAAATACTTATATGCTAGATGATTCACCTTTTCTGATAGATTCCACAACGTTTTTTTCACAATGCAATCGCATGACCAGAACTCAACTTTATCTTTAACGGCCTTACATTATTATTAATTTTTTTCATCGCCTCTACAATGCTATTTGAACAATTTGATGACAATAAATGACACACTGGTATTATGTTTATGTAGCGTCATATGGCGATCACATGGCAGATATATGATCATCAGTACCAGCTTTATTAATTTAAAGAAAACTGAATTTGAACCCGGGCCATAATCTCTCTCTCTCTCTTCGTAATTGCCTTCTCTTTTCTTCACTTTACTTCCTTCTTACCACGGAGTATGTTATGTGTATGTGTATGCCTCGATCATAAGGAATATAATCACTCATATCGCTAAAAATTATTCTTCTCCTTCCCCTTCTTCTTCATCTTCTTCTAGCTAGTAGAAGTAGTAGTAATAGCAGCAGTGTCACAATAATTATTATTATTGTCATGATTATAATAAATGTTATTGGTGTTGATACTTTAATAGTTATTTCGTAAATATTATTATTATTATTATTGTTATCATTAATATTGTATTATTCTTATAATTATTATTCTTTTTCTTCATATCCTTATTATCATAATCATCTTTTGCAGTACGGCATGTGCCCAGGATTTATTGCAATACTACATCCAAGATTTCTACCAAAACTCTCAATTCGTTGCTGAAATATCATCAAGAGAAAAGTAAGATATAAAGAAGAATAAAATAGAGAATAAAGCAGAATATGAAATAGAACATAAAATACAATAAAAAATAAAACATATTAAGGTAGAATACAAGATAAAATACAGAATAGATTATAAAGTGGACTATAAAGCAAAAGATATCAAAATATATTAGTCTATAATGGTTGATTTTACCATTTCTATATTTCAAATGAAGGTTTGGCAATAAACGAATTTGCACAGTACACTACTCTATTACAATAACCATAACCAGATTCATGGACCAATTCGGGTTCAAGGCAGGTTTGTGCAATGCATTCAAAGTATATAAAAGGCAAGAGAAAATACAAAGATTCATTAATGAATTGAACTCATGGCAAATCATCACCATTGACAACTAATAAATTTAGTACATGTATGTAAGATAATCTGTGCAAAGCCGGGGTGAAGTATTGATCAAAAAGGTTGTTGTTGGTGGTTAATGTTGATTAACTATGGTAAGTGTGTAATTATTTTCATGTGATTATTCTAGTATTCTATATAGGTGTTGCGCTCTTTCCCATTGTTAATGCTTCCAACTCTAAAAAATAACGAAGATGCCAGAACAGTATGCTTACGCATGTCATTAATCATGACCCTAGATCTGACGTCACATTTACAAAATTAACAATAAGTACCTAATAATTATAGGTGGATTAGGGTAGTGTTATCGATATATACAGTATGAAGTGGTGAAGATTAAATGTGTTTTTGGCCGCTGTTACTGGCATGAATGCATGAAATGTGTGTCATTGAGAAGGACATTCCATGATCATGGCATAATCCTTAACATCCTCAAAGAGAGTAACTAATCATATAACAAATTGATGTCTTTCGTCATTTCTTAAAATGTGAGTTTATACAGAAAAAATGTAATGTATAACTTTGGTAGCCTTATGTTTCAAGATCCCATCTTGAAACATTTTCCCTGTGAATTTACCACGGAAATTCTTATAAATCAATTCAAATGAATTTATTGCTCATGCAAACATGATACAATGAAATTGCAATTTTATTTGCAATTTAATATAAGTATATTACAAAAGAATATAAAATGAAACAATGCAAAATATAATAGTAATGACACGAGAAACTAGGAATTAAATAGAAGCAGAGCTTGTTGAAGTATTAGTTCCTTAGAGGATGTTTTACAATACATCTTGAAAACAAAGTATACATAAAATATCAATAAGTTGAAAAATATGTCACAATGAAGAAATTATGAATCCGGGGAAGGAGATACAAATAAAAGGAAAAGTGGGGAAAAATAAAAGAAGGCAAAAATGAAAGAAAATAGAAAAGGAAAATGAATGATTGCAAAAGCTCTGGAAAGAGGAGGTTAGATCAGCAGAAAGAGGGAGAAAGGGATTGAGTCGAGAGTCAAACAAACCGAGATTCATGCATACCGACGTGTTAATATAAGTATAATACCAAAAAAATATACAATGAAACAAGACAAATATAATAGTAATGGCACGAGAAAAAAAAAAGCTGAACATAGTTGAATGTCAGAAACGCAGCTGACTGGCGATGACACATACATTCATGCATATGTTTTTTTTTTAAATCTGCTTAAAAAAAATGTGTTTAGACTGGTACTTTGTTTAAGAGATGGGTCTATGTTATTCAAAAATACTGGACCGGTGTAAAAAATAGTTTTTTGTGCGAAAGCTGTTCTCATTCGAGGAGGGTGAAGTTGACTCGACTGTTTAGTGGGGTATAAATGTATCTCGTTGTTTTTTTGAAAATGGAGGAAATCGGGAGAGGTAACTCATTTTTAATCATTTGGAACATAAAGATGATGAGTTACCAAGAATACAAGTCATCAATTTTAAGAATGTTGTGTTGTAAAAAAAAAAGTGGTTAGTGTGGGAACGAAAGTAGACATTATGGCTAAGATCACCAACGATAAATTATCACTACGAATTCGAGCAATTTAAAAGAGAATTGCGAAAAGATTTATACCAGTACGTGTTACTCCATCGAAAAGGGAAATATTCTTAATGCCTTATTGTCCAATGAATACATAATCTCTCTCTCTCTTTCTCTCTCTCTCGCTTCTTTATTTTTTGTTTTTAGATGTGGAGGGTAATGAGATAAAATTCTTGTAGAATTTATAGTTATTTCATGGCGGGTATAGGTCTAAATCGCTGTAAATGATTATAAACTTGTCAACCCCATCATCAATAGTCATATCCTTATAATGCATTATTGTCCAATGAAAACATAATTTCTCTCTCGCTTCTTTAGTTTTCTTTTTTTCTTTTTTGTTTGTTTATTTATCTCTCTTTCTCTTTCCTAAGGTCTCTGTGTTTCTTCCTCTATTTCTACCTATCCATCACACATATACTGTCTTAATAACTGTTTCTCTACCGTTTCTCATTCTGTCATTAGCAATAAGTGAATCATTGGAAGTTATGTACTATTTACTAGTTGATATTATATTTGACGTTTCCTTCAAGCTCTTTGAAAAGCTTTGGACTATCAATACATGTAAACATATCACAATAATGATAATAATGATAATGAAAATTAGAAGAAGTAGACCCCAACAAAGGAATTAGTAATAATAGTAAAAGCATACATACATATACATATATATAAATAATATCTGTTGTATTATGTAATTTATGTTTTAAGCGGTGGAAGGTAAGGCCTACCGCTCTAATACCAACAGAAAATTAACATCATAATCCCTCATACGGAAATGTTATAGCTTATTTGAAACCAGTTCGTTTTTTATTTTTTTTATTTTTTTGGTATACCACTTGTACGAGAACTCATGTAGTGCACTGTGATGGGTTAGCAGAATGAAACATATTCATCCTCTCAACATATTATAAATGAGTATAATATAAAGGTAAGAACAAGATCTAGCTAGACTTTACACTTACGGCATAGTACGTAATTTGGATGGAACAGAACGAAGGCACTTAATATTATCCACAGTCTCATACCACGACCAAGCTTCCTATCAGTATTTGACGCCATATTTCAAGCACTGAGAATGACGTTTCTCTTTTGAACGGTTTGTATATATTTATTATCCTAGAGCGAAATTTACCCTAGTATGGTGCACTGGGTGGTTCATGTGTGCGTGCACACAATACAAACAGTGGGGGTATGGAAATCAGAGGGAGTCAGAAGAAGAGGGCAAAGGAAAAGGGAGAGAGAGAGAGAGAGAGAGAGGAAAGAGAGGAGGAGAGAGGAGGAGAGAAAGAGAGAGAGAGAGAGAGAGAGAGGAACAGAGAAAAGAGCACATTCCCCTACCGAATGTCACGATCCAATGGTCACGCGTGATCGATACAAATGACGCCTTCTAAAGTTCTGAAAATGGCTTTTTTTCTTTTGCCGTAGCTACATCGTGCCGGGTCAAACCCGTACCCTTTTTTGGATTTAGATACTTCAAGATATGCCCTTTGCAGCCAAATAAAAAATAATATTTCCAATCACTGACCGACTTTGCGAAGATTTCCCTCCCAAATTCGCAGTTTTCAAGAAAATTGCGAATTAACTTCCACTTGCTCTATAATAATGATTTTAATACCGACGTCAATACAAACTCATAAGACTTATGTATACATACACTTGACAACTTTCTGCCAAGTTTGGTAAAATTTGATGCCGTCATCATAAAGTTATCGCCAAAAATGATGATTGTACTATGCATTACATAACAGCCTGTTACATGCTTGCAGTACATTAGGCGCAAATGACAATGGTGTCAAACTAACCGCAATGAAAAGCCCTTTCGAATGATACCAAATACGGTATATGTTGAAGTAGAACATTTTAAGTATATCCCTGATGTCCAGATTAGACAATGCAACACTTTTGCAACAGTGTTCTCATTCAGCATCTAAACCCCAGGTACGTGTGAAGCGAGGCTACATAGATTATAAAATTGGGCCGATCGACGTGATGACCCAACCCTCTTATTACATCCCTGCATCGGTTTCCCATAAGAGAAAGAATTCTTTTAAAAATCCTACTGTTTGTTCTTAAAGCCTTCCATAATCAAATGACAATATATATATATTGAAGATTGCCTTCCATTTCACAACCCTGGCTCCGCTCTTCTAGGGACCCTTTTCTTTACCATTCTAAAGACTCATAGCTAAGCTAGTGATCGCACATTTACTATGAATGCATCTAAAGAATGGAGCCACATCCCATCCTTCATGTAATAAGCTAATTCCAAAGACCAATTGAAGAAACTCCTGACAACATACCTCTTCACAGCATAGTTGCACACCTTTTCGTTTAATTCCTCTTAATTTGTACTTATTTCAAAGTAATTAAATAATATGTATTGTGTGATCTGCAAACGTTGTGATATATAGTTCCACAATGTAGAGCATACCAGGTACTATAGTTATTATATTATTATTATTATTATTATTATTATTATTATTATTATTATTATTATTATTATTATTATTATTATTATTATTATTATTATTATTATTATTATTATTATTATTATTATTATTATTATTATTATTATTGTCATCATCATTATTATTGTTACCATCATTATTATTATCATTATAAATAATTATTATAAATATTATTTTTCATATTTTTACATTATTATTATCATCATTATTAATATTATCATGATCATTATTATCATTATTATTATTATTATCTCGTCGGTGTGACGGTATTTCTATCAACATACGGCTCAATGACATGTTATCACATGACTACCGAATTGAGAACTCATCCCTATAGTAAATGTCAACCTCTAATATTCCTAGCTTGTTATGTTAT
This sequence comes from Mesocentrotus franciscanus, assembly GCA_037976565.1. NCBI lineage: Eukaryota > Metazoa > Echinodermata > Echinoidea > Camarodonta > Strongylocentrotidae > Mesocentrotus > Mesocentrotus franciscanus. The sequence goes on from CP137675.1 coordinate 23,846,286, forward strand.
TCAGATATCACCAATCTGTTTCTCTTTGCTTTCCTCGATAGCAAGTCTTACACAGGTTCTGATTGCCTGTTAATCCACCAAAATAATAGGCACGATTACATTTCACATGTTGGTTATAATGTAAAGACTTACATTCAATCATAAATGTTGATAACACACTGCAGTGCTTAGTGTATTTCAATCAAAATTGGGCTGCTATTGTAACCCGCCTTTATCAATATGTTATTGGTATTTTAGCTGCGTTTCCTCTTTTATGTGAGTGACGTATACAATTTTGGTTGAACGATATAATGCACACAAAGCAAATACAACGCCTCCCCCTTTTTTCTCTGTTCCTCTCTCTCTCTCTGTCACTCTCTTTCTCTCCTCCTCTCTCCTCCTCTCTTTCTGTCCTCTCTCTCTCTCTCTCCTTCTCCCTCTTGTTCTGTCTCCCTCTAATTTCCATACTACCTCGTTTGTAGTGTGTGCACACACACACGAACCATCCAGTACACCAGACTAGGGTCCATTTCGCTCTGGGATAATACGTATATACAAACCGTTCAAAAGAGAAACGTCATTTTCAGTGCTTGAAATATGGCGACAAATACCGGTAGGAAACTTGGTCGTGGTATGAGACTGTGGATAATATTAGGTGCCTTCGTTGTGTTCTGGCCAAATTACGTACGATGCCGTAAGTGTAAAGTCTAGTTAGATCTTGTTCTTACCTTTATATCATACTCATTTTTGATATATTTGATATGTTTCAATCTACAGGCCCATTACAGTGTACTAGATGAGATCTTGTACAAGTGGTATACCAAGAAAAAAACGAACTGGTTTCAGATCAGCTATAGAGTGGTGAAGTGTGGCGTCATCAAAAAAAAAGTTTGCCTATGGGAACTCAGTGTTATATTGCGCTGGTTCATAACATTAGGAGCCAGAGCATTATAACACTGAGTTCCTATAGGAAATCTATTTATTCAGATGGTCATATCTCGGCCAATACCTTACATATTAAATTGGTTTTCGACATTTGGACATTATTTTTGATGCTCTTTCGGAAAATGAAGAAAGAATTGAGAAATTCCAAAAATAGATTTTTATGACGTCACAGCTTCGGTACTCTATACCACTTCTGTATGAGGACTTATGATGTTAATTTTCTTTTGGTATAAGAGCGGGAGGCCTTCTCTTCCCGCTTAATAAAATATAATTATTGTAGTATATGTACATATATTGATAGTCCAGAGGTTTTCAAAGACCTTGAAGGAAACGTGAAATATAATATCAACTAGTAGATAGTACATAATTTCCAATGATTCGCTTATTGCTGATGACAGCATGAGAAACGGTAGAGATACAGTCGCTGAGTCAGTCTATGTGTGATAGATAGGTAGAAATAGAGGAAGAAACAAACACAGAGACCTTAGGAAAGAGAAAGAGAGATAAATAAACAAACAAAAAACAAAAAAAGAAAACTAAAGAAGCAAGAGAGAAATTATGTTTTCATTGGACAATAATGCATTATAAGAATATGACTATTGATGATGGGGTTGACAAGTTTATAATCATTTACAGCGATTTAGACCTATACCCGCCATGAAATAACTATAAATTCTACATGAATTTTATCTCATTACCCTCCACATCTAAACAAAAAAGGAGGGCAATTGTCATTTTCTTCATGTACAAAGTATAATCATGCTTTTTAAGTACTAAACAAATCTCCTATAAAAATTCACCTATCTTTATAACTAGGTGAATTACTGCATAAATTCAATAATAATTGTTTATTATGCAATTTCAAAATACATGAATCGTAATTGTCATTTTACATGAAAAGCAGCAGAAGCTGGATTGTTCATGTTTACATGTTGACATAATAAGGTAATAACATATTTAAATATTGATACGTTAAAAAGATTGTTAAAAATACATTTAAAATTACATTGCACAATAAGAATGACAAAAGGAAGTTTTATACTCTCGTTTAGAATGAATAAATTGGATTTTAAGACTAGAGACGACTGAGGTGAAGACCAGTACTGTGTTTGAAATTTAACATGTAGTTAAAAAAAGCAATTACTTATGGTTAATTAGATTGATCAAATTATGGTAAAGGGCTGTTTTTGAAGCGATTGGTTTTGCATTTGAAATTATGATATGTAGAAACCTGACGTAATGATATTTTAATTTCTTTTTTGGGAGGTAGCCAGTTCTGGCATGCTGGGTGAACTGTTAAAGATTTTGCAAATTTCCTACACAGTACTAGTCTTCTTTCCTCAAGTGCACTTAAATTGCATACTTGACATGCACGTGAATATGACATAAAATTAGAGCCTAAAATAATTTTGCAAACCCTCCGTTATATTCGTTCGAGACTGTTTTTTTGTTCAGATGTAAGACCACTATGAAACACTGGGGCGCAATATTCCAGTACTGGTCGTATATAACCTGTGTAGATTAACACTAAATCATTTAAAGGTAAATTAAATTTCTTAAGTTTCCTCAACATATACATTTTTCTATAAAGAGATTAATTCCAATTTTTTGGTAGGATCTAGTAGGTAAGTTTGAAAAACATGTATTAGATGTATAAAATCATCTGTGATATATAGTTTGTCTGTGTATTGAATACACAGAAAACTATATATCAAAATATACGTACCCCGTATACCTGTTGTATTATCATTGTATAGCGCAATCATATGACGTAGTCGCCATGCCACCGAGCACGGCTGAATGGCTGATCGCCCCTTAACAAATAATAAAAGCTTATTACCATGTATTGCGACATTGATAGCAATGACCGGATATGAAGGTCGGGTGAATACAATAAATATGTTTTAATGGTGCTCAACTCATCCGTGCATAACTGGATACTTTATGAAGATATACACTCTACCTGTATGTACAGAGTAACTGTATATGTTTGTATGGATATATAATATAGGAAATGTACCACAAATTAATAGAAATAGCGTGTTCATAAATCGAAAGTTGAGAGAGGGACAAATTACAGTTATGTGATTCAAGTTTTATTACACAAATTCATAATTATTATTTTAATTAATGATCCAGAAACGAGAAACTAGAAATAAAGTAGAAACAAGACTTGAAAATACAAAAGGTCTCTGCAGTTAAAAAATAAATTTACACCTTCTTCCCAAATACAAGCATTTTAGGTATAAATTCGAGTTACTATATTATACGATGGAAATGTTTCATTCTCATTGAATGGTGAGTGGATGTAAATTGGCACATGTCCACAGCATGTTCCCACAGGAAAAATCTCAGGGAAATTATTATTCATTTATTTATTTCCGAATCCTTTTTTTCAAAAATATACATGACATTTAAACCACTTTATCTAGTTGTGTTTATTTTATTTAATCATGTTCTTTAATTGAGGCTAGCCCTGTCAGTAATTCACTTTTCCCGAGAGGGGGCCTGTAAAAGGTAAATGTTTTTTAAAATTTTATTATAGAAAGTTCAATTAGATACATGAAAATACATACACATTTAAAAACATGAAATAAACCTTAAACTTACATATAAAACTTGTCTGAAAACACGTCGTCATTTACGTCAACACATATTAAACAAAGATTTGAAATAATTTAACGCAAAACTTAAAAAAAGAAGAAATAATAATGTTGTTTATGAATGAAGTTTTTACTGAGAGAGAGATAGAGAGAGAGAGAGGAGATTTTTGAATTCATAACATAATTTTCAAGCTCAATTAAGAACCATTCCGACAAAAAGCTCCCTCTTCGCTTACATGGCGCCGTTGTCACGATGGATAGGTCGTGCATGAGCGATCAGAGACAATTCGTACTTGGTACGGTACTTTGACATTTTTTGTTCAAGGCAAATAGGTCATAAAACAGTTCCATTTTGCATATACTGTATATTTTATTTTCTCGTCAGTATTTTTTTAAATTTCAGATTATATGCTCCTCTTCCATGTTTCGGGTTGTTTATACTAATGCATTAAAGAGTGACTGAGCACACTTTAACAAATTTATCCTCTTTGAAATTTTCTACGTAAGCAATTATTAAATGAATCCCCCCCCCCCATGGCGTAGTTTTTCATTGTCGATATGATTTAACACTTGAATTTAAAAGACGATATGAATATTCGTTGTATGATTCACAATTGATGAATGAGAGATATAACATTAAGAAGAAAAACGTAATATATTAACAATGATAATGATAACAATAATGATAATAAAAAGGAATTTATATAGTTATTTATAATGAAATCATTTGACAGAGTACATGTTCACTTTTGTTAGTGCATTTTTAGCTCTTAAATCTGATAAAAGGTCATTTTCTGTCAATACAATAACTATTGATCCCCTTTAATATTTCTGTTTGTAGTTGTTTCTAGAAATGTTCTTGATGTTTTTAATGGTTTGTCGTAGTATTTATCGATAGTATTTCGTCTATTTGTTTTGGATCAGAATTCGAGGGGGATGTACGCCTTGTTGATGGCGCCCAGAATGGACGAGGGCGGGTGGAGATATACCACGATTACCAGTGGGGCACTATCTGTGATGACACATGGGACGACTCTGATGCACAAGTTGTCTGTCGACAGCTTGGTTTGGGAACCATCAACGCTCGTGGATATACATCCATCTGGCCTGGGTCTGGTCCTATCCATCTTGACGGGACCAACTGCCTCGGCAACGAATATCGTCTTGATTATTGCCCTCTCTCATCCTGGGGACTCAACGATTGTACCCACAGCGAGGATGCGGCTGTAGAATGTGGTAAGCTAAAATCATTTTAGGGTACTACTACAAAGAATACCAGTAGCCTTCTTGAAAGTTTATTTCATAATGCAGTCGTATAACGAGTACTTAGCGTCGTCTCCAAATATCCGTACGATGGCGAAGCTACATGGATAACTGGTAGTGAGGCACGCTACTGGCACAGTAATGGTATAATTTGCCAAACTCTTTTTAGAATGAAATAAAAGTCATTCATATAATAAATTAACAATTAAGCAGATTTTATGATCGTCATGCATTACAAAGTTCATATTTATTGGGTCTGTTCAGTTATAAAATTGCACAAAAGATCAATCGTAGACCAAAGCTATCTCAATCTTGCACCAGTCATTCCTTATGATAATAAAAATAATAATGATTATAATAATTCAAGGTTTATTTCGAAAAATATAGAATACAATGATGCACATGCTTCAGCTAAAAAGCTGAAATGTAAGTGTTTACAACTATCGAGGATAAATATAAATAGAAAAGAATATCTATACACAAAACATATCTACATAAACGTACAATGAAACCATGAAAGTTAAAATACTGGTCTGATTAAGCAGACAACTGTTCAAATATACAAATAAAAAAATATATGTTTGTAAAGAAAAGCTTAACAAAAATCAACGATTATTAAGAAGATCAATAGAATATGGAATTGCACTTTAAAACGAGAGGTCCTACATTTATATTGACTACTTTTGTTTATTTCGTAATTACATGCCAACAATTTTTCGTTTAGGAAGCCAGCCTTTGCATTGTGGGTTTTTAATTATAGATACAGCAAAACAATACATAATTTTTCTCGCATTATTTGTGATCGTTCAAGTTGGCGTCGTTTCAAGGCGTCTTCATAATTGATATAACTTTCACCTAAAATGATTTTACATACTCTTTTCTGGATTCTTTCTAAATTCTCTATGTGCTGTAAAGTAAGAGCTCCATTAAAAACAGGACTAATGTATCCAACATCTATTTGAATTAAGTCAGGAATTGGTACTTTATATTTATTAACCGTTCTAAACATGTAGTTTTCTATTGCACTTTTTTTAAAACTTCATTTATGTGAGTGTCCCATTTCAAATTCTGTTGGATGTAGACTCCCAGAATTTTTATAGTTTTTACATGTGACAATTGTGAATCACCATTACTCAAAATCTTAGGTATAGATGGATTTTTGATGACTGTAATTCTCATTGCAGTGCATTTTTTAGGGTTTGGTCTCATGTGATTTCTTTTTGTCCATTCTAATAAATTATCTAATACATTTTGTAATATTGGTTGTTGTTGTAAAGTTCGACCTTCAAGTAGAGTAAGATCATCAACATAATAACGATTGATATTGGCAAGCATCATTAAAAATAATTAGAAATAGAATGAGGCCTAACTTCGTACCTTGAGGAGCTCCGGCATGGGTGGTTACATATTCAGAAAAAAACATTTTGATATTTTACACACTTAGATCGTTGTTCTAAAAATGTATTACCCAATCTATAATAAATGGTCTGACATTGAGATCAATCAATTTCCTAATCAAAATATTGTGATCCAATCTGTCAAATACTTTGGAAAAATCGGTACAAATAATAGTTGACATAGATTTAGGTATCTCACAATTTAAAAAAATTATTATGCAATAGTCTCATAAGATAGTGAGATGTTGATAAACCAGGTCTATTACCATATTGATGAGGGTCAATGTACTTTGATATGTCTTCCAAAAGCCACTTGGCTATAAAAGATTCTGCCATTTTTGAGAGACGACTAGTTAACGTTATGGGGCGTAGTTTTTCAATTGTTGGTGGTTGAGATTTTGGGATTAGAACAATTTGACTTCTTTTCCACTGTCATGGTACTATGCCCTGATGGAAAGATGCATTTAAGATATCTGCTACCGGTTGACTTAATTCGTATGCAAATTCACGAATAATACGAGGTGGAAGATCTTCCTTCAATCCTGCTTTGTTACTTTTTACCTTTTAAGTATGTTGTTAACCTCATATTATTGGACCTCTGGGCATATGGATTGTGAAGGTAAGAATGCAGGTAATCTGCTCTTGTCCATTTACCTATTCTTCCAGGCCTGTTGCAGCCTACTTAGTGTGAATATTTTGACTACCTTGGCAATCGTTCTCTAACCGACGAGGGAAATATCTCATGATCACCAAATCTGATTCATGGAAAATGATCACTTTGTAACGAATATTCATTTTTTTTTTCTTTGCTTGCATTTTTTCTAAATTGTGTTATTGCTTTCTAATCTGAAAGCAGTTTTCTTCGCCGGTGTCTTTCCTCTATATTTTGTCATAAACGAAATGACCGCATGTTTCATTAATAGAATATTACGCAGTTATAACTTGTATATGACTTCCTTTTAATTCTATCCAAAAAGATTGATTCTTGTTATGACTCTTATACCTATGAGGATGGGATTTGACATTCAGTAAAAGGTTTGATGACTTGCACCAAACATATTCTCACATCGGGATAGCAGTAAATGCAAAATAGTCGAAACGTACAGTTAATAACTGAATTATTCATATTCCTTGCAAATGTTATGTTTTTTGTGTTTTCGTAACTCCGCTAGGGCCTTTGTTATACAGATTTTAAATGAAAGCTTTAATATGTCGCATCCTCAAGAAACAAAAATCGGAACGAGAATGTTCACATACTTCAAAAATTACAAAACTTGGTAAGGGTGTGAATAATTTAGTTGTAAAAATATATTTTGCAAAACTATTCACCTTCGTTAATTTCCCAATGTTTTATAATTGTGTGGTAGAAAACAATGAAGGAGATGTCCGCCTTGTTGATGGGTCCAGTCGAAACCAAGGTCGGGTTGAGATCTACCACAACTCCCTGTGGGGGACAGTCTGTGATGACAGATGGGATGACTCTGACGCGAGAGTAGTTTGTCGACAGCTTGGATACTCAGGTGATGTTGGTGAAGCCAGGAGTGGTGGTACATATGGACAAGGATCTGACCCGACATACCTTGACGAGGTCCGCTGTTTGGGATATGAAACAAGGTTGGAGTACTGTAGTCACGCCGGATGGGGCATCGAAGACTGCTCTCACGGCGAAGATGCAGGAGTTTACTGCAATGACAATGGTAAGTCGCAAACGATACAAAGCAGGCATTGAGGAGGCGAGTTGGCATATAATAGTCGGTAATGCATCTGCCTGTCGAACCAACATGACCAAAGATCGTGGCTTCGAACCCGACCCGGGGGATGACTAAAGCCTGTTGACTTTAAAACAACTTACAGTGATTTAGGTTGTTTTTCCCCCAGGTACAGGTAACGCCAAATGATAATTCTTCTTGCATAACCTGTAAGTTTCCTTCGTTTGTGACACTGACAGGTCACTAATTGGCAGAGGGGTCCAGGGGGCTTAGCCCCATGAAGCTCTGGGGTTTTAGGCATTTGGTAACGATCAGATGAGCATCCAGGGGGCAGGGCCCCCGGAAGCTCAGAGGCTTTAGGTATTTAATTACGGTCAGATGAGCATCCAGGGGCCTATCTTGGGGCCCTTGGTGACGTACAAGGGACAGAGGGCCCAGAAAGCTCAGGGGTTTGAGGTATATAATTATGGACATATGAGCATCCGGGGGCCCGCCTTTAGGGTCCTTGGTGGGGTCCAGGGGGCAGAGCCCATGGAAGCTCAGGGGTTTTAGGCATTTAAACAGGTCAAAGGAGTATATTTTAATCCCATGTAATACAGCGGTTTTAAGCATTTGATTACGGTCAGATGAGCATCCAGGGGCCCGCCCTAGGGACCTTTGTGGGGTCCAGGAGGCAGAGCCCCCGGAATCTCAGGTGTTTAAGGTACTTAATTACGATCAGATGAGCATCCAGGGGCCCATCTTTGGGCCCTTGGTGGAGTCCAGGGGACAGAGCCCCCTGGAAGCCCAGGGGTTTTAGGTATTTAATTACCGTCAGATGAGCATCCAGTGGCCCGCCTTAGGGCCCTTGGTGGGGTCCAGGGGGCAAAGCCCCGTATTGTGACACTGGCAGTCACTATTATTTCTTTCTTCCTCTCTTACATTCATTTTCTCTTTAACATACTTTTTTTAAGGGAGGGGGGCTCGAGCCCCCAGCCCAACCGTTCTGCAGGCCCTGATATGAAGGCTTCTAAATAAGCATATTTTTGGCCCGATTGTAAATTTGGGAATATATAATTTTTCCAACAAACGCATACAAAAGTATATTTTACCTAAAACCCGGAAAATCATTTCATTTCAGCAACATTTGAAAATCACCGGAGGTATCGAGTTTAATAGAAATAAACCACGTTTGATTTTTTTATTCGGGGAGGGGGGGGGGATTTTTTTAGGGGCGAAAATGCGTCCCCCCTCCCACCACACACTTTTTCGTTAAGAGGACCCTGTACGAAAATGGGGCCTGTAAGAAATTAATGAAATATGATGTAACACACAACAGCTAAAAAGAGTAACTGGGAACTAACACAAATCAAAACTATTTTATTAGAATAATATTTGTCATTATAAATGTATAGGATTGTCGTCACAAAGTAGCTTTTTGGGATAATCTAAGATAATCTAATTGGTTATTCGATGGTTGAATTGAATTGAAGCGGTTTAAATACACGGCGTTGGACATTCCTCACTAGAACCCGATGGCAGTGATTTGCTGGGTCTAGAAGAACACTTGTGCACCATTGTCTTGAAGTGATTGGTCTACAGGGTCATCCTGTTCTTGCGTGCAGAGTTTTCAAGGGGTTCAGTAGAGTGAAGATAACTTTGTCTCTATGTAAATTCATACATTAAGCATGTGAATGGATAACAGTAACCCTTCACAGTGGCTTATTGTTATCAACATAGTTTTATCAACGGCACCTAGCGAAACGAATTCGGTCATTTACAAAAGACTAGTTAACGCGCTTTAAACAAATATCGGTAATAATCTGACCACTTACTGATGATGATTTTAAAAAAATATGTTTTGATCCTGCAGGTGAATTTGAAGGAGATGTCCGCCTGGTTGATGGGTACAGTTCAGATGAAGGCAGGGTTGAGATCTTCCATGAAGGTCAATGGGGGACAGTCTGTGATGACAGTTGGGATGACTCTGATGCTAAGGTAGTTTGCCGACAGCTTGGATACTCAGGTGATGTTGGTGTAGCTCAGAGTGGTGGTACATACGGACAAGGATCTGACCCGATATTGCTTGATGACGTCATCTGTTCGGGATATGAATCCAAGTTGACGGATTGCAGCCATGAAGGGTGGGGCTTAAACAACTGTGGTCATTCTGAAGATGCTGGAGTGCAATGTGGTAAGTGTGTCGAGAGCGTTAACTACACACAATAGCTGAAAATGTAAATCCGTTCATGCTTTTTTAATCGCCATTATTAGGTGATTCTCATTTTGCATGGCCAACCAGTGGCTATTGTTTATTAATATTTCGATAAAGGACCAAGCTTGACCACGTGTTTTACAATGCTACACCGTATGTCAAAAGTTTGTTCTCCCTATCAAGACTCACCTGTTAGTAGGGATTGCGGGTTCATATCCGTTTATTTCAAAATCAAGCCCCGAATCTTTCACCTAGAGTGTACAAGCCGACTCAATTTTGTCACACTTCTTTCTTGCATTGGAGATGAGCTGTTTAATGATGGTTGAGGTAGACTACGCATTAGAACCTGCCTTTCAGGATTCCCCAGCAGTTTTCGATCCGGTTCAAGTCTGGAGAGGTGGGTGTCCATTCCTTCTTCTTCAAAAATCCTGGAAGGTTGTCGACAGTCGGCACACTACTGTTGAGTCAGCCGAGCAGTGCGAACAGGGGCACCATCTTGAACCAATACCGGTTAAGACCGCTTGTTAACCATTTTCCTGGTGTCAGGGGTCCTGATTAATTGCTTTCTACCCGGATTTGGGAGCAATGTCTGCTGCAAGATGTTGTTTACATATAGAACTGTGCATTTTTTTTAATTGTGGTACATGAAGTAGTATGTGCAATTCAGAGAGATGGGAAACAGGTGCAAAGGACATTCACCAGAGAATAAGCTACCCATTCTCCATGTCTGTTAGTGTGAGTGTAACATGTATGTCCTTGCAAAGGCCAAGCTCTTGTCCTTCTGCAATTTGGTGAATCGTGGAAGTTTCTATCTTTTGTAGAACCGGTCACCAAGTATCTTGGTGAGGTGACGATGGACATTGGCTTTGGAAACGCTTAAAATTGTTAAACCCTTGATTTTAGTATATTACAAGAAAATATACAGTGAAAGGACAAATATAGTGGGACTGCTATTTCGAAAATAACATGTTTAAGTAGTATATCAGAAATGCCATCATATCCAGCGCTCTTTTTACTCTTTAAATTGCTAACCATATCAATAACTTCTACCTCTTGTACCGGGACAAAATAAACAACCTTAAATTATTTTGTCTCCCACGTATGACACATTTTTTGGTGCAATTCATATAAAAATATTAGTCTAATTGGGGAGAATGGACTTTTGAGACACGGTGTATATTGAAATGAGAATTCCATCTGTACTGAAATGAGGAAACTTATATTTCTATTAACTTTTATTTGTAATCTATTGTTTTTTGCTGCAGTTTCATCCGCTACATATTCACGTGTCGTAGGCATCATGTCGTTTGTTGGTGTGTCTTTGTCCTTGCTGACACTGTTTGCCTTCATAGCTGTATGTTACACCTGCAGTCAGCGTAAGCCGGTCGTCATGCCTGCGCCATCGGAGCAGCTCCCTCTCAGCACCACTAGTTCTCATCCTGCCGCTCATTACACTTCTGCGGCTCCCACTTCAAATGGCATGACAACGGTGCCCACTCAGCCACCAATGCCGCAGCAACCACCGAATCCTTATCCTCCAGCAACTGAAACTGACTCCCTACCAAGTCCTCCCTCATATTACGCCTGACAGGGTGGACATTTCGATCCTCTGCCACCACCGAACTAACACAGCATAATTATGCTAGACCCTATTAGGAACATGGGCCGGGGGAAGCATATAGATATACCCCGGACGTTCGCCGCAATATGTTCGAGGATTTTTTTCCCGCCGCGAGCTTTCATGGATTCATGGCCAAGAGTCTTGAGAGGCAATCCAACCCTTGTAAAAATCATTTGTATGAAAGTAAAAATAAGATAAACAGAATGGCGAAGGTTTGAAATATATCGGAACAATCATAAGAAAGTTAGGAATGTTTTAAATATGACATCACTAAGTCTATACGCATTTCAAATTGGCAGTTTGTTCAGTGCACTGTGACTTCGTCGCGTATAACTCTCCCGTTTGATCGTTTACAAAAATATCATCAATTTCTGTTTTTCTCCCAAGTGCCTTCTTACTTTAGGAGCTACTTAAAATATATTATGCATAACATATTATCATAGGTCCTCTATAGAGACATAACACTTTTGAGTCATGCATTTTTGAAACATTGAAATTTTAGTCATTTTTTGTGTTGGAAGTTGTTCGCCACTACGTCAAAGAGAGCACCAAAATAATCCGGCCTTTCTTAGGTTTAGATATCCCATCAAAGAGGTACAAAATGATTAATAGCGCAGATCCATATCTCTTTTCAAAGCTGTTGTATAGGTTTACATTAAAAACTTGAAACGATTCTTGTTAAATTAGGCTGTAGTCTGTAGGTGGGCGATTTTCGAGGAGTGCCTTAAATATAAATATATATTTGTTTATATTTTATTTTATTTATTTATCTTCTTTTTTAAAAATTTGTATTATCATTATTATTATTATTATTATTATTATTATTTTTTTTTTTATTTATTTATTATTATTATTATTATTTTTTTATTTTTTATTTATTTATTTATTTATTTATTTATTTTTTTTTTTTGGGGGGGGGGGATAGCCACAATAGATCTATCCCTGGAGTATCCCTACTGCACTGATGCAATTGATCTGAGAACTATTTTCTTATAACGTATTGTACATTTCAAATTAAGTTTGCATTGTCAGTCAAATGACGAGTCTGCATTTATCATTTCCTTTGCTTTGGAAATATTTTCATCTTCTAAAGCATAAAATGAAAGCATTTATCAATGAAATATTTTCAGTACTAACAATCAAAGAAAAAAAACACGAAAACGATTAAAGAAATAAACAAATAGTTTTGATACATGGGTGACGATATAAAATACCTGGAATATGAAATCTCTTTTTTGTTTATATACTTGCAACAAAAAGAGATCCAACAAATGGAATAATGGGAATTCAAAGATGAATCTTGAACATGTTACTGCATCAATAGTTGTGGTAAAGTAATTAGTATAAGCTCTTCAATATTGAATAATGTTATTTGCCTATAATGCTACACTATCTCTTTTCAAAGAACATATGAACATGATCATGTTACTATAAGAATAGATGGACTGCCTCATGTTTAAGTCTGAGAGTTGATGGTATACGTTACATAATGAGTTTCATGTGTTATTCAAATCAAGAAATCGATACTTTTATTGTATTCATGGTTGTCTTAAATCCTATCTGCACTACTTTGGCTAGGAGGGATTAGACCTAGAGTCCAGTCGTGCATGGTCACTGACAGGTGGTTATCTCATCAATTCAGCTCTCAATTAACATAAGAGAAAGAGGATCATTGGGGACCAACGGGTATAGAGGGCGCAAGTAGCTACAAGTAGTGCAGTCCGCTCTAAGTTTTATATAAAAGTATGCGTGGTTCTAATTATAATCTTAAGAATTATTCATGTATCATTTTGAACAGAGTGATTTATACAATTGTAAAGAGGGAGAGTGGATCAATACTGTCATCTTTTTTATCATCATAAGAATTATTGTACTTATCATCATAATCATTGTTTTTCATATAGCAGCTGATGATTTATAATATCAGATTTATATATATCTTTATATCTTTATACAGAGAAAATACCATCTTAGTGTTTTAGTTTTGCTTCTACTAAAATGCGTTTTTCCCCCCTGCACTATATACAATTATTCTCAATTTAAGATGTATTTATATTTAAAAAAATATGTCCACGTTTAAATAACATACAAAGGATAAATAGTTTTATGATTAATCCAACCATTGGATTAATCAGGAAAAGAATCTGTATGTACTTTCTACATTATATATAGAAGCCAGATTATAAGTGGAAAAACATTGGCTAAGATACCTTGATGATTGTTTTTCTCATATGGAAAAAAGAGTATGGAGACATAAAAGTATTTTGCGATATTCTGCAGAATCTACATACATATATTTCATTCAAAGTGGAGGTGTCAGGAGAGAAGATATCGTTCCCGGATATAACTGTTATGAACATACATGGAAAATTGGAGACGGAAGTAAATTACAAAGTGACTGACACTCATCAATATCTGCTACCATCTCCTACCATCCACGCCACTTAAAAATAAGTATACCATATAATCTGGCTAGAAGAATTTGTAAAATGTTATCGAACCAAGAAGTAAGAGAAAATAATAATTAAAAGAATTAAAATCCATGCTGATGCTTCGGAAATATCCGGGAAATCGTTTCAGAGTAAGTATACATAAGGCACGTAAATTAAAACACAATATGTTTAGGACAAAAAGAAAAAGAAGACACATCAAAAATTAGATATAGATTATGTATCTTTATACGATCCCAATGATGTAAAATTTCAAATACTATCAAACAACACTGATTTAATCATTTTTATAACATAATTAACAGTAATGAAAATTTATTTTAAAGAAAGTTCGAATTAAAAGATACCTTTTCTGCTCATCCAGAAACTTGCTTTAATGTCTAAATTGTAATATTTGTGGATATATCAAAGAGAAAGGAGATATTTTAAGGAAAAGAATGACAATCCATCGTCAACACATAAGAGATAAATAATATAAAATCCTCACTGTGAGTAAACATGTGCTGAACAAGTCTTAATTCAACAAAGAGAATAAAGCAGTTACTTTTAATATTTATATGCATGCATAATGTATTTATGATATAACTATTTTTGCTGATATAACAAACAAAAAACATTGCGTCTATAATAAAATACAAGTAGGGATGGAAATTAACATTACATGATTATGACTATAATGTAACAATACCAAATATGACAATTCCTTTGCCCAACACGCCATTTTAGCGCAATGCACATGTACGCAATATTTGTATGTATATAGTATGTTGCACTTGTTTGTAATTTGTAATTTTGAATCCACTATCTGACGAAATAAATTAAAACAGGTAATGATGAAGAATTAAACTCTCAAGGAACGTATATCAGTTGTTAAAATTACATTATATATATATATATATATTTCTCTTGTCTTATAGATAGTTGAAGTGTTTGTACTTTGCTCATTTTACTTAATTTATTGCTGTGTGCTTATAATATTTTGTATTTCTTTTTGTTTGTTTTTTTCTTTCTGTTATGGGCGATCCAACCTCACAGGTTTTCGCAACCTTCATGGAAAGCCCCGCATATAACCTCTGTACACATAGTTAAAATTTATCGTTACTTTATATATTTTGATTTTTATATTGCGAAATAAAATTGAATTGAATTGAATATATATATATATATATATATATGGCTTCGAATCATACCTTATTATGAAATGTGTGTAAAGAATACTGATATTGAAACTAATGGAAATAAAAAATGAAACAAATGTAATATCTGCAAGTTACCAAGTTACTATATAGTAAGTATTTCTTTATCAAATCAAATCTCGTAATTTCTTTTTCTAATTGTCTGTCATTTGTAATGTTAGGAGATTTTTGTGAATGAATCATCTTCTCATGGGTTGTAGTGAATGAACCTTGAAGGAAAATAAAGACCCGTTAATACTTGACGTGGATTACCCCGGGCGTTGTTGTTGTTTTTGTCACGTGTGAATGAAGACCAAGTTGCGATTCGATGAAGAAAACAAAAGTAGCAGCACGCGACAGCGGTCGTACGCATACTCACAATATGTGTTTTATACGATACGGAGACGTGAAGTGTATTACTCGTACATCATTAAAATTATTTAAAAAGGAGAAAATGTCACTTTCTCCTTACCATGTCATATGCGAATGGAACTTAAAGGGAGAAGGGTCTGACAACAGTCTTGCAGATATTGTGACATGTTAAAAAAAAATGTAAACTTGGATCTAAGCAATTTGACATGAGCGCCATCTGGTGAAAAATCATCGTATTTCCAATAGTCCTCCCCTTCTTGGGTTTTTTCTTTTATCCATCATGCCCGAAGAAGGGCCAAGGTAGCGGCTACACTGACGCTATTGATAGTGAAATGGCTTAATGTAATTAATAATCATAATTAATAAAACAATATTTGAAAACAAAAAACGTCAATGAATGATAGCAATTATAAAAAACGATCTGATTATTCCAAAAGGGTTTCAAGTGTGTATTTTCTACCACTTTCCTCGAGTGTCGTCGCCGTCAGACAGTATGTTGTGGCGTTACACGTTGGGGCTCCAGTTTAACGGAGTTCCCTGCCTTTTGCTTCAATTGTTTGGTCGTTAAACTCTACGCATCGTCAAAGTTCTGATGATGATCCTGAACTGAGACGGAGGCTAATGGACCTTGTTGGGCTTTCCTTACAAGCTATCTAAGTCAATGACACTTTCACCAAATAAACATTCCTGTTCATTAGCAGATTTCCTACTTCTTGTCTGCTGGTTCGACAACGACGACAACGAAGATAACGACGACGATGTCAAAGCCTGTGAATACACATCGCCCCCTGACACGTGTTCATTCCGTGCACAATGGCCACATCAACATGATAATGGGAGAAAAATACCTCCCATGTGTATACAAATGGCGGGCAAAGCCTTTAAACCCTATTAGAAAGTTGAACCAAGTTGAACGAGGAAAATAAGAGAGAGACAGAAATATTGTCTTAAAACAAATCACAGGCAATCTATGAAATGTATCGATTCTCAAGCTTGAAAGCACTAATAACATGAGTACGATTCTAATGGTAATTCTATCATCATGATGCGATGTCACATCCCTTTAATACCACGGTCGCAACTACTTTCGAAAAACCAACCTAAGGCAATTTGAAACGCCTTGGGTGTCATTGTTTGTTATGTGCGAACGTTGCAAATACGTATTACGTAATCCGAACATTATTTCTTTTGGATATACAACAGGGTATTGAAGTTGACTTATCGAAGGTAGTTGCGATCGTGTTTATTGTATTCTCCAATCTGTTGCGCTTTTACAAAAATTATTTACAATCTGTTTTTCTTGTTTTTTTCTTTTTCTGAGAAAGAGGAATTTGTTCCACAATGCATCGCTGGAAATATATTTTTTGTCCTTGGGTAAAAAAAGAAGAAAAGAAAACAGTAAGTGAAACGGATATCTGTTCCATTAGAAGAATCCAGAAAAGGGATAACTATAATAGATTAGGTATATGATATAACCGCAATACCATACGGGATAATCTGTTTGTTTTCTTTTTCTATTTTGTCTGCTTTCTTGAAACCCAACTTCTAAGAACATCCTTAAGCGTTCCTAACAATACTTTTTATTTGGAATTGAAAAACAAAATTATAATCTTTACATTCTTTTTATTTTCGATTTTGCTTAATTGTTTTCGTTTCATTCTGCTTCTTTGAATCCTAACTTATAAGAATATTAACAACACTAGTGGCAGTGTGTTTCGTTCTTGCATAAGTCTATGTTATTACAGCTAGCTTGTATTTCACTCATGTCCCTTATTGAACGATCAGAATTGTAATACTAGCTTGAAGTTTCAAAATGACGTGGAAAAATATCCGTACTTCTTCCCATCCTATGTTCATCCTAATTTTCGTAAATATCAATCAAATTGCTTTTTTAACTGTAAGTGTGTCATTCCACCGTACTGAAAGACGGAAAGATTTACTACGGACAACGAATAAATTATTCTATTAACGAAAAATTGAAATCTTTTGCTAATGACTAAATGGTGACGTATAATCTTTAATTGAAAAATCATGTGGTGAAGTGAGGCGAGGCGAGGGAGAGAATCATTGAAAAAGATAAATCATTTATTTTAGTTTATGTGTTAGAATTACGCATTCAAGGGTAATCTTTCTAGCATCATATATTCAATTCAAATCAAATTATTTTATTTCTCTTGCAAAACATAATACAACGACTAAGTATCTTACGAAAAATATACAATTAAACGACAAATATAATAGTAATAGCACGAGAAAAGAGGAACTAACTAGAATCAGAGCTTGTTGAAGTATTAGTTTGTTTTACAATATTTCTTGAAAATAAAGTACACATAGAAAATCAATAAATTAAACAATATGTAGCAAAGAAATTATGATTTTTTTTTTTGGGGGGGGGGATTATATAATCATGATTATAATTTATATTTTACAGATACAGATGGACGGCGTTTTTTTGCTCCCAAATAATTGGTAGATGTCCAGTTGGAAATGACACTGATTATTAAAATATTATTCCCCTATAAATGTCTACAACTTTGGTAGTGATGAATTCTTGCTGTTAAAATGATCCCTTGCAGACCATCAAGATAACTGAAATGTCGCCTGAAATACTAAATTACCCAAATGAGAACCTTTAAGCAATATTTACAGAGAGCAAGATAAAATATGGGAACTTATCAAATGTGATTCGGAACAAAAAAAAACCCGGCCATGTTGTATGATATTATGTGCAAACTTGGCATAAATAAAAGCAAACAAACAAACAAACAGCAGCACCAAACAAAACAGACAAGGAATAACATATGATTGACTTAAAATTTAAACGTTTTCCAAGGCCTATATTTTCACAATTCAAGGGTGACTTTCCTAACCGTTCTTTTTTTAAATTACAATTTCTGTGGTGGTTTTCACCAAGGAAGGATGAGTCTATAATTATTTTTTGATATTCTGCGGTCTTTATATTATTTTCTTTACATGGTGATAAGAAAACCCTCTTTAAATAAAAATATTAATTTGCTAATTACTATGTCCCATTTTGACCAAAGTATAATTTTTTTAGACAAGATATAAAAATCAACAAATCTTATCCTAAATGAGACCCACTAACATTTTGACGATTTAATGGATGAAAAGCATTCAGTGCACGACCATACATAATAAAAAATGCTGGTTATGATTTCTGTCTATAATGGATGTATGCCTATTAGATGCGATGCTATAAATTTGTGAATTCCCTACCTCATGATCTTCTTGGCGTATTCCGCAGCACGTGGTTGTACACTTTCATCCTCACTGCTTGATATTTCAATACAGTTGTGCCAATAAAATTTTATCATTTTATTGCCGATGGTATTTTAAAGAGAGGAACCAGACTCTCATGCAACTTATTATTTTCCTTGAAGTCCATTGAAGGAAATACAAACGACAATACATCTAGTTAATTTTGCTACAGAATATAATCATTTCATCGAG
This sequence comes from Mesocentrotus franciscanus, assembly GCA_037976565.1. NCBI lineage: Eukaryota > Metazoa > Echinodermata > Echinoidea > Camarodonta > Strongylocentrotidae > Mesocentrotus > Mesocentrotus franciscanus. The sequence goes on from CP137675.1 coordinate 23,865,465, forward strand.
GATCTGCCGAAGGCCCTGATCACCATTTCAAAAATGAAATCTGCCTGCGTGTCACCTGTCTTCGTCGTCATCATCGCCTTCATCGGGACGACTGCTGCAACGTTTGAAACCGCTGCCTTGTTGGACGAACCACGCCTCGTGGAAAGAATACTACACAAGAGAGATATTTATGCTATCTATTATCAAATCATTTCAAATCTTCAACTAGAGTAGCCTGTTCAGTTACAAATATAAACAAATCTAAAATTAATGTATAATTTATTTTAAAAAAAATATATATAATCAGAATATAGAATAAAAGAATAGAGGGACTGGTCTTCCACATGGCTCTGCATAAAACAGAATACTTACATACTTCATACAAAACTCCATGTCTTCTTTTATACTGTTAAATGTTATTTCACTTTAAAAACACAGAGTTTTAAAAAATCAAGCAAGATGGTGGATAGAAAGAATAAGCTGATAGGCCTGTGAAGGAGGGAGAAAGAATATTTTAATTTACACTGCCTGTAAACGTTATTTCGTATCTTTGTGTACAGTTCGTGTGATGGATAACTTCCATTTTATATCTGATTTCTGACCTCCTTTCTTTGATCATGGTAACAAGATATTTAAAAAAATCATCATGAACATCGGCCACTTTCCAGACGTACTAATTATATTCATAAGACGGGTTCTAGAATCTAAGCAATCCGATTGGTCAATTGACATCACGTGGGCGTGCATTTATTTTTTCCCACCGTGCAAAACATCTCCCATCAAAAATTTATAACCGATGCTCGATAGCTGCCGATATCGCTTTTGCGTAATTCAGCCAAATTTAATTTGTGCATAATTTTGATAATAATAATAATAATAAAGTTAGAATAGATATAGTTATATCTAACTTAGATCTAGATCTAATATCTATCTATACTCTAGACATAGACTATATGTATTGCCGACCCGTCTTAAAAAACAAATAGTGCACTGTTTCGCTCGTCTGTGAGGGCGATTCCAGTGCAAGAAGTTTAGTCAGTGCCTTTAGTGATAATGCACGCCCCCGCAGGGCTAGTGCATTATCGATATCGCACTGACTAAACTTCGTGCACTGGCCCTGCCCTAACACACTGGCAACAGTGCATTATTTGTATAATATCATGAGCTTTGTGATGTTAGAACACGACGGGGAGGCGGGTGCATGGTTTTAGTGCTGCCCAAGGCAAATTGCTATCATTAAATTTTTATTGAGAGGAGTGGGAACACATCCAAATATTTGCAACTCTGGAGTTTCTGGGCTTTTGCTTGAGAAATGACACGAATACGTGGGGATGGGGCGGGGCATTCCAAACTCGGTAGCATATAAGTTATAAGACATCAGTGGTCGAGGAATTATGCATTTTGCTAAAGAAGCGTCATTTCTTTGGCGTTATTGCCTGCATCAATCAGATTAAGCCTGTGAAGGCATTCATTCATTATTTCAGCAGTTCAAAGTTCAGCGTGCACTATTCATTTTGCATTCAGTTTGTAGACTATCTCGCATGGAGCGTCAAAAGACTGCTAAAGTCGCTTACACAGTCCTGCGTCATACGCATATGAAGCCTCGCGTGCAACAGGCATAACTTTAAACAGTCAAAGTTTTTTTCTATTATGGTTTAGTATACGCAACGCTTAGATTATGTCTGCGATATTTTCTTTACTTCCCACTAAGAGAACACTTACGTACCTCCTAAAATGTAGCAGACTGTAACCATGGTAACATTTAGCCCTGTACACGTGCAAACAACTTTAGTATGGCATGTCGGAAAAAAATCTCCATCCAATTTTGCGAACGCACCCACAATAAATTTCGGAGCATCCATTTTATATTCTGTCAGTGGCATAAGATGGGGGGGGGGGGCGTTAATACTTGTTGGATTAAATAAAAAAATAAACAGCGCCATCGATTTAGGGGAGGGAAGAGTTATGGCGTTTTCTTCTTCATGTTGCCTTGGACCCCTCCCCGGAGACATTTTCATCCGATAAAGTCCGATAAAGGATAAGATATTCTTTTTCTTGTTTTATAGCTAATCACACGCAAATTTGGCAACTCTGGTTTATTTTGCGTGTAGTTCTCTCTCCCCCTTGCAAATTTTTGAAAACTGTCATGTCCTTGATCAGATTTTGCAAAGGGGGTTAGGTGTAAAGGGTATAAAAAGCTCCTCTCTCGATTGCCAAAATATATATAGGTGGTGGGATAGGGAGGGGTACTGATAGCCCTGAGTTCCATATCGACTGATTGATGTATACAGTTTTGGTTGAATGGTATAATGCGGACAAAGCAAGTACACCGTCTCCCCTATTTTCTCTTTTTTTAATCTTTCTCTCTGTCTCTCTCTCTCTCTCTCTATCCTTCTCCCTTTGTTCTGTCTCATTCTGATTTCAATACTTCCAATGTTTGTATTTTGTGCACGCACACACGAACCACCCAGTTCACCTGGCTAGGGTCAATTTCGATCTAGGATAATACGTATATACAAACCGTTCAAAAGAGCAACGTCATTCTCATTGCTTGAAATATGGCGACAAATACTGATAGGAAGCTTGGTCGTGGTATGAGACTGTGGATAATATTAAGTGCCTTCGTTGTGTTCCAGCCAAATTACGTACTATGCCGTAAGTGTAAAGTCTAGCTAGATCTTGTTTTTACCTTTATATTATACTCATTTTTAATAAATTGAGAGGATGAATACATTTTAATATACAAGCCCATTACAGAGTACTACATGAGATCTCGTACAAGTGGTATACAGAATTAAAAAAAAAAAAAAACCTGGTTTCAAATCAGCTATTTTTAACGTCTGTATGAGGGCTTATGATTTTATTTTTCTTTTAGCGTTAAGGCGGTAGACATTATCTTCCACCGCCTAATACATAAATGACATTATATAATTATATATATACATGTATATGCTTTTATTATTATTACTAATTCATTTTCTTCTTATTCCATTTCTTCTTTTAGTAATTATATTTATCATTATTATTATTGACATATGTGTGCATGTATTGATAGTCCAATGCTTTTCAAAGAGCTTGAAGGAAACGTCAAATATTATATCAACTAGTAAATAGTTCAAAGCTTTTCAAAGAGCTTGAAGGAAACGTCAAATATTATATCAACTAGTAAATAGTACATAATATCCAATGATTCACTTATTGCTAATAATAGAATATGAAACGGTAGAGGAACATTCGCTGAGATGGTATAATTATGTGTGAAAGATAGGTAGAAGTAGAGGAAGAAACACAGAGACCTAGGGAAAGAGAAAAGGAGATAAATAAACACAAAAATATACAAAGAAAAGAAAAGTAAAGAAGCGAGAGAGAGATTAATTATGTTTTCATGGGACAATTATTATGCATAAAGAATATGACTATTGATGAAGAGGTGTATAAGTGTATAATCATTTACAGCGATTTAGACCTATACCCTGCCATGAAACAATTACACATTGTACATGAATTTTATCTCATTACCCTCCACATCTAAAACAAAAAGAAGGCAATCGTCAATTTCGTCATATCAAAAGTATCATCATGCTCTTAAAATATGACAAACAAATCATTCAGTTATCATTATGATTAGGTGAATTACTGCATAAAGAGAAAAATTACATTTTTTGTTAGGATTTAGTAGGTAAATTTCATGAACATGTATTCGATGTATAAATTCATTTCTGATATATCGTTTCTGTCCATTCATACACGTATCCCATGTACCTGTAGTATTATTATTGTATAGCGCACTGAAAATAGCTGACGGCGAGTACACCTATCATATGACGTATAGTAGTCGCCATACCCCCGAACGCGGCTGATCGTCCCTTAACAAATAAGAAAGGCTCATTACCATGTATTGCGACATTGATATAAATAGCAGTGACGCGATATGAAGGTTGGGTGAATACTGGAAATATATTTTTAATGGTTCTCAACTCATCCGTGTATAACTGGAGACTTTGTGTAGATATACACTCTCTACATGTATATATAAAATCACTGTATATGTTTATGGATAAATATAGTATTGGAATATTACCACAAATCATTAATTGAAATAGCGTGTGCATAAATCGAAAGTTGAGAGAGAAACAAAATTACAGTGACATGATTCAAGTTTATTTTTGAAAAAATACGTTACTATTATTTGAATTAATCATCCAGACACAAGAAACTACAAATAAAGTAGAAACAAGACTTGAAAGGCCTAAAGTTCTCGGCAGTTTAAAAATAAATTTACACCTTCTTCCCAAATACACGCATTTTAGGAATAAATTCGAGTTACTATATTATAGTATGGAAAATGTTTCATTCTCCTTGAATGGTAAGTAGATATACATTAGCACATGTCCACAGGATGTTCCCACACGTATTTTTCAGGGAAAAAGCTCTGCCAGTTATGAAATTTTCCCGAAAGGGGGCCGTTATAAGTTAATGGTTACAACAACAAAATTATAGAGAATTTAATTAGATACATGAACATGCATACACATTGTAAAACCTTATAACAAGCCGTAAATTAAAATTAAAAACTTGCCTGAAAACTCGACGTCATTTCCGTCAACACATAAACAAGATTTGAATTAATTTAAGGCGAAACTTCAAAGCAGAAGAATAATAAAGTTGTTTATTAATAGAAGTTTTCACTGAGACAGGAAAGAGAGAGAGAGAGAAGATTTTAGATTTCATAACATAAATTTCAAGTTCGAATAAGAACCATTCCTACACAAAGCTCCCTCTTCGCTTACATGACACCATTGTCACGATAGATATGTCGTGCATGAGCGATCACGGACAATGCGTACTTGGTACGGTACTTTGACATTTGTTCAAGGCCAATAGGTCATAAAAAAGTTTCGTTCTGCATATTTATTTTATTTTCTCGACCTGATTTTTTCTTCCTCAGATTATATTATTCTCTTCCATGTTCCGGGTTGTTTATACTCGTGCTTTAAAGAGTATCTAGGCACCCTTTAACCAATTTATCCTCCTTAAAATTTGCTACGTAACCAATTATTTAATGATTCCCCCCATGACGTAGTTTCTCAATGTCGATATGATTTCACACTTGAATTTAGAAGACGATATGAATATTCGTTTTATTATTCAACATTGATGAATAAAAGATATAACAAAAGAAGAAAAACCGATTATAATAACAACAATAATACTGATAACAATAAAATAATAATAATAAAAAAGAATTCATATAGTTTCTAATTAAATCATTTGACAGAGTACATGTTCACTTTTGTTAGTGCATTTTTAGCTCTTAAATCTGATAAAAGGTCATCTTCTGTCAATACCATAACCATTGATCCCCTTTAATATTTCTGTTTGTAGTTGTTTCTAGAAATGTTCTTGATGTTTTTAATGGTTGTCGTAGTATTTATCGATAGTTTTTCGTCTATTTGTTTTGGATCAGAATTCGAGGGGGATGTACGCCTTGTTGATGGGTCCCAGAATGGACGAGGGCGGGTCGAGATATACCACGATTACCAGTGGGGCACTATCTGTGATGACACATGGGACGACTCTGATGCACAAGTTGTCTGTCGACAGCTCGGTTTCGGAACCTTCAACGCTCGTGGATATACATCTTCCAGTCCTGGGTCTGATCCTATCCATCTTGATGGGACCTTCTGCCTCGGCACCGAATATCGTCTAGATTATTGCTCTCATTCATCCTGGGGACAACACAATTGTGGTCACAGCGAGGATGCGGCTGTAGAATGTGGTAAGCTAAAAACATTAGTAGTTTACTAAAAAGAGTACCAATAGCCTTATAGGAAGTTTCTTTCATAATGCAGTCGTATAACCAGTACTTAGCGTTGTCTCCAAATAGACGTACAATGGCGAAGCTACATGGATAACTGGTAGTGAGGCACGCTACTGGCACAGTAATGGTAAAATTTGCCAAACCTATTTTAGAATGCAATATTTCGTCACTCTCCTACATAAATCAAAACGGGGGGTTTCACAATCTAGGGTTAACGTGTTTATTCATATAATAAATTTACAATTACGGAGATTTTATGTTGGTCGTGCATTACAAACTTAATTTTTATGGTGTCTGTTTAGTGATAAAATTGCACAAAAGATCAATCGTAGTAGACCAAAGCTTCTTCATTCTTGTATCAGTCATTTAATTATCTTACCTATGCTTTCAGCCTAAGTGTGTGTAGTTTTACTTCCTTGGCAATAGTGCTCTAACCACCGAGGGAAATATTTCATGACCACCAAATCTGATTCATGGACAATGATCACTGTGTAACGAATATTCAGGGTTTTTTCTTCTTTGCTTGCAGTTTTCAATACTGTGTTATTGCTTTCTAATCTGATAGCAGTTTTCTTCGCCGGTGCCTTTCCTCTATATTTTGTCAGATACGAAATGACCACAGGTTTCATTGATAAAATATTACGCAGTTATAACTTGTATATGACTTCGTTTTAATTCTATCCTACAATATTGATTCTTGTTAAGACTCTTATACCTATAAAGATGGGATTTTACATTTAGTAAAAGGTTTGATGACTTGCACCAACTATATTCTTACATCGGGATTGCAGTAATTGCAAAATAGTCGAAACGTACATGTAACAACTAAATTATTCATACCCCTTGTAAATTCGATGTTTTTGTGATTTTCGTAATTCAAGCATGAAAGGTGGACTGGTGCCTTTGCTGAATACTTTTTTGTAAGCTTTAATATGTCATGTCCTTAAGAAACAACAATCGGGACAAATCAATTTTCACATACTTCAAAAATTACAAAACTTGGTAAGGGTGTGAATAATTTATTTGTAAACATGTACATTGCAAAACTGTTCACCTTCGTTAATATCTCATTTTGTTTATAATTGCGTTGAAGACACCACTGAAGGAGATGTCCGCCTTGTTGGTGGGTCCAGTCCAAACCAAGGCCGGGTTGAGATCTACCACAATTACCTGTGGGGGACAGTCTGTGATGACAGATGGGATGACTCTGACGCGAGGGTAGTTTGTCGACAGCTTGGATACTCAGGTGATGTTGGTGAAGCCAGGACTGGTGGTACTTTCGGACAAGGATCTGACCCGATATATCTTGACGAGGTCGGCTGTTTGGGATATGAAACAAGGTTGGAGTACTGTAGTCACCCCGGATGGGGCATCGAAAACTGTGTACATAGTGAAGATGCAGGAGTTTACTGCTATGACAATGGTAAGTCGCAAACAATACAGAGCAGGCATTAAGGAGGCGAGTTGGCTTAGTCGGTAAATTTTGAACGTGTACACAATATAATAATAATAGAAATGTTGACTTCAAAACAAATTACAGGGATTCAGGTTGTTTTTCCCTTCCCAGGTATATAAGTGATGCCAAATGATAATTCTTCTTGCATTACCTGTACGTTTCCTTCAAAGGAAGACGAACATATAGGTGCAATGTTATGGGTACATTTATAAAGAAACGGAGCAATTGTGTCCATTATTCTCTTTGTTTGCAACTGGTAACCAATTAAGTTGTCTAAGAAGGGGTGATGCATGATCCTGTTTTCTATCTGGAAGAATGACCCGAGCATGTCGATCAGCGCGATTTTGAATGCGCTAAAGTCTTTGAATTTCAGTTACTTTTTAGTTATTAACAAGGTTATTAAGAGGGCCCAGTACGAAAATGGGGCACTTTAAGAATTTAATTAAATAAGATGTAAACACACAACAACTACAAAGAGTAACTGGGAACTAATACAAATCGAAATTATTTCATTAGAATAACATTTGTCATAATACATGTATGTGATTGTTGTCACAAAGTAGGTTTTGGGAGAAAAAAATAATCGAATTGGTTATTTGATGATTGAATTGAATTGATTCAAGGATTGGATTGAAGTAAGGCGGTTAAGACAAACGGCGTTGGACATGCCTCACTTTAACCTGATGGCAGTGATTCGCTAGGTCAATGTTTGTGTCGCTGCCACCATTTCCAAACCCATCGTACACTTCTGCCCAGGGATTTGGCCATCTCCCGACGGGTTTTTTTAGTCTCTCGAAATGCAATAGCTTGAGCACTAACCTGAGAATCTGAAGTATAACACCCTTTCTAGATTTGCTCTTAGCCATGGTGTAAAACACCAACCCAAGAATAATTCTCAGTAACTTAGCAGCACTCCATTCAGGCAAAAAATTTCCAGGAGACAGGTAGATCAAATAAACAACCTTAAATTATTTTGTCGACCACGTATGACACTTTTTGGTGTTCAATTCATATACAAATATAAGGTTAATTGGGGAGGATGAACTTTTGAGACACGGTGTATATTAAAATGAGAATGCCATCTGCACTGACATGAGGGAATTCATATTTCTATCTACTTTTCTTTTTATTCTATTGTTTTTGCTGCAGTTTCACCCGCTACATCTTCACCCGCTACATCTTCACGTGTCGTGGGCATCATGTCGTTTGTTGGTGTGTCTTTGTCCTTGCTGACACTGTTTGCTTTCATAGCTGTATGTTACACCTGCAGTCAGCGTAAGCCGGCCGTCATACCTACGCATTCGGAGCAGGTCCCTCTCAGCACCATTAGTTCTCATCCTGCCGCTCATAACACCCCAGCGGCTCCCACTTCAAATGGCATGACAACGGGGCCCACTCAGCCACCAATGGAACCACCGAATCCTTATTTTCCAGCAACTGAAACCGACTCCCTACCAAGTCCTCCCTTAAACAACGCCTTACAGGGTGGACAATCTGTTTCTCTGCCACCACCGAACTAACACAGCATAATTATGCTAGAACAGGGGGCGGGGGAGGCATATAGATACACCCCAGACGCGCGCCGCGATATGTTCGAGGATTAATTATTTTCCCGTCGCGAGCTTTCATGAATTCATGGTCAAAAGCTTTAAAAGGCAATCCAACCCTTGTAATAAGATAATTTGTATGAAAGCAGAAATTAAGGATAAACAAAATGGCGAAGGCTTGAAATAAATCGGAACAAGCATATGAAATTTGGAAATTTTTGAAATATGACATCACTAAATCTATACGAATGTCAAATTGGCAGTTTGGTCAGTGCACTGTGACGTCGTCGGGGATAACTCTCCCGTTTGTCGTTTACAAAAAATATCATTTATTTCATTTCTTTTCTACCAAATGCCTTCTTACTTTGGGCACTACTCAAAATATGGTATGATTAGCACATTATTATAGGTGCTCTATAGAGAAAAAAAATACTTTTGAGTCATGCGTTTTTGAAGCATTGAAAGTTTAATCATTATTTGTGTTGGAACAGATGGGAAAGTTTTCCGCCACTACGTCACAGAGAGCACCAAATTAATCTGGCCTTTATTATGTTTAGATATCCCATCAAAGAGGTATAAAATGAGTAATGACGCAGATATATATCTCCACGAGAATAATATAGGTTTACATTGCTGTTGTAAAAGTTAATATTAACCACTCGAAACGATTCTTGTTAAAAATAGCCTGTAGTCTATGAGGTGACTGATTTTTCGAGGAGTGGCTTCAATCTATATATATATATATATATATATATATATATATATAATATTGGGGGACAGGGGGTTATTATCCACAAACGATCTATCCCTGGAGTACCCCTACTGCACTGATGCAATTGATCTGAGAATTGTTATCATATAACGTAATATATATTTCAAATTAAGTTTACATTGTAAGTCAAATGATGATTCTGCGTTCATCATTCCTATGCCTTGGAATTATTTTCATCTCCTAAAGCATAAAATTAATAATAATTAATCAATGAAATATTTTCAGTACTACCGATCAAAGAAAAGAAAAACGCGAAAACGTTTAAAGAAATAAACAAATAAGTTTGATACGTGGGCGACGATATAAAACATCTGGAATATGAAATCTCTTTTGTGTTTATATCTTGCAACAGCAAAATTTAGTTTCTCAGACCTATTAAGCTTCAACAAATAGAATAATGGGAATTCAAATATTAATCTTGAACATATTTCTGCATCAATGGTTGTGGTAAAGTAATTTGTATGAGCTCTTCAATATTCAATAATGTTATTGGCCTATAATGCTACACTTTCACTTCTCATAGAACATATCATCATAATTCGTATGATCCTGTTGTTTCGGCTTGGTTCATCATGATCATGTTACTATAAGAATAGATGGACAGACTCATGTTTAAGTCAGAGATTTGATGGTATACGTAACATACGTTCTTGTGTTTTCAACCAAGAAATCGATACTTTTATTGTATTCAGTGATAAATATTAAGTCTAGAAAATCTGCAATATCATAAAAGCAGCTGATGATTTATAATTTCATATTTATATATAACTTTATGTATTTTTACAAAGAAAATACCATCTAAGTGTTTTAGTTTTGCTCCCACTAAAATGCATTTTTTTCCCCCTGCACTATATACAATTATTCTCAATTTAAGATGTATTTACAGAAAGAAATTTGTCAACGTTTAAGGAACATACAAAGGATGAATTAGCTTTATGCTTAATTCAACCATTGGATAAATCAGGGGGGAAAATATGTATGGACTTGGCAGGAATTTATTCCTTGAAATGCTAGAGCATTGTAATGGCAGCTAGGCTAAAGCCGGGGTAATAATTAAACAGTGCGCTTCGGAATAGAATTTCTAGATAGACGGCGCTATATAAATGCCTATTATTATTATTATTATTATCATTACGTACTTTTCCTAATATTAAAAATAGAAGCCGGACTATATGTGGAATAACATTGGCTGAGATACCTCGATGATTTGTTTTTCTCTTATGGAAAAAATAAGGTATGGAGACATTAAAGTATTTTGAGATATTTTGCGGAATCTACATACAGATATTTTATTCAAAATGGAGGTGTCAGGACAGAAGATATCGTTCCCGGTTAAAACTGTAATGAACCTAAATGGAAAATTGGAGACGGATGTACATTATAAAGTAACTGACACTCATCAATATTAGCATCTTGTCTCCTACTATCCACGCCACTCAAAAATAAATATACCAAATAATCTGGCTAGAAGAATTTGTACAATTTTATCGAACAAAGAAGTGAGAGAGAAAAAAATCTAAAGAATTAGAATCCATGCTTATGCTTCGGAAATATCCAAAAAATCGTATTAGAGTAGGTATACATAAGGGCACGTAAAATAGAACAAATTTTTTTTAAAGACAAACAAAAACGAAGACAAGCAAAATGAAGATATGATTTATGTATCCACTGTCTTCATACGATCCCAATAATGTGAACTTTTCAACACTGAATTAATCATTTTTAACAGTAATGAGAATTTAGAACAAAAAGTTCGAATTAAAAGATACCTTTTCATGCTCATCCAGAAACTAAACTGTAATGGTAGGATCTAAAGTTTGATGTGACACCTTTTTATAACATGAGAACAGAAAATGAAACGGAACATAAGACAAAAACAAATATTTGATACATTTATTGCAGCCACAGCTGAACAAGTGTTAATTCAACAAAGAAAACGACACAGTTTCTGTATGAATATGCATGCATAATGTATTTATGATATAAGTAGTTTTGATGATTGAACAAAACAAAAACATTACGTGTATAATTAAGTACAAAGGGACATAGAGATTGACCTTACATGATTTTGACTATGATGTAACAATACATTTTATGACTATGCCTTTGCCAAGCAACCCGCCATTTTGGTGCATTGCGCGTGTACGCATTGTTTTTTTATAGTTAGTTGCACTTGTTTGTAATTTGTAATTTCTAATCCACCATCTGACGAAATAAATTGAAACCGGTAATAGTAAAGAATTAAACTGTCAAGGAGTTTTATATCAATTGTTTAAATTATTTACATATGTATATGTGGTGTTGAATCATACTTTTTAATGAAATTTGTGTTTAAAAAAATTACTGATATTGTAACCAATGGAAATACAAGTAAAAGTAAATTTATTATCTGCACGCCAACATTTTGTCTATATAGTAAGTATTTAAAAAATTATAATTTCGTAATTTCCTCTTCTCATTTTCTCTCATTTTTAATGTTAGATTTGCATGCTACATTTGTGAATGAATCATCTTCTCATGGGTTGTACTGAATGAACCTTGAAGGAAAAAAAAGACCCGTTCATACATGACGTGGATTACGAAGGCGCTGTTCTTTTTTTCACGTGTGAATGAAGACCAAGTTGGGATTCGATGAAGAAGAAAAAAATGCAGCACGCAATAGCGGTCGTACGCGTATATAAAAACATATGGTGCTTATAAAGCGCTTTCCACCGAAGTCTCTAAGCGCTATAACAAACAAAAAACAACGATAAACAATAAATTATTAAACAAAACAAAAAATTACAAATAAACCTACAAACTACAATACATATGAAATATACATCAATGTGAACAGAGTAAGTTAATCATCAAAAGCAATTACTCACTATCTGTGTGTTATATGATACAGAGATTTGAAGCGTATTACGGTTGTAAGAGCAAACACCCCGCTCTTTTAACAATGTCGTATGTGAATAAACCTAAAAAGGGAGGAGGGTCTGACAAAACTTTTACAGTATTGTAATATGATCAAAAGTAAACTAAGCAATTTGACATGAGCGCCATCTGGTGAAAAAGTCATCATTCTTCTCATAGTTTCTCCCTTTATGTGTTTTTCTTTTATCCATCATGCCCGAAGAAGGGCTAAGGTAGCGGCTACACTGACGCCATTGAGAGTGAAATGGCTAAATATAATTAATTGAACAACAAAATGAAAACATTTGTAATCAAAAACGTCAATGAATAAAAGCAATGATAAGAAACGAAAAGTGGTGCGGTACTCTTCGACATTAAGTCTAATAATACCCCCTTCACATACACGGATTTTTCTTACGAGTCCTTACGGATTACACAAATTCACGGATCCTTACGATTTGGCCACTTTTACGACTGATTTAAGAGATTTCACGAGTTATTATGAGTTATTTACGGTTTACTGCGAATTAATACAAGTTATTACGATAGATCTACGGCAAAATTCCACGATTTGTTACGAGTTGTCACGGATAACTACGAGCAACTTACGTGTTAGTTACGACCTGTTTACGTGTTGTTACGAATAGTTACGAGTTAGTTACGAGTATTTACGAGTCCTTTCGATTTTTAGCCAAAAAATATCAACTGAAAATGAAGTGCTCCAATTTGCAGCTTTTATACCCTTCCCCAAATCGTGAACAATCCGTAAGAATACGTAAAGTATACGTATCTATTCGTAAAGTACTCATAACTGCACGTAAAGTGCTCGTAATAACTCGTAACAATCCGTAAAGCCATCGTTACACTACCCGAATGAAATCGTAAACAACACGTAAGCACTCGTAATAATCCGTAAACTAACCGTAACAAATCGTTAAAACAAATTGTTACGAGTCATTTACGGATTCATGCGAGCAGTTTACGGATGGTTTACGTGTTTTTGCGAGCGGTTTACGATACTTACGGATTGTTACGAGCTATTTACGAGTTATTTACGGAAAAAACAATTCGTGGACAATCGTAATGTCAAAAATCTTCATACTATGAAGATTTTTGACATGTCAACAAAATTGCCTCTCCTTTCGCGGATCCTTAAGAGTGTCTGCGAGTTGTTGCGAGTTGTGGCGAGTTGTTTACGATTACCAGCGAGTTATTTAATACGGATGCTTGCAATTGACTACGAGTTGGCGATCCGTAAATACTCGTAAGAAAAATCCGTGAATGTGAAGGGGTATTACAGTCACGATCTGATGATTCCAAGAGGGTTTCATGTGCGTATTTTCTTCCACTTTCCTCGATTGTCGTCGCCGCCGTAATCCGAACATTATTTCTATTGGATATACAACAGGGTATTGAAAGTGACTTTTTGAAAGTAGTTGCGATCGCGTTCATTGTATTCTCCAATCTGTTTGGTATTTACAAAAATTATCTACAAATTAATTTTTCAATTTTGATCATAAATAGGTTTTTATTCAACAATGCATTACTGGAAACATATTTTCTGTCCTCGGGTAAAAAAAAAAGGCGCACAGTAAGCGAACAAATGTCTGTTCCATCAGAAGTATTCAGAAAAGGAATAATTATAACAGATTAGGTCGATGATGTAACCGCACTATCTTTTTTTTTTTTGGGGTTGTGATTGTTTTCGTTTTATATTGCTCCCTTGATTCCCAACTTCTGATAATATTAACAACACTATTTGCAGTGTTTTTCGGTCTTGCATAATTCTATGTTATTACCACTAGTTTGTATTTCACTCATGACCTTAATTGAAGAATTTTAATCATAGCTTGCAAAATGAACAGGAAAAATATCTCTACTTTATCCCAATCCTATGTTCATCCTAATTTTCACACATATAAATCAAATTGTTTGATTGTAAGTGTGTCATTCCATCGTACTGAAAAACGGAAGGATTTACCACGGTGACGGACAACGGATAAATTATTAAATTCACGAAAAAATGCACAATGCTATAAATTCATGAATTACCTACCATATGATCCCATCTTTTTGACGTATTCCGCAGCGCGTGGTTGTACACTTTCATCTCCACTGCGTGATATTCTAAAACAGTTGTGCCAATAAAACTTTAACATTTTGTTGCCGATGGTAGTATTTTGAAGAGGAACTAGGCTCTCATGCAATTTTTCCTTTCTTGAAGTCCATTGAAGGAAACACAAACGACAATACATCCAGTTGAACTTGCTTGCTTTTATCATGGATCTGCACAAGGCCTCGATCACTATTTCAAAAATGAAATCTTTGTGTATGGTACTGTGAAGGCATTGATTTAAAGATAAAGTTGAGTTCTGGTCATGCGATTGCATCGTGAAAGAAACAGTGTGGAATCGATCAGAAAAGGTTGATCATCTAGCATATAAGTATTGGTGTGTACTGCAAGGTTCTGGAATCATCAAAATGATAAGAATTTGGCCCAGTCTTGGTAAAGTTACAAGCACTGTACACAGAAAGATGTATATGGGACTACACGAGCATGTGGCATAAAAATCCGTCCCGATTTTTATGCTGTTACATGCCATATTTAGAATATTAAAGCATTTGAAGAGCCATGCTTTTCCAGGGAACATTTTTAATCTGATGTTCTTCCACACTTGCATAATAACAATTATAACGCTCACAAATTATTTTTCACCTCTTCCCAGAACTCAACCGTCTCTTTAATATTTTAGTAACTCAAAACTATGTGTGCTCTATTCATTTTTCATTCACTTTGTCTACTATGTCAATCTCAAATGGAGCGTCAAATGTCTGCTCAAGTCGCTGACGCAGTCCTGCCTTTGTATGCATATAAAGCCATGCGTGCAACGGGGGCATTATGGGTGACTTTAAATAGTCGAAGTTGTCGATTATTTTATTACGGTTTAGTACCACGCAATGCTTCAATTTTCTTTACTTTCTACTAAGCAAGCACTTAATCGTTGGATGATATACAAATTAAAAATCTCCATTGATTTAGAGGAAAGTGTGGAAAGAATTATGGCGTTTTCTTTTCCCGTTGCCTTGGGCTCCTCCTGGTGAACTTTTCGTTCCCCCCTATTTTCCGGCATTATTTTTGTGGGGGTGGGAGGGGGTGCTATGTCACTGTTTTCTCCAACCTATAGACTCCACGAACAAGTGCCTAAAATGGCAATCCTAATTATCGAAGTCGACTTTAAGGCTATTGTTCCAATTATTGATCGAATTAACTGACTTAACTGAATTAACCGGTCCTCCCGTAGAGTATAAAAAGACGCTTGCTTACATTAGATTTTATCACCTGACGAAGTATTGCAGCGGCGCACGAAACGTCGTGATCTTTTAGATCCCTTATTGACCATACATTGCGAGACAAACGAATACCACTAGCGATATTATTTTCGATACTACATCCGCAATGAGTAATATATTTAGCAAAATGAAACTTTTCCGCATCTTATGGAACAAACAAACTGCACTCTAAAAATCTCCTCTAAGATTTTCAACCTACTTAAAAAACCACAAAATAAATTTCGCTCAGCGAAACAGATAGCATACAATAGATTGCTCAAAGTGTCCTGTTCACTCATGCCCACCTCTTTGTTGGCGTAAGTCTACTCCAGGAAACATTTAAAGACAAAACTTCACCTTGATATAATTTAAGAAAACAGATATAATGAAATTTACAGAATACTCCGATAAAGGATTAGGTGTTTTTGTTTTAATTGTAGCTCATCACACCCAAATTTGACAACTCTAGTTCAGTTTGCGTGTACTTCTCTCTCCTTTCTAATACAGTATTCCATTTCTCCCACTTAAAGGGCAAGTCCACTCCAAAAATAACTTACTTTCAATAGAAGCAGAAAAATCAGACAAACCAATCAAAAAAAGTTTGAACAAAATCGGATAACTAATAAGAAAGTTATGAATTTTTAATGACATGAAAAACTTTGAAAATCACTAGACAAATTGGCAACTCACTCATGAGTCTGTGACGTCATGTCCTCACTATCCACTAATTATTTTCTTTATATTGATAATATAAATTTCCTATTTTCTCCCTAAGAATCTTATTTCTTCACACCAGCATCCAAGTTAGATTGATAGTAATTGTTTTTGTGTGGATGCACTAATATAGAGTAATTTTTTTCCATTTAAATCATGAAAAATGTGAATTTTGATAATCTATTTATATAAAAATCAATAATTATGAATATACAATATTCAAAAAAGTATCAATTCTTCAAATTTCATGAAAATTTTTGTGAAATGTCATGTACGCAATATGATACAAATCATATAACCTGGGCAAAGGCATGGGAAATCAAGTTTTTAGGGGATAAAAAGGGAAATTAATGGGATTAAACTATATAGAGCAATTGATAAATAGTGAGGACATGACGTCACAAACTGATAACCAAATTGGCAATTTGTGTAGTGATTTCCATTGTTCCATAGTTTGACATACTTTTTCAAAAATTCATAACTTTCTTATTAGTTATCCGATTTTGCTCAAATCTTTTTTGATTGGTCTGATTTTTCTGCTTCTATTAAAACTAAATTATTTTTGGAGTGGACTTGGACTTTCATACCAACCATGGTCTCTTTATGAATTTGTGTGTCTGTGTCTCTTTCCGTTTCTCTCTCTCTCTCTCTCTCCCTCTCGTTTCTGGCTCGCGCACCCTCCCACACATACCCAATCTCTCACTCCCACACATCCCACCATCAATCACCCTAACCGATTATGAAAAGTGACAAAATTCATCATTTGAACATTAAGCACATTTAGCACATCAGCAACGTGCCCTAAACCTATCCTTCCTCTTAACACTTGTGTAGTTGCACTTTGCGTACAATTCGAATAAAGGATGATTTATTTGAAAAAAATGTCTTCAATTACAAATGGAACGCCACTATCCAAATGACTGATTAAATATTCATTGATTGTCATCACCTGGTAACAAATGTCGGATCACTAGAACCCTGATCTCGATTATGCATACTTAATATTTGAGTACAATAATTAAACTGCACAATACTTCTTAATTGAGTGTATAATTCACTTTATTGCACAAAAGCGATGAAATCTCGAAATATACCATATGTCATACCCATGCTTCCATTTTCTCTAACCTTAGGAGTTATCGTTCGGTGTGAGTGAGAAGCCAATCACTATTATGCAAGGAAAAACTCTAATTAGTGGAGTGAACTTTGCCCAATATAGTAATATTACATTTCAACAATTTAATGTGAATTCCATCAAGAAAATGTCACACATATCCTTCTATAATTTAAAACCTTTCCATCATTATTTTTAGATTCCATATCTTTCAAATACTAATTCCATATAATCAGATAATTAGTGCTCAAGTAGTAATTTAAGAATACTGTAATACTTTTAACTGTCAAAATCATTGTTCAACCGTAAAAAGAAAATCAAACATTTAAAGGATGACGATTACCTTTTGTGATAAACTATTAGTATGTATAATTATGTTAATTTGCTCTTTCTTAAACTAAAGACTCAATCTTGACGATGAAAATATATTGTTCTAGCGTACCTAGTTTCAAATTCCCTTTTTTCTTCTTCATATTCTCATTCAAAATATTCGTAATAACGTCATTGATGCTTTACTGATACCATTATATAGTTTGCTCATCTGTTTTTTGCCATGTATATCTTATGTCCTTTTACTTTCCCATCCCTCCGTCTCCCTTCAATTCTTAAAACCTCAGTATTTGAATCTGATTATGAATATTTGTTATTATTTCTCTGACTGTGTTTATATCATGTATTCCGTAGGGTAATTTATATTGTAATTTAGCCCTAGGGCTACTAATGTGAATTTTTCTGTGCAATGAATAAGCTACCATGTCGATTAGTTAGGCTTTACATTTATTCTTGTCGTAGCTGGCGTACTCAGATTTATATTCGTTTGCCGCGAAGCACAGGGATGCCGTCTTGTCACACTTACACAATCCTTGCGCACATGCGTCATTGGCTTTAGCATCTGCAAACAAGAAAATGATAAAAAAACATTAAGAAGATGGAGGTTGGTCTATCGGTAATGACTTTGGTTTTGTCAGGTCTCTAGCTGTCTTCGCCTACAATCTGACCCTGATAGTATCCAGTTTCGAAACTGAGTAACGTCGTTTGCATGGTAGCGTTAAAGGTTGGTCTAAGACGTACATGTTTATAGTCATATCTGATTGATACTTTTGTTTTGAATATTATTTAATGTGCTTCCATTCAACAAATTCATTAAAACAAAAATTACATTTTATAGATAATACAAAAACAAGCTTGTACGTTTCTAATAATATGACAAATAATGACAGAATGAAACAATATAACATAAAATACCTCAAACTCCCTCTCCCCCAAAATCCCTTTCCCCCCCCCCAAACAAAACCTTTGTATATTTTTGTTTTGTTCTCAATACAGTTTAATTATATCTCATTAAATCATTATATACAGAAAGAAAAAAACTAAACTCAAATCCATTCCATAACGATGAATGGAAACATAGGGACACTGATAATATACAAATAATCAAGGAATGGAACAATATAACAATAAATTAAAGAAAACATGATAGAATCCATCATACAATGATCACCAAAATGGCCTCAACTCAAGGGACATCTACCCAACTCCTCCTTCTAAGGACCCCTGACCACCCCATCCCCCATCATTCTTGGCACCACCCCGCCCTGCCCATATGTCCCTCCCCATGACACACAAACACTTTATACACGTACGCACATACACACACATACAAACACACGCACACCCTGCTCACTGGAATAGAAAATAAAAAATAGGTAAGTTCTACTTCTACCCACTTATGCAAATGTAAACCTAGTTTCAGACTTTGTGTGGCTATCTCCTTTTCTTTATTGTTTTATGTACTTCAACTGGCGGAGGAATTATCGAACTTGTTGTAGCCCGATGAATCATGTATTTAATTATGAAACTAACTGTGTTACAGCATTTAACCCTTTGGGAGTTTCCTGAAACACCTACGACCTACATGGATATCCTGCCAATCTGCATTTCTTAGTTCCACTAATTTTAACATGTGATACGCGTCTGTAAAAACCCAATTACACACACACACCTAAACCATATTACAACGTCCACAAATTGATATTAATAGGCTAATCTCGGCATATTGAAGGGTAATATGAGAAAGTATGAAACGGATGAATGTTTTAGCTTGTTCCAAACATTAAATTGTTGCCACTTTAATAAACACGTTGAGTTGCTTGTTTTAATCAATGAATGAATTAATCTATTTGTTCATTTTTTGTTCCAATGTTTTGTCGTTTTCCAATGAATAAAAAGATAATGGAATGATGTTAATGGTAGTAGTGGTGGTTATTTTACCTGACTGCTAAGAAAGCATAAATGCTTGTTAGTGAGCAACAAAAGGACCGACGGCTTTAGGTCCTCTCCGAGTTGATATATACTCTGATTTGATTTGATTTTAATTGAATTGATATAATTCGTGAAGTATAAATACATTTGAGATATTACTTGTAGTGGGATCCTAAATAAGCAAAAACAACAAAAAGAAGCAAAATAAATGGTACTGAATTTGTAGGACTTACCGCAGGTGATGGTAAGCTCTTTGGCGGTATAGAACCAACTCCAGGGTGCTCTACAATCGTAAGTGTAGCCTAGGGTATATATGTTAGTGCCGTCGGGGCAGGGTCCTCCCTTAGTCTTTTCCAAATCACCGTAGCAATTGTCATGTACCTGACAGCATCTTGTAAGACAAGAAGAATTAAAAACCCAAATATTTAAATGAATGAATTTAATTGAAAGGAAATATTTAAACGAAAACCATTGAACTACAAACAACTCATTTGCGTCATTTAAGAATACTTGCAGAACTTTGCAGTCTTCCTCGAAGGAGCATGGTTATTTATTTAACCACTGTCCAATGTCAAGAACCCTTATAGAATAGTTTATTCTAAGAGTGTACATAATACAAAAATACAGTTTAGCTAATAGTGTATCAAGGGCATGATGGGGCATTGTAATGAATGAACGAAGACATGAATTAATAAAAGAGAAGACTTCGCTTTTATTTGATATGATAGATTTATTCATCTCAAAATGTTCAAGATGGCATATCAAAAATATATCGTATGGCAAACGACGTGATCAGATAAAAGATTCAGTTACAAAACGCATTAGTTTTCCTTATTGTATAAAATGACTGTAATATTGATGTTAACAATAGTGAGAAGGAGACATCCCCTCAAAACACGAGGCTTATGGTGGGATGGGGTCATCTTAGTATACCGAAAAATTACATGAGACCGACGGCCCACGAGGCCAACAGCAACGTGTCTGATGGACCACAAGACCGACAAAACAAATAAATACATAAAGAAGGTAGTAGAATGTCCATCACATGGGTATGGTCTAGTGACCATTCAATAAGTTGTCAGAAGGTCTTCGAGACCGATAGTGTCGATCTCTTGGGCTGTAACAAATGCATATAATGGGACAATAAAAACGTACATTACAATACAAATTACTACACTATTACTAAAAAATTACTACACCAGAACTACTTTTAGAACAAGATCGTTATATCACCCTCTGAAATAAGCGCGCGATCAAAACATGGTTTTCATACGCAATACAATGAGCTATCAAAATTTTCATTGAGTTTGTTTATTTGCAATTTTTTTTATGTAATGATTCAATGGATACAAAAATATCTATAAGAATGAAAATTAAAAAAATTAACTAAAAAGAGAAAGACACTTACATATCCAAATCGTCTACTGGGGTGCCGTAACCCCAAATCCGCAGAAGCAACCATATCCATTGTATCTAATACTGTATGAATTAGTAGCACAGGATGACATATAGCCGAAATTTAAAACGGAATCTTCATCAACCTTCTTATCCGCTGGATTGCCTGCCGCATAAACATATTGATGTTAGTAAGTATATTAACAATGATAGTAATGATAATGTATAACAACAACAATAATAAAAAAATTCGCATTTTATGCGGGTGGGTCCCTTCAAAAAATTATAATTACAGAAATGCCGCATTCTATAGAAATATATGAAATATATGAAACCAAGACCAAAAAAAACAACAACAAAATACAGGAATATGATGAAAGGGGTCGTATTACATCATTAAAGGTGAATTTCACCCTAAAATTTAGATAGTTTTAATAAAGGTAGAAATATGTGAGAAACAAATTAGTGACAGTAACTGTTAGAACTATATCCGATTGAAAAAAGGAAAGCTATGGATTTTTGAAGTTGTCATCATTAAACAAAAATTGACAACACTGTGGCGTTTCTTGGGAGCTCCTCTCCAATATTTTCTGTGCAGAATATTTCATAAACTGTCACTTTCTTAGTTATCGATGACGGCATAGATCTGTTTCATACAGGGGTTGTCTAAAAACATATTTGCTATAATTATATTTGAGGTGAATAGGGAAAAATAATATTTGTGATCTTTTTTATAGTACAGGGCCGAGGGACGGGTCCTCGCAAGATACGTCACAGACTTGCCAATTTGTGTTTGATTGGTCGCACTTCTACTTTCCTATTTTTAATAGGTTTTTGCTCAAACTTTCACTGACCTGTTTTTCTCATTTGTCTGCGTCTATTAAAACCAACTTAATATCAAGTTGAACTAACCCTTGAAGCTATTAGAAATTTAAAGGGGTATCGTTATTACCCACGCTATAAAAGAAACTATCGTGACACATTCACATGGTGTATTATTAAAACATGACTCGACCTCAAGATGACTGTAATAAGATTTGATAAAAGAGTTCAATTGCAAAGCAACACGACACAATACAGCGGAAGAAGGCATGGGGCGCAAAAAAGTGAACACGGTGAAGGGAGTGAAATTGAAAAGATAAGATAAAATGAAAGGAGTCAAGAACGATGACAATTCTGATATAAACGACAAGTACCGTAATGATCATAATAGAATAACAATAGTAATATTAAACACAATAGTATCAAAATGATGCATGCGCATGAGTTCATTAGGCGATCTATCCGCACTCGAGTTGAGGCTGTGTGTATCTATTGCACGAAGCCGTTAGGCTGAGTGCAATAGAGGCAAACAGCATTAACGGGGGCGGATAGATCGTATAATGAACGAATGAAAACATGCATCATTTGTTTTATACAACGAAACTCCTAGATCCTTGTTATTTGATGTAAAAAGAATCCAATCAAGATTGTTTCGTGACAGTATGGCTGACAAATAAATCTCAAGTTTAATAAACTAAGACTTAATTTAGTGCGCACACATAGCTATAGTAAGCACACTTACCTCTATACCTAATTACGCATAGTGCTGTGCAAGCATAGGCCCATATGCACACACATTATTAAGCGCTCTCACCTCTACGCGCACTACTGCGTGTACATGTACATGCATTAAAAAAACGTTGGATAGTACTGGAAACTATTGCACGCTTTTTCATGAAAAACGTGGGATAGTCTCAGTAAATGAATCACACGTGACCGCGCATGACCAATCATTTGATTAGGATCTTGGCGTGAGTTGTATAAATGTAACTAACTTTAAATAAACCAAGTTAACACTATTGGATCAGATGATGGAGAGTCAATATCATTTCGAGTTACGACTGTATATATCATGTTCAGAAGGGGTGTAATGCTAAGAGCGTTTCTAGTACTACAAGAAATGAACATGCCTGTGCACTAAAAAACTGTTTATACCTCACAAAACGAGGCCTAGTTTCAATAGCATGATCAATTACCTAGGGGAATGAGTTATTATACAAATGATGCATGCGCATGAATTCATTATACGATCTATCCGCACTCGAGTTGAAGCTGTGTGTATCTATTGCTCGAAACCGTTAGGCTGAGTGCGATAGATACACACAGCATCAACGAGGGCGGATAGATCGTATAATGAACGAATGAAAACATGCATCATTTGTTTTATACAACGAAACTCCTAGATCCTTGTTATTTGATGTAAAAAGAATTCATTCAAGATTGTTTCGTGACAGTATGGCTGACAAGTAAATCTCAAGTTAAATAAGGCTTAATTTAGTGCGCACACATAGTTAAAGTAAGCGCACTTACCTCTGTACCCATTTACGCATAGTGCTGCGCACGCATAGGCCCATGCACACACAGTATTAGGCGCTCTCACCTCTACGCGCACTACTGTGCATCATGTACGTGCACTAAAAAAAAACGTTGGATAGTACTGGAAAATATTGCACGCTTTTTCATGAAAAACGTGGGATAGTCTCAGTAAATGAATCACACGTGACCGCACATGACCAATCATTTGATTAGGATCTAGGAGTGAGTTGTAAAATTCATCATAACGAGAAAGATGAGTTCTGGTCTAGGTGGAAAAAATAATTAGTGAGTTTTCTCATTCTTTTTAGTGTATGACAGCATGGAAGAATATCATAATGAAAATGTCCCGTGAAAAGGATTGCTCTTCATATTCCCTCATATTAGAAATACGAGGAGAAAAGGGTGATAAATTTGTACCAAACTTTCATGCCACATCCTTGTAAATATTCAAGAGTCTCTTAAAAAAACAAACCTCTTCTTAATTCACCTTGATATGCTTGTATTATAATGGTGTAGTCTATCCAAGTAAAAATGTTTTGCTTTGCTTTCTTATATTTGCTCTTTTCTGTAGCCTATTACTTCGTTTTCTTCATATATTTCTCTAAATTCTCTTTGTTATTTTTGACCTCTCTTGTTTGTTTTATTTATTTATTTCAGTACGATGATACCCCAAAATCTGCTTTCAGCCGTAATGCTGTTTTCCAACCTTTACCATTAACCTGTCAGTCATTGTAATTTGAGAATTCGTTGATTATTTGCTAAATCCTTTGTATATTGTGCATTTTCCCCACTTATCTGCACTATAATATATGTCAATAAACATCTCTTTTTTTTGCAATTGTAATTATAAAATCACTAACATTCTACCTTACTATGTAAAGTGCATAGAGATTTTATGAGTATAATCGTTACTATACGCCTCTCAGTCCTTACCTGATGCAAACGAAATGAACATCGCAACGACCAATATGCTGACATGCATGGTGAGGCTTGTTTGAGAATCTAAGTCCGATGAAGTTTGGCAGATGTCTTGATGGTCCTGACGCACTGGATGTTTCTACAACAGACTAGCCTCATATATATGTATACAACGGGTAGTCAAGAGCCATAGCGTAATAATACATCGGAAGTTTCGTCTAATAACGATTATGAATAAAATTACAATTTGAAAACCTTAAGAGACATAATGAACAGATGGTGAATAAAATGGTGAAAATGTTGAGAGAAAAAATTGAAAAAGTTTAGATACATTAATTAATACATCGGTAGTTTCGTCTAATTACGATTATGAATAGAGTTAATAGTTGAAAATGTAAAGAAACAAAATGAACAGATGGTGAATAAAACGTTGAAAATGTTGAGAAACAAATTGAAAACGTAAAGAGACATTAATGAAAACATCGGTAGTTTCGTCTAATTACGATTATGAATAAAGTTACAAGTTGAAAATGTAAAGAAACAAAATGAACAGATGGTGAATAAAATGTTGAAAATGTTGAAGAAGAAAAAAATTAAAACGTTTAGATACATTAATTAATACATCGGTAGTTTCGTCTAATTACGATTATGAATAGAGTTAATATTTGAAAATGTAAAGAAACAAAATGAACAGATGGTGAATAAAACGTTGAAAATGTTGAGAAACAAATTGAAAACGCAAAGAGACACTAATGAATACATCGGTAGTTTCGTCTAATTACAATTAGGATTAAATTACAATTTGAAAATGTAAAGAGACAGAATGAACAGATGGTGAATTAAATGAGTGCTGTTAAAGTTTTGTGGTTGACATGTCTTCCAGCGGCAACAATAGAACACATGACGAGATGATAAAACAAAAAACTAACATTTAATTAGTTTGTATCCACAAAACCAGTAGAGCCTTGAACAAATACAAGTTTGATTTGGTTATATGATATTAGTACCGCTACTACTGCTACTACTACTACTACTACTACTACTACTAATTCTACAGTTATTAATACTACGACTACTACTTCTACTTTTACTACTAATTCTACAGCTATTACTACTACTACTACTGCTACTACTGCTAGTACTGCTACTTCTCCTAAAAGCACTGGTTCAACGACTGATACTAATAATATTACTACTGATTCTACTACATGTACTACTATTTCTACTTCTACTACATGTACTACTACTAATACTTCTACTACTTCTGATTGATATGGTTATGTGATAATTTAGACAAGAAGGATATGTCAAAGATATACATAGTGTGAAAATATTGTGGTCTACAGTCAAATGAAATGTAAACAGGTAAAGTTAAAAGGAATTATTTTTTTCGATTTTTTTTTTATAGAAAGGAGACCATATGAGATGTCTGCGGTAACACAATATGGGTGTAGTCCTTACACATTGTTCTTATTTTATACAATAAAAACCTCTACAAATAATAACCGTACTTTGATAAATAAACGGCTCATTGACATGCCTATCACTGATTTAAGGTTCTCATGCATTCTGTGATTTCAACCTCAAATATTCATTGTTTTTAATGTTCATCAGACATCACCAATATGTTTCTCTTTGCTTTCCTCGATAGCAAGTATTAGATTTCTCGTTGAATTGACAGTCATCCACAGATGAGCTTTAGTGAAGTACAATATTGATGTGTTGACTTAAATCCGTACGGTATTTAGGAAAGTCCAATGTATTTGGACATTCAGTGTCCTATATTTTTGTTATCATGAATTTTTGAGTTATGACATTTGACATCAAATGCGCTATTTCACTATTTAGTCTGATGTGAGCGCATCAGAAATCATAAATCCTATGTTGTGGTTGGTAAAGGTATGGGACAAAAATATAGCTTTAGTTTGCCCTAATACAATCATACGACTACTACTGGTACTACTATCACTTCTACTACCACCACTACTACTACCACCACTTATACTACTACTATCACTTCTTCTACTATAATGCCACCAGTACTCCTACTACCACTTCTTCTACTACCACCACTACTACTGTCACTTATTCTACTACCATCACCACCACTACTACTACTACTACTACTACTACTACTACCACCTCTCCTACTACAACTATTACTATTACTACTACCACTTCTACTAATACCACCACTAATACTAATATTACTACTACTACCACTTCTACTACTACCACCGCTAATAGTATTACCACTACTACTACCACCACCACCACTACTACTACCACTACTACTACTACCACCACTAATACTACTACCACTTCTACTATTACTACTTCTACTAATATTCCCACTACTGCTACTACTAATACTCTTCCTACTAAATCTGTAGCTACTACTGCTTCTATTATTACTACTACGTCTACTTAATCTACAGCTATTTCTACAACTAAATGTAATACTGCTACTACTACTCCCGCCACTTCTAGCACTACTACTACTACTACAACTCCTAATACTACTACTACATAAAAAATATGTCAAAGATAAACAGAGTGTGAACAATTATGGCCTACAGTCAAATGAAATGTAATCAGGTAAAGCTAAAAGGTATTTTCTTTTTTTGTTTGATTCTTATGGTAAGGAGAACGTATGAGTTGTTTGCGGTA
Source organism: Mesocentrotus franciscanus (assembly GCA_037976565.1). Classification (NCBI taxonomy): domain Eukaryota; kingdom Metazoa; phylum Echinodermata; class Echinoidea; order Camarodonta; family Strongylocentrotidae; genus Mesocentrotus; species Mesocentrotus franciscanus. The sequence continues at coordinate 23,892,696 of CP137675.1, forward strand.
ACACAATATGAGGGTAGTCCTTACATATTTATCCTTATTTTATCCAAGGAAGATCTCTCCAAATAATAACCGTATTATGAATGGAAGATAACTATTTTCGAAAGTGCTTTGAACTGAAATTCTTTTTATTCGTTTCTGAAGTGCACGGTATATCTTTTAACTAGTTAAAGATATGTTGTTTTTAGAACTAGGTCATTATTTAGTCTGATAAGCGGATCAGATATAATAAATACTTCTACAGTTATCACTACTATACTGCTACTATTAATTATACTACTAATATTATTACTCCTGATACTACTACTATCCTCCCACTACTGCTACTACTATTACTAATAACAATACGATCACTACTACTACAACATCTACAGCTATTATTACTACTACTTCTACTTCTCTCCAACCAATTGAGTCTTATTCATTAAAGGTAGCCACATCAGTTTTATTACTGTTCTTTCTCCGGACCCTGCAAATATCGTTACTCTAACATTGTGAGTTACCGATTTACACCTGAGTAGAAAGTTGCAATTGTAGATTAATATCTTAGCAAAGGACGTTAGTCCTGGGCCAAGATTCCGACCATCAACTCTTGGATCTATAGTCAATGACATGAACCACTATACACCACAGTTCTTCAGTTGTCTTTTTACATAGAACTGCTTCTTTTTTAAAGGTGCGGAAGTTGGTATACAGGTGTAGGGATGAATTATTGATGGGATATGCCCCAATAATAATACAGTTTGCCATCTCTCCCACTATATACCAACCACAGTCTCTCTAAGAATTTGTGTCTGTGCCTCTTTCCATTTCTCTCTCTCTCTCCATCTCTCTCTCTCGTTTCTGGCTGCAGCACACCCGATATTCAAGCATAATTACAAGGCCAGTGGGTCAGTTGCACTTGGTACTCGCACATAGCAAAACTCCAGAGAATCCAAAACTCTGCTGCCAGGCTTGTAACACACACACGTTCTTGTGAACACAAACTCCTGTACTCCGTAAATTGCATTGGTTGCCGGTGACGTACCGCATTATGTACAAAATATTGGTTTTAACTTTTAAATGCATTCATGAATTGGCACCAATTTATCTGCAAGAACTAATCCATGAATACAAACCCTCACGTAATCTTCGGTCATCTTCTCAATTTAACCTCATGTCTACTTCTATATCAACACTTTCTTATGGCCATCGCTCTTTTTCCAAAGCTTCTGCTGAACTTTGGGATAAGCTACCTTCAAATGTAAAAAACTGTCAAACTATTAACCAATTCAAAACTTCTCTCAAGACACATTTATTCAAAATTGCTTTTAATGATTAACTTACTCTGTTCACATTGATGTGTATTTCATATGTATTGTAATTTGTAGATTTATTTGCACTTTTATGTTTTGTTTAATATGTAATTGTTTATCAGTCTATTCTGTGTGTTATAGCGCTTAGAGACTTCGGTGGTAAGCGCTTTATAAGAGACGTTGTTATTATTATTATAACACACCTGAACACAGTTGACATACGCGCGCACCCTCCTACACACACCAAATTTCACACTCCCACACACCCCACCAACACTCACCCTTACTGATTGTGGAAAGTGTAAAAATTCCTCATTTTAATATTAGGCACTTTTGGCACGTCACCAACGTACCCTAGACATACTCTTACTCTTAAAACTTGTGTAGTAATTGCACTTTGCGTATAATTCCAATAAAGGCTGATTTATTTGAAAAAAGTCTTCAATTAAAAATGGAACCACTTTATCCAATATGACTGATTAAATATTCATTGATTATCATTACCTGGTAAGACATGTCGGATCACTAGAGTCCTGATCTCGACTACGCATACTTAATATTTGAGTACAATAATAAAACTGCACAATGCTTCTGAATTGAGAGTATATTCACTTTATTTGTACAAATTCGATGAAATCTCGAAAAACACTTTTTTTTTTCTCCAGTTCGATCCACAATCCTCTTTTTTCATACCCCATGCTTCCATTTTCTGTAACCTTATTAAGAGTTACCGTTCGATGTGAGTGTGAAGCCAATCATTATAATGCAAGTTAACTCCAATTAGGGGAGTGAACTTTACCCAATATAGTAATATCATATTATACATTTTTCACATTTTAAGAATTTAACGTGAAATCTATTAAGAGTATTTCTTACCAAAAGGGATGTCCTGCCTACTTTGTATTATTGCTGATATTTGATGACATCTGTTGTGATGAAATGCTATCATATCCTTCTATAATTAAAAACCTTTCTGTATATTTTTTTAATTAGATATATTATATTTCAAAGTAATTACTCCATATAATCATATAATTAGTGCTCAAGTAGTAATTTAAGAATACTGCAGTACTTTTGAATGTCAAAATCATTGTAAACCCGTTAAGGAAAAATTAATCATTTAAAGGATGATGCTTACTTTTTATGATAAACTTTAAGTATGTATTATATGGCGGCGGAGCATTTTCCAAAGTTGGGGGGGGTGCACCAACAAAAAGGGGCACTTTATGGAAAAAGGGGCACCTACAAAAGAAAACCTCAAAGTGAACATACATCATTTTTATACATTGGTATATACCCCTACATCGTCATGATTGTGATTACACTACCAGGGATGACATCAATATTTGTTTCTCTCTTTACGTGGTACAAGGTACTGCTTAAGCAGCATACTTTGCAGTTGGGTGTTATGGTCTGAATATTAATTTTCAAACATGCGAAGCGAGCGAGCAAACATTTTTAGATTTGTGAGGACGCAGTGCGAAAAATATCATCTTATTAAAAGAAGATGTGCAAGAAACCCTGATAATTTTTAAGCACACTCTAATGAAGAAAAACTGAAAAGTCTTTTATATGTAACATAATTATAACAACTATAACTACGAGCGAGCGTAGCGAGCGAGCTCCACGAAAAATTAAAGAAAAACGGGCTCTAAGTCGCTTTGAATTAGAGGTGTATGTTAAGGAGAAAGGAAAAGTAGGCCCTTTTCAAAAGAGAAAAGGACAGTTATTAGAAAAGAAAAGGTACACGTGTCAAAGTAAAAATGGCAATAATCAGAGGTGAAAATAAGGCACTTCTTGCAATGAATAGGCTACCATGCCGATTGTCTAGGCTGTACATTTATTCTTCTTGTCGTAGCTGGCGTACTCAGATTTATATTCGTTTGCCGCGAAGCACAGGGATGCCACCATGTCACACTCACACAATGCTTGCGCACATGCGTCATTAGCTTCAGCATCTGCAAACAAGAAAATGATTTAGAACATTAAGGAGATGGTAGTTGGTCTATCGGTAATGTCAATGGTATGGTCAGGTCTCTAGCTGTCTTCGCCTACAAGCTGACCCTGATAGGATCCAGTTTCGAAACCGAGTAACGTGAACGTCTTTTGCATGATAACGTTAAAGGTTAGTCCCAGACGTACATGTAAATGGTCATATCTGATTGATACGCGTATGTAAAAACCAAATTACACACACACCCACACACATGAATGATATTACAATTACAATATACAATAATATTACAATTGCTTTTGATAATCCCAACATATTGAAGGGTAGGTCCACCTTAACACAAAGTTTTATATAAGTTGAAAACATAAGTTTAAACAAACAAAGAAAAAAGTAAGGAACTTATGAAATTTTATTTTCACTCCGATAAACATTAAACTTTTACAAATTTAATAAAAAAATTGCTTTTATTAATGAGTTTTAATTGAATCGATATGATTCATGAAGTATAAATACATTTAAAATAATACTTTTATTGGGATCCCAATTAAGCAACAACAAACAAAAAAAGATGCAAAATAAATGGAACAGAATTCGCAGGAACTTACCGCAGCTGATGGTAAGCTCTTTGGCGGTATAGAACCAACTCCAGGGTGCTCTACAATCGTAAGTGTAGCCTAGGGTGGTTAGTTTGGTGTCCTGTGGGCAGGGTCCTCCCTTAGTTTTTTTTCCAAATCACCGTAGCAATTATCATGTACCTGACAGCATCTTGTCAGACAGGAAGAATATACAAAAATATATATATATATATAAATTGATGAATTTAAAGCTGGGGTGAAATCCAAACATAAGTTGATTCCTGTCGATGTACAGGACTGCATACAACTCATATTTTGTTATTCAAACATCTAAATATATTTCATAGATTTTTAAATATTTTTAAAAATAATTTTCTCAGAACAAATGCTCCATATCTCATTCATCTTGTGACATCATTTGTCAATCATTAGTGAGCTAACGAGAGACAATGGTATGTAGCTTCACTAGAATTACGAGTCATTTACGGATTCTTGCGAGCAGTTCACGGATGGTTACGTATTGTTAAGAGCTATTTACAAGTTATTTACGGAAAAATCAATCCGTGGACAATCGTAAGAAGATTTTGACATGGCAAAAAATTTGCCTCTCCTTTCACGGATCCTTAAGAGTGTCTGCACTCGCGCCGGTCCTCCCGTAGAGTATAAAACACCCTTGCTTACATTAGTTTTTATCACCTGACGAAGTGTTGCAGCGGCGCACGAAACGTCGAGATCTTTTAGATTCCTTATTGACCACATTGCGAGACAAACGAATATCACTAGCGATATTATTTTCGATACTACATCCGCAATGAGTAATATATTTAGCATTAATATATGAGTTGTATGCAGCCCTGCACATCAACATGAATCAACTTTTATTTGGATGTCACCCGACCTTTAATTGAAAGGAAATATTTAAAAGAAAACCATTGAGCTACAAAGAACTCCGTTGCTTCGTTTAAGAATACGTGCAGAACTTTAAAGTCTTCCTCGAAGGAGCATGGTTATTTGTATAACCACTGTGCAATGTCAAGAACCCTTCTAGAATAATTTATTCTATGACTGTACACTCCAAAAAATACAGTTTAGCTAATAGTGTATCAAGGTTATGATGGGGCATTGTAATGAATGAATGAATGAATATACAAAAACAAGACTTGGCTTTTTTATATTATAGATTAATTCATCTCTACATGCTTAACTTGATACACGACGTGATAAAGATTCAGTTACAAAACGCATTAGTTTTCCTTATTGTATTAAATGACCGTAATAATTTATTGATGTTAACAACAGTGAGGAGAAGGAAACATTCGCCCAAAACATGAGGCTTGTGATGGGATGGAGTCATCTTAGTAGACCGAAACGGTGTATGAGACCGACGGCCCACGAAGCCGACAGCAACGTGACTGATGGACCACAAGACTGACAAAAAACAAAATAATATATACATAAAGAAGGTAGAAGAAAGTCCATCACATGGGTATGGTCTTTTGAACGCTAAATATGTTGTCAGAAGGTCTTGGAGACCGATAGTGTCGGTCTCTTGGGCTGTAACAAATGCAGTTGCTAACGAGACAATGAAATTACATTACAATATAAAGTACTACACTCTAACTGAACAATTACTCCACCAGAAATACTTTTCGAACATGATATAACTTTGTCCGTCACCCTCTGAAATTAGCACACATTCAAAACATGGTTTCATATGTAATACAATGATTCATTTGCTATTTTGTTTTAAGTAATGGTACAATGAATACAAAATATCTATAAGAATGACAATTTTAAAAAGTAACTGAAAAAGGGAGAGACACTTACCTATCCACATCGTCTACTGGGGTGCCGTAACCCCCAAATCCGCAGAAGCAACCATATCCATTGTATCTAGTACTGTATGAATTAGTAGCACAGGATGACATATAGCCGAAATTTTTAACGGAGTCTTCATGAACCTGCCTATCCGCTGGATTACCTGCCGCATTAATATATTGATATTCATAATGACGATAGTAAGTATAATAACTATGATAGTAATGATTATGTGTAACAACTACAACTACGATAATAATGATTAATGAAAATAATGATAATGTTAATGATAATCATTATGATAAAATATATCAATATTAATAATAATGAATAACTTTAATAATACGAATAATGAAAATGATGATGATGAGGTTATAATGATAATAATAACAATACTAATAGTAATAAAGATAATAACAATAACAATACAAAAACAGATAATAATAATATTAATAATAATAATAAAAACAAAAATAATTAATAAACATATTGGCCCGTATTCTGAAGTCGTGTCTAACTCCTGTTTAACTAAGCAGTTGTCTAAATTCCGGTCTAAGTCCCGTCTAACTTTAGTCACGAAGTCGTGACTAACTTTGTCATATTCTGAAGTCGTGATTAGGTCAAGTTAAACGCGAAGTCCTGTCTAACTCCTGTTTAACTTTAGACGACTGCGAGGGTACGTTGTTATATAAAGTCCTGTTTAAGAGCGCGATTCTGCTGCTTTTCAACGTATACGGTACACTCTACTTGCTGACTCCGAACTTGCGGGGGAGAACGATGGTACGTGCACCCTCTAAAATTTCAAATACGTTTTGCAGGATTTTTTTCTCGCGTAGCCATATATTTTTTTTCTCGATAATATTAACTATTCTTATCTAATGGTGACATGTTGGAAATTCCATAATTTATACTAAACTATCCATTCTGTCGGAGAAGTTTCTTTTCTGGATCTTTGTCCCCCGCGGTGAATAATTGACGCACTGATATTTGTGTGTTTGTACTGTGCGCCAGTCATCTCAGCTCACTGTGCGGATTATTTTTTTTTTATCCGGCGCGCGCACGCATGCGCATTCGATCTATCGTCTGCAGCAGTCGTGACTAAAGTTAAACACGACTTCGTTGTAAAACACGACTTAGACAGGACTTAAACAGTTGTTTAGTTTAATAGACGCGACCTAGAAACGACAAGAAAAGAAACACACACTACGTACTGTGTCCCGCTGGGATACGTTGATCATATTGATATGTCTTCCATGGTAGGGTATACCAGGCGGCTGATCTCTCTTCCCAACATTTTTCCACTAAGTTTTGCGAGCGAGATAAGTGAGCAATCACCTTTCATTTGGTTGTTTTTTTGCATTGACGACTTTCGTCAAAGCCTTGTTTTCGTTCGCGTTCTGACTTATTATTCTTCTTCTTCTTTGCATTGACGACTTTCATCAATGCCTTGTGTTCGTTCGCGTTCTGAATTCTTTTTCTTCTTCTTCCCTAAAATCGTATTCGTTTTGCACGCAGTGCTTGTTAGTCCTATCGAGGTCCCTTTTTCCAGCCTGATTCCTTACAAATTTGGTAGGCGTAATCTCTGACATCCAATCTAGGTCACCTGAATCTTTGTTATCCGAAATCACTCATGCGTAACCGTCCAGGCGCCATTTTGTCCGTTTCTGGTCCGTTTTCAGGCCTTTCTTTCTTCCTCCGTATCATTGCTATCCTTGATGCTACACACTTCTAACATATTCCTCTACATAATCTAAGAGATGTTCTACGTATCCAGTCAAGGCCAGTGCCAGAGAAACCAAAACGCTGAGACAGGCGCTCTTTCAGAATGGAGTGATCTATAGTATCGAAGGCTGATGAATAATCCAAAAGAACTAGCACAGCTTCCTTCCTTTGATCAAAGGATAAGAGAATGTCATTCTGTATACGGACGAGGGCCGTTTCAAAGCTGTGGTGCGGTCGATAGGCAGACTGTGTATCAGCGTATAGGTCATGCAGAAGAAGGTGATCTTGAATCTGTGTAACGACTGCACTTTCAGCTACCTTGAACATGTAACTGATGTTTGAAATCGGTCTGTAACTCGAGAGTTGATGTGCCTGTGAAGGCATGCTAGACGTTTCAGCCGTGGGACCATGATTGATTTCTTCATCTCTAACGGGACAACACCTAACTGGATAATACATTTGACAATATTCGTAATTTATTATTTATTTATTTATTATTTATTATTTATACATATTTATACAGGTACACAAGATAAGAAATGAATCTGTTTTGCATCTTGGACCTGGTATTAAAAGCATAATATAAAAAGTAGTAACAATAACAAAGTATAACAAAGTAAAATACAGAATAGATCAAAGTAATACAAAATATGGTAACATAACAATTCAAGGCCTTAACAAAATGATTCTAATTATGATATAACAATATCAAGTAGAAGTTAAAAGAACATAAATATAGTCATATAAATGTATGCTAATGTAAGGTTTTAGCTTACAGGTTGGGGTGATTACAATGGATTCGATTTTGATTTTGTGTATAATAATTTGAAAATATCCAGAGACTGAGCATTTTGAAAGTTATTGGGTAATAGATTCCATACTTTAGCACCGGCATATTTTAAAGACTGACAATAAAGTTGAATGTTTGGTTTAGGCGGCATAACATTAAGGGAATTAGCATTACGCGTATTCAGTCCATGTCTATCGAAATACATTTCAATCACATTGCATAAACGGCCGGGGATGGGGCAAGGCCGTGAACACATTGGTACATCAGTGTAGATAGAAAATAATCACGTCGATCCTCAATTGTTTGCCAAGATAGATTTTTCATCAGGTCAAGACCAGAAGTATTAATATAATCGTAATTACAGGTTACATGACGAGCTGCCCTTTTTTGGGAGTCTCAATATGAGTAATTTCAATTTATTAGGACAGTTACCCCATACTGAGACACTTTTATACCAACTATTTAAAACATTCACTGTATTTTGTAAATTAAGGGTAACATTATGAATATTATCACCAGTAACATAGATAACTACATCGTCAGCAGAGATAGAGCATACTGCATTATTAAGACCTTAAGATATATCATTGGTAAATAACAGAAAGAGGACAGGAGCAAGTACACTACCCTGTGGTACCCAAAGTAATAATTCCTTTATAGCTGAGTTTTTACCCTTGGAACGAACTAGTTGTTTTCTTCCAGTAATATAATTAGAAAACCATTTCAACTATTTATCATATATGCCATATTTCCCTAGTTTAAATAAGAGTAAATCATGATCAACGCAGTCAAAGCATTTGGATATGTCAAGAAAGCATGACCCAATGAATTCTTTATTATTAAGGGTTTCATGAAAATCGTCAATTACACGGTGAAGGCAGGTAAGTGTAGAATGATGGGGGAGAAATGCATACTGGTCTACATTTATCATACCGTGTTCTTTTAGATAGTTAAGTAATTGTAACTGAACTTCCTTCTTTATCATTTTAGATAAGTGGTATACTACGGAAATAGGGCGATAATTAGTGATGTCATCTTTGTTACTTTTTCCTTTATATACAGGGGTAGTGCGGGCAATCTTCCAGTCACTAGGTATAACACCTGACTTGAGGCTAGCATTAAAAATCGAACATAAAGATTCGGATATGAGGGTAGCTGCCAGCCTGAGTAATTTGGTATCTAAATCTAATATATCAAGATGATTATCAAGACAATTTAGATAGTTCAAAATTTTAGAAGCTTGAATTTCTTTAATTTTAAAAGTATGAATACAATTAAGGTGTTTCCAATCTATATTATTTTTGTGAACAAAACTTTTGGAAATTTCTTTGCCAATATTAATGAAGTAATCATTGACATCATTGCAGTCAAGGTTGCAGTTTTCTGTATGATTATTCTGGTTTGTTACCTTTTGTAATTTTTTTCCAAAGTTTTTTTGAGTCTGCTTTGTACTTATTTGTGATATCATTAAAATACTATGTTTATTTTTATGTATAAGACCAGTAATACGATTTCTCAATATGCGATATTCTTTATGAATTTCATTGGGTGAATCAGTTCATGCAGGCACTTCTTGACGACGGAGGTAGGCAGAGCATCAATGTCACAAGATGATGACAAAGTAGACTTGATAATGCGCTTGATCTCTTCCTCTGGGACCAAATCAAACTCTTCCATTTTAGGGCCGACGGGTTTGACGATGTCGACTGACAAGTCTTCGTGAATTCCATTGTCTAGTTGACTCTTCAGAGTTTGTATCTTCTGAAGGAAGAAGTCAGCGAAAGTGTTTGCCAGTTTTGTTGACAGTCATACTCAGGAAGGACTTTCGTTTCCGTTGGAGATGTAAGTTGATCTATTACCCGAAAAAGATACCTCTGGTCTGGTATTGGTATTAGTATTTATTTTCAGATATCGCAATATTAAAAAAACAATACAAAAAAATGCATGTACATAGTAAAAATCAATGGTAAACTGAATGGCTTTGTTAGTATAAAAAAAACTGTTCTTCCCTGGGGTCCAGAAAGTTAAGATAATAACAGTTATTGTACAACAAAGAGAATAACAATACAACATAAAATAATATAATTTGAATACATATAAAACCAAAACATATTAGAGAGGCATAAACACCGCCCCCCCCCCCATCCCAAGCATATTCCATTACATATCACAGCAAAACTGATTTCTTAAATTAAGATTTTTGCAAATAGTATTTAAGCTGTTGGATAGCCTAAATATTTTTCGGGAGCACTCACTCTTTGGTTTTGGGAGTTTAATATTTCCTTCGGATCGTAGAGAATATGGATAATTACATTATTTGAAGGACTCCTCTAAATAAGGAGGAGCCAAATTATTCAGGGATTTGTAGACCATTATATTTAAATGCAATTTACGTTTTCTACCCTAATTTAACATGAATATCGTTATTTGAAACATGGTTAAAAGGATTAATTTGCAAAATGATACAACCGAACGGTCTGATCCCAGTATCTTCTGTTGATAGTGACGGACTTTGGAATCTTTCAGGAGATCATTGTAGACCTTTCATTGAGCATCATAAATATACTTTTCAATCTGGAGCGACGTCTTTCCCATTCTTCTCTCATGACGCATTCGCAGTTGTTTGGCTCTACCAAGCGGCATTTGGTCTGAGGATAATCTTTCTCTCGACTAATGGTGCATGTCCGTCAAGTATGAAGTATCAAGTATCAATAGACAATATGTCGTAAGTTATTGGCTTTAAGCTTGCCCTTATTTGCATCTGGCTCGAGTTTTGCTTGATTATTTGGTACCGGATGATTAAAGTGACTCGGTAACATTGTTGAAGGTTGATGAAAAAACTGTGTAAATTTTGTATGAAATGTTACTTATTATATACCTCACTTTAGAAATTTAGCCATCTGATTGGTCGAAATTGGAGTCGTGATTTCAAGCCATGCCCCACTCACACCCACTCACACCCACTCACAGGCAATAGCTAGAGCCCACAGGGAATAGTTAAAAGTTTGTACCCTCATCCTCCTGCGATCCCCATTGGTTTACTTAGTTTGTGCGGAGCGCGCGCGGCATTCAATACATTTGTTGTGCCGCGATTAATTTGGTTGCTACACAGTACAGCGCAGACGACCGCCGATCTCGATTGTAGCTAGGCCTAGATCTACATGTAATGTCGAGATGACGCCCCTTTGGAAATATAGAGATAACCCTGCTCTTTCATATGACACCTCATTTTTTGAGTATCACCTTCAGGATCACAAGCAATGAAGGTTTGAATCTTGATTTTTAATTTATTAGTTTGACCGATTTGGCATGATCGCGCAATGAACGTAAACTGCATAGGATATTTGCGTGCAATCTCAATGGCCAACTAAGCAGGGAGCTGAGCTGAGACTGCAAGTTATCAACACAGGCTTCGATAGCGTAAACAAACTTGATTACCATGCATGATTGACCAGTAAGTCGCAAAAAATTGTATTCTATGACCCTGTTTTCAGTATATAAAAGTTATAATGACTGCTTTAATATTCGAGGCATAGTTGTTTTTTGGCTCTCGGGGAGGTTACATCGTGCTATCACCCCTCGGCACGCCTCGGGGTGATAGCACGATGTAACCTCCCCTTGAGCAATAAAAACAACTATGCCTCTCATAGCAGTCATTATTACTATATTATATTCCTTCTACTGTACTAACCCTCTAACATGCAAACAATCCTGACAAAATTCTCAAACCACAAAGATATGTATGGTTTTCTTGGAAGGCGTCACTGTGCAACACCCTCTAACAGTAAATTATCCCAACCAGTTTTGAATTTCCCAACCGTTTTTCCATGAAAATAAGACATGAGACACTCAGGCTTTTAAAATCTTTTAACACTTAAACGTCTGGAATGGTACAAGTATATAGAGCCAATTCATTGTTTTGTGTCAATTTACATTCGCCTAAAATGTAATTAAATTGTAATAATATAGTTGGGAGAATTAAGGAATCGATCAGATCATTTTTTCCCAATTTGTATTATTAATAATGGTCTGTTTTTACTCAAACTTTCAGATCATCTATAAATGTACATCTAGCATTGAATTCACTACCTTAGCACTATTTTCTCTCATCTGAACAATGTTACAAATCCCTTTAACATGGAAAAATGAACTTGTTTACAATTTGATGAGTTAAAATAAAAGTTTGCATACTTTCATATGAATACTTTCTGTTTCCTATGACCCTCGGGTATAATAATCTGTCTGGCTGCCATAAGGTAGGTGATGGACGTGAGTGCAGGGCCGTTATAATGAAAACGAATCAAGGAATGTAGGAATTTTAGGAAAAATCATGATTTTCAACAACATGAAGCAAATAGTAAGCATCTAATAAATTCAGACGTCTGTCTAATTATGATTAAAATTTGAGTCATTTCAAGTAACAGAATAAGGCCGTTGCCAAGGAACGGAATGTTAAAGAAGATATCTTTGAAACACGCCCCTTAAAAAAATAGAAAATAAATGTACCTAATTAATAAGAATAAACATTAGAATAAATATTTTAAATAAACTTAAAAAGAAAGAAAAAATAAGTAGAGAATACAATCATGACAATAGACAACATGTCATAAATTATTAACTTTAAGTTCACCCTTCTTTGCATCTGGCTCGAGTTTTGCTTGGGTATTTGGTACTGAATTAACATGGACAAAATGCACTTGTTTACATGATCGCATTATGTCTTATTTTCTGACTGTTTTCAAGACAATATCATGTTTGTCGATCATAGTTGTATCTAGCTTTATGTCTCATGGTAATTTTTATGGAAAAGCAGAAGTTAAATAACGATTGCTTAATTTTGGCCACAATCGTTCGCCATTGCTGCTCTGTAATACTACTATGACAAACAGAAGTGAAATAATATTTCATGACTCATGATAAATTCGTTTAACAGTCTATTCCCCTCGATTAATTTTATTGTTCGGATCATTTGGCGGAGAGAGGTAGAAGTGAGTGTTCTCACGCTTAAAAGGAAGGTTGAGTTTTGGGAAGAGGTGAAAAATAATTTGTGAGCATTATCATTGTTATTATGCTAGTGTGGAAGAACATCAGAGAAAAATTATCCCTGAAAAGCATGGCTCTTCAAATGCCTCAATATAAGAAGGCTTGTAAGTATGTAACATCATTAAAATCGGGACGGATATTTATGCCACATGATCGTGTAGTCCCATAACATCTTTTTGTGTACAGTGCTTGTAACTTTACCAAGACTGGGCCAAATTTCTTATAATTTCGATGATTTCAGAACCTTGCAGTACACACCAATACTTATATGCTAGATGGTCCACCTTTTCTGATCGATTCCACAACGTTTCTGTCACAATGCAATCGCATGTCCAGAACTCAACTATTTCTTTAACGACCTCGCATTATTATTCTTATTTTTCATCGCCTCTACAATGCTATTTGAAAAATTTGATGACAATAAATGACACACTGGTATTATGTTTATGTAGCGTCACATGGCGATCACATGGCAGATAAATGATCATCCGTACCAGCTTTAATAATTTAAAGAAAACTGAATTTGAACCCGGGCGATAATCTCTCTCTCTCTTCGTCATTGCCTTCCTTTTTCTTCACTTTTCTTCCTTCTTACTACGGAGTATGTTATGTGTATGTGTATGCCTCGATCATAACAAATATAATCACTAACGTCGCTAAAATGATTCTTCTCCTTCCCCTTCTTCTTCATCTTCTTCTAGCTAGTAGTAGTAGTAATAGCAGCAGTGTCACAATGATTATTATTATTGTCATGATTATAATAAATGTTATTGGTGTTGTTATTATAATAGTTATTTCGTAAATATTATTATTATTATCATTAATATTGTATTATTCTTATAATTATTATTCTTCTTCTTCATATCCTTATTATCATAATCATCTTTTGTAATACGGCATGTGCCCAGGATTTATTGCTATACTACATCCAAGATGTCTACCAAAACTCTCATTTCGTTGCTGAAATATTATCAAGAGAAAAGTAAGATACGAAGAAGAATAAAATAGAGAATAAAGCAGAATATGAAAAACATAAATTACAATGGAAAATAGAACATATTAAGGTAGAATACAAGATAAAATAGAGAATAGAATATAAAGTAGACTATAAAGCAGAAGATATCAGAATATATTAGTCTATAATGGTTAATTTAACCATTTCTATATTTCAAATGAAGGTTTAGCAATACACGAATTTGCACAGTGCACTAATCTATTACAATAATCTTAACCAAATCCATGGACCAATTCAGGTTCAAGGCAGGCTTGTGCAATGCATCATAGAATATAAAAAGCAAGAGAAAATACAAAGATACATTAATGAATTGAACTCATGGCAAATCATCACCATTAACAACTTATAAATTAAGTATGTAAGATAATTTGTGCGAAGCCGGGGTGAGGTATTGATCAAACAGTTTATTGGTGGTGGGTACTGTTTATTAATTGTGGTGAGTTTGTATTTTTTTTGCATGTGCTTATTTTAGTATTCTATATAGGTGTTGCATTCTTTGCCAATGTTAAAACGTCCAACCATAGAAAATAACGACAGATGCCAGAAGCGGATGCTTACTCATGTCATTAATCATGACCCTAGATCTGACGTCACATTTACAAAATTAACAATAAGTACCTAATAATTATAGGTGGATTAGGGTAGTGTTTTTGATATTTACAGTATGAAGTGGTGAAGATTAAATGTGTTTTTTGGCTGCTGTTACTGGCATGTATGCATGACATGTGTGTTATTGAGAAGGACATTCCATGATAATAGCATAATCCTTAAAATCCTCAAAGACACCTAAGAGAGTAACTAATCATATAACAAATTGATGTCTTTCTTCATTTCTTAAAATGTGAGTTTATACATACAAAAATGTAATGTATGACTTTGGTAGCCTTATGTTTCAAGATCCCATCTTGAAACATTTTCCCTTGTGAATTTTAACACGGGAAATTCTTATCAATTCAATTCAATTCAAATTAATTTATTGCTCATGAAAAACATAATACAATGAAATTGCAATTTTATTTGTAATTTATTATAAGTATATTACAAAGGAATACAAAATGAGACAATGCAAATATAATAGTAATGGCACGAGAAAAGAGGAAGTAAATAGAAGCAGAGCTTGTTGAAGTATTAGTTCCATAGAGGATGTATTACAATACATCTTGAAAACAAAGTATACATAACATATCAATAAGTTAAAAAATATGTTACAGTGAAGAAATTATGAATCCGGGGAAGGAGATACAAAATGAGGAAAAAATGGGGAAAAATAAAAGAAGGCAAAAAAGAAGGAAAAAAATAGAAAAGGAACATGAATGATTGCAAAAGCTCTGGAAAGAGGAGGTTAGATCAGCAGAAAGAGGGAGAAAGGGATTGAGTCGAGAGTCAAACAAACCGAGATTCATGCATACCGACGTGTTAATATAAGTATAATACCAAAACATATACAATGAAACAAGACAAATATAATAGTAATGGCACGAGAAAAAAAAAGCTGAACATAGTTGAATGTCAACAATGCAGCTGACTGGCGACGACACATACGTTCATGCATATGTGTTTTTGTTTTTTAAATCAACTTTTTTTTAAATGTGTTTAGACTGGCACTTCAATTCAATTCAATTCAATTCAATTTCAATTTATTATTTCATTAAAAAATCACATAAAATATATATACATTGAGAAGTGTACTGGATCATTTGCACCGGGTAAAGCCGATGGCTTGAGGGAAGTGGGTGGACCCATAACATAAATGACATATGTGGAAAATACAAAACATTAAAATTCACAATATAACAAAATGCAAGACGTAAACAAGACATTACAAACTAAAAAGCAATTATAATACAGAACGACATAATTTGTATGGTAATTGTGTGCATCAGGGAAGTCATTTATATGTGGCAAGAAGACGCAACTTAAATTTCGATTTGAAAGAACTTAGAGTGGTCACATTTTTAATTGAGTTTTCAATATTGTTCCATAATTCACCTCCTTTTTGTTGTATAGAATTTACCCTTCGTAATTTTAAACGTGCATATGGCAAGAAAATGTTATGTTTTTGTGTTGTGTTAACATTATGATTCTTGTCAACTGTAACAAAGTAATATCAAACACGGGTGGTAACAAATTGTTCGAATAACGATACATAAAGATTCCTGTTTTAATTGTTACATTATCAGAGAAATTTAATATATTCAGTTTCTTAAACAACGGCGGGGTATGGGCAAGATAATGAGAGTTTGACGAGAAAAAGAGATGGGTCTATGTTATTCAAAAATACTGGACCGGTGTAAACAATAGTTTTTTGTGCGAAAGCTGTTCTCATTCGAGGAGGGTGAAGTTGACTCGACTGTTTGGTGGGGTATGAATGTATCTCGTTATTTTCTTGAAACTGGAGGAAATCGGGAGAGGTAACTCATTTTTAATTATTTGGAACATAAAGATAATGAGTTTCCAAGAATACAAGTCATCAATGTTAAGAATGTTGTGTTGTTAAAAAAGTGGTTAGTGTGGGAACGAAAGTAGACATCATGGCTAAGATCACCAACGATAAATTATCACTACGATTTCGAGCAATTTAAAAGAGAATTGCGGAAAGATTTATACCAGTACGTGTTACTCCATCGAAAAAGGGGGAAATATTCTTAATGCCTTATTGTCCAATGAATACATAATCTCTCTCTCTCTCGCTTCTTTACTTTTCGTTATTTCTTTGTTTTGTTTTGTTTTGTTTTTTTAATTTATCACTCTTTCTCTTTCCTAAGGTCTCTGTGTTTCTTCCTCTATTTATACCTATCTATCACACATATACTATCTCAGCGACTGTTTCTCTACCGTTTCTCATTCTGTCATTAGCAATAAGTGAATCATTGGAAGTTATGTACTATTTACTAGTTGATATTATATTTGACGTTTCCTTCAAGCTCTTCGAAAAGCTTTGGACTATCAATACATGTAAATATATCAAAATAATGATAATAATGAGAATGATAATTAGAAGAAGAAGACCCCCAAAAAGGAATAAGTAATAATAGTAAAATCATTGGCCTACATATATATATACATATATATATATATATATATATACATATAAATACACTGTATATGTATTAATAATGTCTTTTGTATTATATTATGTAATTTATGTTTTAAGCGGTGAAAGGTAGGCCTACCGCTCTAATACCAACAGTAAATTAAAATCATAATATATCCCTCATACGGAAATGGTATAGCTGATTTGAAACCAGTTTTTTTTTTTTTTGGTATACCACTTGTTCGAGAACTCATGTAGTACACTGTGATGGGTTTGTAGATTGAAACATATTCATCCTCTCAACATATTAAAAATGAGTATAATGTAAAGGTAAGAACAAGATCTAACTAGACTTTACACTTACGGCATCGTACGTAATTTGGCCAGAACACAACGAAGGCACTTAATATTATCCACAGTCTCATACCACGACCAAGCTTCCTATCAGTATTTGTCGCCATATTTCAAGCACTGAGAATGACATTTCTCTTTTAAACGGTTTGTATATATGTATTATCCTATAGAGCGAAATTTACCAAAGTATGGTGCACTGGGTGGTTCATGTGTGCGTGCACACAATACAAACAGTGGGGGTATGGAAATCAAAGGGAGTCAGAAAAAGAGGGAGAAGGAAATAGAGAGAGAGAGCGAGAGAGAGAGAGAAAGAGAGGGAACAGAGAAAAGAGCACATTCCCCTACCGAATGTCACGATCCGATGGTCACGCGTGATCAATACAAATGTCGCCTCCTAAAGTTCTGAAAATGGCTTTTTTTTTTTTTTGCCGTAGCTACATCGTGCCTGGCCAAACCCTTACATTTTTTGGATTTATATACTTTAAGATATGCCCTTTCCAGCTACATAAAAAAGAATATTTCCAATCACTGACGGACTTTGCGAAAATTTCCCTCTCAAATTCGAAGTTTTCAAGATTTTCCAAATTAACTTCAACTTGCTCTATATAAACAGTGATTTTAATACCGACGTCAATACAAACTCAGAAGACTTATGTATACATACACTTGACAACTTTCTGCCAAGTTTGGTAAAATTTGATAACGCCATCACAAAGTTACCGCCAAAAATGATGATGTACTATGCATTACATAACAGCATGTTACATGCTTGCAATACATTACGTGCAAATGACAATGGTGTCAAACTAACCGCAATGAAAAACTCTTTCGAATGATACCAAATACGGCATATGTTTACGCAGAAAATTTTGAGTAAATCCTTTATGTCTAGATGAGACAATGCAAGACTTTTGCAACAGTGTTTTTATTCAGCATCTAATCCCTAGTTACGTGTGAGGCGCGGCTACATAGATTATAAAATTGGGCCGATCGACGTCATGACCCAACCGTCTACTTACATCCCTGCATTGGTTTCCTTAAAGAGAATGACTTCTCTTCAAAATCCTACTGCTTATTTTTATAGCCTTCCATAATCAAATGCCAATATATATTGAAGATTGCCTTACATTTCACAACCCACCCCGTCCTAATCTTTTTTTTCTTACCATTCTAAAGACTCGTAGCTAAGCTGGTGATCGCACATTTACTGTTGAAGGGAGTGTAGCATGACGAGACTATATGTGTCTTTCCTGTGGCCCTACTTGGGGCTAATCGGTACGACTACGGACGACGCGACCCCAGCATTCACGTGGGTGCGTGAGGAGAATTACGGTCTGTTTCGCGAACGCTAGCGCGCGCTGACCATGTAGAGATTAAGTCGCTGAATACCGTTATTAATCAAGTCCATTCGCTTACGTGCAGTTGTCCAAAAAAAGACGTAGATGGCGTTAACCAGTATTTGCCATGCTACACTCCCGTTAATGCATCTAAAGAATGGAGCAACATCCCATCCTTCATGAAATAAGCTTATTCCAAAGAACAATTGAAGAAACTCCTGCCAGCATACCTCTTCCCAGCATAGTTGCGCCCCTTTTCATTTAATTCCTTTTAATTTGTAACTTATTTTAAAGTAATTAAATAGTATGTATTGTGTATTCTGTAAACGTTGTGAAATAGTTCCACAATGAAGAGCGTACCAGGTACTAGTTATTATGTTATTATTATTATCATTATTATCATTATTATTATAAGTATTAATAGTATTAGTATTATTATTATTATTATCAGCATTATCATTATAAGTATTATTATTTCATATTTTTAAATTATTGTAATCATTATTATCATGATCACTATCATTATCACTATTAAAATCATCTCGTCGGTGTGACTGTATTTCTATCAACATACGGCTCAATGACATGTTATCACATGACTACCGAATTGAGAACTCATCCCTATAGTAAATTTCAACCTCAAATATTCCTAGCTTTTTATGTTATTCAGATATCACCAATCTGTTTCTCTTTGCTTTCCTCGATAGCAAGTCTTACACAGGTTCTGATTGCCTGTTAATCTACAAAAATAATAGACACGAAAATATTTCACATGTTGGTAATAATGCCATAAGATTTACATTCAATCATAAATGTTGATAACACACTGCAGTGCTTAGTGTACTACAAACAAAATTGGGCTGCTATTGTAACCCGCATTTATCAATATTTTATTGGCATTGTAGCTGCGTTTCCTCTTTTATGTGAGTGACGTACACAATTTTGGTTGAACGGTATAATGCAGACAAAGCAAATACAACGCCTCCCCTTTTGTCTCTGTTCCTCTCTCTCTCTCTGTCACTGTCTTTCTCTCCTCTCTCCTCCTCTCTTTCTCTCCCCTCCCTCCCCCTCTCTCTCTCTCTCCTTCTCCCTCTTGTTCTGTCTCACTCCAATTTCCATACTTCCTATGTATGGTGTGCACGCACACACGAACCATCTAGTGCACCAGACTTAAGTCAATTTCGCTCTAGGATAATACATATATACAAACCGTTTAAAAAAGAAACGTAATTATCAGTGCTTGAAATATGGCGACAAATACCGATAGGCAGCTTGGTCGTGGTATGAGACTGTGGATAATATTAAGTGCCTTCGTTGTGTTCTGGCCAAATTACGTACAATGCCGTAAGTGTAAAGTCTAGTTAGATCTTGTTCTTACCTTTACATTATACTCATTTTTAATATGTTGAGAGGATGAATATGTTTCAATCTACAAGCCCATTACAGTGTACTACATGAGATCTCGTACAAGTGGTATACCAAAAAATAACGAACTGGTTTAAAATCAGCTATACCAATTCTGTATGAGGGCTTATGATGTTAAGTTTATTTTGGTATTAGAGCGGGAGGCCTTATCTTCCACCGCTTAATACATAAATTACATAATACAAAATACATTATATATACATGTATATACATATGTATGTATGATTTTATTATTATTACTAATTCCTTTTTCCATCTTCTTCTATCATTATTATAAGTATTGTAGTGTATGTACATGTATTGATATTCCAAAGCTTTTCAAAGAGCTTGAAGGAAACGTCAAATATAATTTAAACTAGTAAATAGTACATAAATTCTCTTATTGCTAATAACAGCATGAGAAACGGTAGAGAAACAGTCGCTGAGGCAGTATATGTGTGATATATAGGTAGAAATAGAGGAAGAAACACAGAGACCTTAGGAAAGAGAAAGGGACATAAATAAACAAAAACAAAAAACACAAAGAAATACAAGTAAAGAAGCGAGAGAAAGAGAGATTGATTATGTTTTCATTGGACAAGAATGCATTCAGAATATGACTATTGATGATGGGGTTTATAAGTGTATTATCATTTACAGCGACTTAGACCTATACCCGCCATGAAATAACTATAAATTCTACCTGAATTTTATCTCATTACCCTCCATATCTAAAAGCAAAAAGAAGGTTATCGTCAATTTATTCATGTGAAAAGTATCATCATGCTTTTAAATTATTAAACAAATCTCCTATCAAAATTCACCTATCTTTATAATTAGGTGAATTACTGCATAAAGAGAGTCATTCCAATTTTTGGTAGGATCTAGTAGGTAAGTTTAAAAAACATGTATTAGATGTATTAATTCATCTCTGATATATAGTTTTTCTGTGTATTGAATACACAGAAAACTATATATCAGAATACGTACCCCGTATACCTGTTGTATTATCATTGCATATCGCAATCATATGACGTAGTCGCCATGCCACCGAACACGGCTGAATGGCTGATCGTCCCTTAACAAATAATAAAAGCTTATTACCATGTATTGCGACATTGATATAAATAGCAATGACCAGATATGGAGGTCGGGTGAATACAATAAATATGTTTTAATGGTGCTCAACTCATTCGTGCATAACTGGATACTTTGTGTAGATATACACTCTACCTATATGTACAGAGTCACTGTATATGTTTGCATGGATATAATAGGAAATGTACCACAAATTAATAGAAATAGCGTGTGCATAAATCGAAAGTTGAGAGAGGGACAAATTACAGTTATGTGATTCAGGTCTATTACAAAAATTCATAATTATTATTTTAATTAATGATCCAGACACAAGAAACTAGAAATAAAGTAGAAACAAGACTTGAAAGTACAAAAGGTCTCTGCAGTTAAAAAAATAAATTTACACCTTCTTATTGAGTCCCAAATACACGCATTGTAGGAATAATTTCGAGTTACTATATTATACGATGGAAATGTTTTATTCTCATTGAAGGTGAGTTGATGTAAATTGCCACATGTCCACAGCATGTTCGCACTGGAAAATTTCAGGGAAATTATTTATTTATTTATTTATTTATTTATTTATTTTCGAATCATTTTTTCAAGAATATACATGACATTTAAATCAATCTATTTAATTGTGTTTATTTTATTTATTCATGTTCTTTAATTGAGGCTAGCTCTGTCAGTAATTACATTTTCCCGAGAGGGGGCCTGTAAAAGGTAATTCTTTTTTTAATTTATAGAAAGTTCAATTAGATACGTGAAAATACATACACATATAAAAACATGAAATAAACCGTAAACTAACATATAAAACTGGCCTGAAAACACGACGTTATTTCCTTCAACCATAAACAAAGATTTGAAATGATTTAAGGCGAAACTTGAAAGCAGAAGAATTATAATGTTGTTTATTAATAGAAGTTTTCAGAGAGAGAAAGAGAAGATTTTAGAATTCATAATATGAATTTCAAGTGCAAATAAGAACCATTCATACAAAAAGCTCCCTCTTCGCTTACATGGCACTGTTGTCACGATGGATAGGTCGTGCATAAGCGATCAGGGACAATTCGCACTTGGCACGGTACTTTGACATTTGTTCAAGGCAAACAGGTCATAAAACAGTTCTATTCTGCATATATATTTTATTTTCTCGTCAGTATTTTTTTTCTTTCAGATTATATGCTCCTCTTCCATGTTATGGGTTGTTTATACTAATGCATTAAAGAGTGACTGAGCACCCTTTAACCAATGTTATCCTCCTTGAAATTTGCTACGTAACCAACTATTAAATGAACCCCCCCCCCATGACGTAGTTTTTCATTGTCGATATGATTTCAAACTTGAATTTAGAAGACGATATGAATATTCTTTTTATGATTCACATATGATGAATAAGAGATATAACAAGAAGAAAAACGTAATATATTAACAACAATAGTAATGATAACAATAATGATAATAAAAATGAATTCATATAGTTTCTAATGAAATCATTTGACAGGGTACATGTTTACTTTTGTTAGAGCATTTTTAGCTCTTAAATTTAATGAAAGGTCATTTTCCGTCAATACCAGAACCATTGATCTCCTTTCATGTTCCTGTCGGTAGTTGTTTCTAGAAATGTTCTTGATGTTTGCTATGGTTTGTCGTAGTATTTTTCGATAGTTTTTCGTCTATTTGTTTTGGATCAGAATTCGAGGGGGATGTCCGCCTTGTTGATGGGTCCCAGAATGGACGAGGGCGGGTCGAGATATACCACGATTACCAGTGGGGCACTATCTGTGACGACACATGGGACGACTCTGATGCACAAGTTGTCTGTCGACAGCTCGGTTTGGGAACCATCAACGCTCGTGGATATACATCTTCCAGTCCTGGGTCTGGTTCTATCCATCTTGACGGGACCTACTGCCTCGGCACCGAATATCGTCTAGATTATTGCTCTCATTCATCCTGGGGACAACACAATTGTGGTCACAGCGAGGATGCGGCTGTAGAATGTGGTAAGCTAAAAGAAAATTATGGTACGTAGTTTACTAAAAAAAAAGAGTACCAGGAGCCTTATAGGAAGTTCCTTTCATAATGCAGTCGTATAACCAGTACTTAGCGTTGTCTCAAAATAGACATACAATGGCGAAGCTACATGGATAACTGGTAGTGAGGCACGCTACTGACACAGTAATGGTAAAATTTGCCAAACTTATTTTAGAATGCAATATTTCGTCACTCTCCCTTCATGAACCAAAAACGGGAGGTTTCACAATCTAGGGTTAATGCGTTTATTCATATAATAAATTTACAATTACGGAGATTTTATGTTGGTCGTGCAAACATCATACTTCATTTATATGGTGTCTGTTCAGTGATAAAATTGCACAAAAGATCAATCGTAGTAGACCAAAGCTTCTTCATTCTTGCATCAGTCATTCTCTTAGCTATGCTTGCAGCCTGAGTGTGTGTAGTTTTACTTCCTCGGCAATAGTTCTTTAACCACCGAGGGAAACATTTTGTGACCACCAAATCTGATTCATGGAAAATGATTACCGTCTAACGAATATGTAGGGTTTTTTCTTCTTTGTTTGCAGTTTCAATATTGTGTTATTGCTTTCTAATCTTATAGCAGTTTTCTTCGCCGGTGTCTTGCTCTATATTTTGTCAAATACGAATCATGGATAAAATATAACGCAGTTATAACTTGTATATGACTTCGTTTTTATTCTATCCTACAATATTGATTCTTGTTAAGACTCTTATACCCATGAAGATGGGATTTGACATTTAGTAAAAGGTTGGGTGACTTGCACCAACTATATTCTTACATCTGGATTGCAGTAATTGCAATCGAAACTTACAGGTAACAACTGAATTATTCATATCCCTGGTAAATTTAATGTTTTTGTGATTTTCGTAACTCAAGAATGAAAGGTGGACTGGTTGAATTAGTGCCTTTGCTGGACATTTCAGATGTAAGCTTTAATATGTCGCATCCTTAAGAAGAAAAAAATCAGGACAAATCAATTTTCACACGCTTCAAAAATAACAAAACTTGGTAAGGGTGTGAATAATTTAGTTGTAAGCATGTATATTGCAAAATTATTCACCTCCGTTAATTTCCCATTCTTTTATAATTGCGTTGAAGACAACGCTGAAGGAGATGTCCGCCTTGTTGGTGGGGCCAGTCCAAACCAAGGCCGGGTTGAGATCTACCACAATTACCTGTGGGGGACAGTCTGTGATGACAGTTGGGGTGACTCTGACGCGAGAGTAGTGTGTCGACAGCTCGGATACTCAGGTGAAGATGGTGAAGCCAGGAGTGGTGGTACTTACGGACAAGGATCTGACCCGATATACCTTGACGAGGTCCGCTGTTCGGGATATGAAACAAGGTTGGAGTACTGTAGTCACGCCGGATGGGGCATCGAAAACTGTGATCACAGCGAAGATGCAGGAGTTTACTGCAATGACAATGGTAAGTCGCAAACAATACCAAACAGGCATTAAGGAGGCGAGTTGGCTTAGTCGGTAAATTATCTATTTATTTATTTATTCAAGTCTTCCTGAATGACTTATTAGACTAATACTGCATGAAAATAACAGTTTCAACTTTGAGTATACTCGTCTACACATCGGATTTTGCTGGAAGTAAATCCCCAACTGATTGATTTTCTCGTTTTGAGCGAAGTGTGAATGAAACTAACGCTTTCTTTCTTTTTTTACAATCATTGAGAACATATACATATTTTCTGATAGTCAGTTGGAACTTACTTTCCAACATGGCGACGGAAAATGGCCAGGTAGATGACGTCACCAACAAGCTCATCAACGACATGTTCTCACGCTTTCAAAATGAAAACAAAGAGCTACTTAAGTCCATCAATGTGATCATACATGAGGCAGTGAAGGAAGAATTTGGAAAACTTCTTGATCGCATGAATGATCAGGAGAAGAGAGTGATGGATACTGAAGTAGAACATAGAGAACAAGCCAAAGAGATTACTCGCCTCACTGCAGTTGTAGAGGATCAACGAGGAACAATTAATAATCTGCGTCTATCAACAGAGGATTTGGAGCAGTATTCACGCATAAACTGTTTACAATTCTTCGGTGTGCAGGAGGAGGACAATGAAGTCACAGATGACGTCATATGTAAGATCGCTCGCGACCAACTGGGATTGGAGATCTTCAAACAGGACATTGACTGCTCGCATCGGTTGGGTAACCCCAACAAGACGCCAGAGGAGAAAATGGGAAACTGGCACAAAAGCGACCTCGCCCGATCGTTGTGAAATTTGTCTCCTACAGAACTCGCTACGCAGTCATTTCTCGTCGTCGTCGTTTGAAAGGGACTCGGGTCGTAATCCAGGAACAGCTGACACAAAACAATCTGCATCTACTCAACAGCGCAAAGAAGAATATGAATGTCCAAACAGCATGGTCTAGCGGTGGCCGGGCAATAGCAAGAATAACGGCCACTAATGGAAAAACGATGAACAGAATAATCCGGAGTGACAATGACCTCCGTTCCTTGTGAACAGTTCAGTAAACGTATAGTATGAACTAGCTGACCAATTAGCGGAACTTTTATGCCGCAACTTTCAGCTTCTACACTGTTATTCTTGTATTGATTTTGAAAGAAAAAGCTTACTTTGATGAATCGTATTCAATTCGATTTTATCAGGTGTAATTTTAATACACTATAAATATTCTCCAATAAGCTTTTTTAAAGCATCTTTAAGAGGGAATTTTCGTAAACACTTTTAGATCTTAATGGTATTATA
This sequence comes from Mesocentrotus franciscanus, assembly GCA_037976565.1. Taxonomy (NCBI): domain Eukaryota; kingdom Metazoa; phylum Echinodermata; class Echinoidea; order Camarodonta; family Strongylocentrotidae; genus Mesocentrotus; species Mesocentrotus franciscanus. The sequence continues at coordinate 23,918,895 of CP137675.1, forward strand.
TTTTTCTTTACTTAAATTAATTTTGATTTACATGTTTTGATATGGGGATTAAGTATCCATGTGTTTGTTGTAGTAAGCCAGTGAAACGAAACCAAAAAGCTCTTGCAAGTGTGGGGAATGGGTTCACATTAAGTGTGACAGAATCCCATTATGTAAATATACCGATCCACTCGAGGATTTTGTAGATTGGCAATGCCGTAAATGTTTGTTACAGGTACTACCATTTTGGGATAATGTTAATAATGAAAATGATGACTCATCTACATCTGCAAGAAACAATTATTGTCATAAAGATGATCAAAATATAGGTACAGGAGAAAAAAGGAATGGTGAATTTCCATATGGAAAAGGGATGAAAATTGCCCATGTTAATATCAGAAGCTTAAGAAATAAGGTGATCGATGTTCAGTACTTTTGAAAAGTAATAAGTATGATTTATTCAGTTTGTCCGAAACATGGTTAAACGATGACATATGTATGAATGAAATCAGTTGTGTGCCTGGATATACATTTGTGGGTAAACATAGAGGGTCAGTTGGAGGAGGAGTGGGTTGCTACATAAAGGAAAATATATCTTACTTAAGAAGAGAAGATTTGGAATGTGACGAGATTGAACTGATGTGGTTAGAAATAAAAAGGCACCAAAGCAGTTCCTATTTTGTCGAAGTATTATATAGAAAACCATCCAGTGATGCAACTATTTTCTTTAATATACTCGAACAAAATATTGATAATGTATTTTTCTGTCACAAATAACATTATTTTGGGTGACTTTAATTTTAATATGATGACAAGCAACCATTTATCGGATAGAGTAAATGAATTGCGTATTAATTTCAGTATGCGTCAAATGATCAATGACTATACCTGTATTTGTTGTGGTGGTCGAATGCAATAATAAAGTCGGACAAGGTTTTTACGGGAATGTCTCTTTATTCGTATTCTTCTTTCCAAATCTTTCATTCCATCTTCCAGGAATTATTCCTTCGTTCATTCCGTGAAAACTGTAAACAAGAACGTAATAAAATGCAATTAAGTAAACAAACTAAGAGGTATAAATGCCTAACTATGTGTTACTTAAACCAAGACTGAAAGCGGCACAGTATAAATGTTCATCGAAAGTAATCAGGTTCTACAAGTACATGTACATGTACCTTCTTATCAAGCTATACCACTCTAATGAGTAAATCTTTATACTCGACCAAACAGTAAAGTCCTGCATTATCATACAATTTCAACACCTCAACAAATTACCAAAGGTCTTTGAGAGCTCATATTCTTTTGAGTTCATTAGTTTTCGATTAGAAATATAGTTTATTTGATGTTTAGAAAACCCTTGTAAAGTGATAAGTTTCTAATTTCAGACCTTTTCACTCGACATCAACCTGTTTGACAGAAATAGCCGATTTTCTTTTAGATAAGATGAACTCTGGTAAAATCACTGGGGGTCTGTTTTTAGACCTACAAAAAGCGTTTGATGTAATTCCAATTGATTCAATCCTCGATAAAATGTATTATTATGGTATAAAAAACTCTGAGTTACAATGGTTTAAAATGTATTTGAACGAAAGGCAACAATGTGTCTCAATTTCAGGAGCAACAAGTTCATTTTTAAATGTCAAGACGGGAGTCCCTTAGGGGTCCATACTTGGGCCCCTGATTTTTTGTTTATATGTCAATGATATAGGTAATTTAACTTTACATAATAAAACAAAAATATGTTAATATGCAGTTGACACTGCTCTATTTAATTGCGATAATGATATGATTAATATTCAGGCAAATTTACAGTCCGATCTGGATTTAATTACAAAATGGCTCTGACTTAATCGTATGTATGAACCGTTTTGAGATACTTCTTGAATGATTCAACAAAGGTACTAGCTCGTAATTCATTTGGTAACCAATTCCAGAATTTGCGGGACACTTTAGTAAATACTTCGCTGCATCTTTAAATATATTCCAGGTACTTGAATGGTTGTATGTGTAGTTGAACGAAGTCTAAATGTAGAGTGACTGGGAATTTGTAGCAAGGAAGACGAATATATATAGGGGCGATGTTTTGTGTACATTTATAAAGAAACAGAGCAATTGTGTCCATTCTTCTTTTTGTTGGCAACTGGTAACCAATTAAGTTGTTTAAGAAGGGGTAATGCATGATCCTGCTACCTAGCTGGATGAATGACCCGAGGATACCGAGCAGAGCGATTTTAAATGCGCTGTTGTCTTTGAATTTCAGTTACTGGGGCATTAACAAGGAAGGAATTAGTGTAGTTACTAAGGCCCTGTACAAAAATGGGGCCTGTAAGAAATTAATGAAATACGATTTTAACACACAACTAAAAAAGAGCAACTGTGACCTAACACACATAAAAACTATTTCATCAGAATAATATTTGTCATAATAAATATATAGGATTGTTGTCCCAAAGTAGGTATTTGGGAAAAGATAATCGAATTGGTTATTCGATGGTTGAATTGAACTGATTCGATGATTGGATTGAATTGAGGCGGCTTACAAACGGCGTTGGATATGCCTCACTCGAACCCGATGGCAGTGATTTGCTGGGTCTTTATAAACACCTGTGCAGCACTGTCTTAAAGTGATGGGGCCACAGAGTCATCCTGTGATTGTGTGCAGAGTTATCAAGGGGTTCATTAGAGGGAAGAAAACTATGTCATGATGTAAATTGAAATTCATACATTAAGCATGTGAACGAATAAAAATAACCCTTCACAACAGCTTGGTTCTATCAACGTAATCTAGCGAAACGTATAAGGGGATTTACAAAAATAAAGTTAGTCCGCTTTAAAAAAAAAAGGTCACAATCTGACTACTTACTGATGATTTGTTTTGTTTTAATGTATCGATCCTGCAGGAAGTGAATTTGAAGGAGATGTCCGCCTGGTTGATGGGTACAGTTCAGATGAAGGCAGGGTTGAGATCTTCCATGAAGGTCAATGGGGGACAGTCTGTGAATATGGTTGGGATGACTCTGATGCGAGGGTAGTTTGTCGACAGCTTGGTTACTCAGGTGATGTTGGTGTAGCTCAGGGTGGTGGAACATACGGACAAGGATCTGACCCGATATATCTTGATCACGTCACCTGTTCGGGATATGAATCAAGGTTGACGGATTGCAGCCACGAAGAGTGGGGCTTAAACGACTGTTATCATTATGAAGATGCTGGAGTGCAATGTGGTAAGTCTGTCGAGAGCGTTAACCACATACAATAGTTGAAAATGTAAATCCGTTCATGCTTTTTTAAAATTGCCATTATTGGGTGATTCTCATTTTTCATGGCCAACCAGTGGCTAGTGTTAATTAATGTTTCGATAAAGGGCCAAGCTTGACCACGTGTTTTACAATGGTACACCGTATGTCAAAAGTTCGTTCTCCTATCAAGACTCACCTGTTAATAGGAGTTGCGGGTGCATATCCAAAATTTCAAAAGCCAGTTTGTCCTTCATTCTTCTTGACAACAGCCTCAAGTATTTCAGGCAAAGAATGTACTAGATGACTCAATTTTTTCACACTTGTTTCTTGCATTGGAGATAGTTTTTGGGGAATTATTTTGTCGACCACGTATGACACTATTTTTGGTTAAATTCATATACAAATATAAGTCTAATTGGGGAGGATGAACTTTTGAGACACGGTGTATATCAAAATGAGAATACCATCTGTACTGAAATGAGGAAATTCATATTTCTATGTACTTTTCTTTTAATCTGTTGTTTGTGCTGCAGTTTCACCCGCTACATCTGCACCCGCTACATCTTCACGTGTCGTGGGCATCATGTCGTTTGTTGGTGTGTCTTTGTCCTTGCTGACACTGTTTGCTTTCATAGCTGTATGTTACACCTGCAGTCAGCGTAAGCCAGCAGTCATACCTGCGCCCTCGGAGCAGGTCCCTCTCAGCACCACTAATACTCATCCTGCCGCTCATTACACTTCTGCGGCTCCCACTTCAAATGTCATGACAACGGTGCCCACTCAGCCACCAATGCCACAGTAACCACCGAATCCTTATCCTCCAGCAACTGAAACCGACTCCCTACCAAGTCCTCCCTTATATAACGCCTTACATGGTGGACAATCTGTTTCTCTGCCACCACCGAACTAACACAGCATAATTATTCTAGAACAGGGGCGGGAAAGCATATAGATACACCCCAGACGCGCGCCGCGATATGTTCGAGGATTAATTATTTTCCCGCCGCGAGCTTTCATGAATTCATGGTCAAAAGCTTTAAAAGGCAATCCAACTCTTGTAATAAGATAATTTGTACGAAAGCAGAAATTAAGGATAAACAGAATGGCGAAGGCTTGAAATAAATCGGAACAAGCATAAGAAGGTTGGAAATTTTTGAAATATGACATCACTAAATCTATACGAATGTCAATTGGCAGTTAGGTCAGTGCACTGTGACGTCGTCGGGGATAACTCTCCCGTATGTCGTTTACAAAACATATTAATTTCATTTTTTTCTACCAAGTGCCTTCTTACTTTGGGCACTACTCAAAATATAGTATGATTAGCACATTATTATAGGTCCTCTATAGAGAAAAAAACACTTTTGAGTGATGCGTTTTTGAAGCATTGAAAGTTTAATCATTATTTGTGTTGAAACAGATGGGAAAGTTGTTCGCCACTACGTCACAGAGAGTACCAAAATAATCTGGCCTTTCTTATGTTTAGATATCCCATCAAAGAGGTATAAAATGAGTAATGACGCAGATATATATCTCTACGAGAATTGTATAGGTTTACATTGCTGTTGTAAAGGTTTATATTAACAACTCGAAACGTTTCTTGTTAAAAACAGCCTGTAGTCTATTAGGTGAGTGATTTTTCGAGGAGTGGCTTCAATCTATATATATATATTTGGGGGACAGGGGGGTATCCACAAACGATCTATCCCTGGAGTACCCCTACTGCACTGATGCAATTGATCTGAGAATCATGTAACGTAAATTAAGTTTACATTGTCAGTCAAATAACGAGTCTGCGTTCATCATTTCCTATGCCTTGAAATTATTTTCATCGTCTTAATCAATGAAATATTTTCAGTACTAACAACCAAAGAAAAAAAAAGAAAACGAATAAAGAAATAATCAAATAATTTTGATACATGGGCAATATCACATACGACGACAACGTGTGTGCGTGGCGTGTGTATGGGTGTTAACGATCATGACTGTCTTAAGTTGTATATAAAATTATCCGTGGTTCTATTATGTAATCTTAAGCATAATAAATGTATCATTTGAGCAGAGTACTTTATAAAATTGTAAAAAGAGAGAGTGGATCATTACTGTCATTTTTTATCATCATAAGAATTATTGTAATTATCATAATCATTGTTTTTCATATAGCAGCTGATGATTCATAATATCATATTTACGTATAACTTTATGTATTTTTACAAAGAAAATACCATCTTAGTGTTTTAGTTTTGCTCCCACTAAAATGCATATTTTTCCCCTGCACTATATACAATTATTCTCAATTTAAGATGTATTTTTAGAAAGAAATATATCAACGTTTAAGGAACATATAGGCCCGAATTCACAAAGGAGGTTTGTCGACAAACCTAGATTTATGTGCGTCATATGATGCGTTTCGATGCGTTTCAGACCAAGGTTCAGACAAACCTTGGTCTGAAACGCGTCAAAACGCGTCATATGACGCACATAAACCTAGGTTTGTCTACAAACCTCCTTTATGAATTCGGGCCATAAAGGATGAATTAGTTTTATGCTCAATCCAACCATTGGATAAATCAGGGGAAAAAAATATGTATGTACTAGGCAGGAATTTATTCCTTGAAATGCTAGAGCACTGTAATGGCAGCTAGGCTAAAGCCGGGGTAATAAATAAATAGTGCGCCTCGGAATAGAATTTCTAGATAAGAAATTTTAAAGAGTTACCAATAACGCTTTCAAAAATATTTATACACGGCTGGTAAGCAACCCCATCTGTGTTTTGGTTTTGCTGGTCAAGGTGACGCAACAATAAGCTTGTTTACATTGTTGTCAAGGGTTTGGCGCCTCTAGACAAGGCGCTCCCTTTTGCACACTAAACGCATAACACGCGATTGTGAGAGCGCGTACGTACGTGCACGTAGAATTTGTGTCATTCTCTCGTGGCTTTTGGTAGAGGCAAGTGATTTTGTAGATTCAGTGATTGTGTTAATGAATAACAGGAGAATTGTATTCCCAAAGGACATGCACGGTAATGCTATAACAAATTAAAAGTTTACTCGGATCTGTCAAATTCAAAATTGCCCTGACGTCCCCCCATCTACAAATTAGTACACCCTACCCGCACCTCCAGTTAAAACTCAACCGAGTATTTTGGAGGAACAACCAACCAAAAACCAAGAAGAAGATCTGGTCGCACAAATATCTGCGGTTGGCTCCGCAGTCGTGGGCCGTGAGCCGAGGAATTTTGTCCCGGCCATGTTTTTTTCAGATTAGGGGTCTGAAGATCGGGTTTTCGCCCTCGAGACATCCGAAAGGGGGTCACGGAGTGGCCTCGGGGGAGGGGGTGTCTAAATACGCGCATCGCGTATAATTTGCGTTGTGACATGTGTAATTGCAATTGGTGCATGCTATATGAATAAAATCACTGTTTGAAATATAGGTCGCCGACCTGGACGGATTTTATCAATTTGGGCCTTCATCACACTTACATATAATAGCAAGAAATTATATTACCATTTGTAAGACAAGTAATTCCAGGAGCCTCGCTTGATTTTACATGCGGGGAGGTATACCTGGAGGGAAGTGATGGAGCCCGGTTGGGAACACTTTTGCTTTTAAATCATTGATGAGAGCTGGGAATGGGTGGTGCACCCGGGTTACTTAAAATTTTCCCAGTTTCATCGGGCGGTATTCCTGATGGCTAAACGCTTGGATATCAGGTTATGTATGGGGTGCAAATTTCCTCATTTTCCAGCATTGATTCCAGCACTAGTTCTGTAATCGGGTTGGATACTCAAATTTGTGTGTAATGCACTTTTGCTGGCATCGTTGATGAGAGCTGGGAATGGGTGGTGCATCCGGGTTACATACAAATCTTCCCCGTCTGATCGGGCATTCCTGACGGCTAGCAAGGGGTGCTCGTGGCAATGCAGAGGGGACATTCGTTTACGAGCACGGGTTTCTAGCCGTGGTTTAACCCTTCTCTGGCTACACGATTGGATTTCACATATTTTGATTTTAAGGTTTATGTATGGGGTGCAGATTACAGCTTAGATTTCAGCACTAGTTCTGTAATTGGGTTGGATACTCACATATGTGTGTAATGCAATTATAATAATTGGCGTGAATTCATGTACCGCCATGGTAAAATGATACATGTACAAATGACAGAATCCAATGTTAAATAAAAGCCACGAAAAATGCATAATTCGAACGGTTTGTCGTTTCCTCATTTATCAGCCGTGAATAAACGGCACTATATAAATGCCTATTATTATTATTATTATTGTTACGTATTTTTCTTTACATTTCATGCTCATCCAGAAACTAAACTGTAATGGTAGAATCTAAAGTTTGACGTGATACCTTTTTATAACATGAGAACAGAAAATGAAACGGAACGTAAGACCAAAGAAAAGTATTTAGTAAGTTTAAGTCTTGATTCAACATAGAGAATGATGCAGTTAATGTATTAATATGCATGCATAATGTATTTATGATATAAGTAGTTTTGATGATTGAACGAAACAAAAACATTACGTGTATAATTAAGTACAAATGGACATTGAGATTGACCTTACATGATTTTGACTATGATGTAATAATACATTATATGACTATGCCTTTGCCAAGCAACCCGCCATTTTGGTGCAATGCGCGTGTACGCATTGTTTGTATAATTATAGATAGTTGCACTTGTTTGTAATTTGTAGTGTCTAATCCACCATCTGACGAAATAAATTGAAACCGGTAATAGTGAATAATTAAACTCTCAAGGAATTTTATATCAATTGTTTAAATTATATATATATATCTGTATATGTGGTATTGAATCATACTTGTTAATGAAATATGTGTTTAAAAAAAAACTGATATTGAAACCAATGGAAATACAAATAAAATCAAATTTATTATCTGCAAATTTTTGTCTATATAGTAAGTATTTAAAAAAATATAATTTCGTAATTTCCTCTTCTCATTATCTATCTTTTGTAGTGTTAGATTTGCATGCTACATTGTAAATGAATCATCTCCTCATCGGTTGTACTGAATGAACCTTGAAGGAAAATAATGACCCGTTCATACATGACGTGGATTACGAAGGCGTTGTTCTTTTTTTCACGTGTGAATGAAGACCAAGTTGGGATTCGATGAAGAAGAAAAAAGTAGCAGCACGCAATAGCCGTCGTACGCGTAATAAACAAAAATATGGTGCTTATAAAGCGCTTTCCTCCGAAGGCTCTAAGCGCTACAACAAACAAAATACAATGATAAGCAAAGACATATTAAACAAAACAAAAAAATACAAATAAACCTACAAACTACAATGCATATGAAATATACATCAATGTGAACAGAGTAAGTTAATCATCAAAAGCAATTACTCACTATCTGCGTGTTATATAATACAGAGACGCTTGTAAGAGCAAATACCCCGCTCTTTTTACAATGTCATATGTGAATAAACCTAAAAGGGAGGAGGGTCTGACAAAACTTTTACAGTATTGTAATATGATCAAAAGTAAACTAAGCAATTTGACATGAGCGCCATCTGGTGAAAAAGTCATCATTCTTCTCATAGTTTCTCCCCTTTATGTGTTTTTCTTTTTTCCATCATGCCCGAAGAAGGGCTAAGGTAGCGGCTACACTGACGCCATTGAGAGTGAAATGGCTAAATATAATTAATTTAACGACAACAAAATAAAAATATTTTAAATTAATAAAATGTCAATGAATGATAACAATGATAAAAAAAACGAGAAGTGGTGCGGTACTCAAAAGCAAAAATATATTGAGTTTCACCTGAACAACCTTCTCCTGTCTTTGTGATATGAATCTTAACATATGTCTGCAGCTTTGTCGAAGAAAACCCATTGCTTTGATTTTCGACGTAAAGTCTAATAAGTCACGATCTGATGATTCCAAGGGGGTTTCATGTGTGTATTTTCCTCCACTTTCCTCGATTGTCGTCGCTGCCGTAATCTGCACATTATTTCTATAGGATATACAACAGGGTATTGAAAGTGACTTTTCTAAAGTAGTTGCGATCGTGATCATTGTATTCTCCAATCTGTTTGGTATTTACAAAAGTTATCTACAAATTAATTTTTCAATTTTGATCAAAAATAGTTTTTATTCAACAATGCATTACTGGAAACATATTTTCTGTCCTCGGGTAAAAAAAAAAGGACGCAGTACAGCGAAACAAATGTCTGTTCCATCAGAAGTATTCAGAAAAGGGAGAATTATAAAAGATTAGGTCGATGATGTAACCACATTTTTGAGGGTGTGATTGTTTTCGTTTTATATTGCTCCCTTGATTCCCAACTTCTGAGAATATTAACAACAGTATTTGCAGTGTCTTTCGGTCTTGCATAGGTCTATGTTATTACCACTAGTTTTCATTTCACTCGTGACCTTAATTGAACGAGAAGAATTTTAATCATAGCTTGAAGTTGCAAAATAAACAGGGAAAATATCCCTACTTTATCCCAATCATATGTTCATCCTAATTTTCACACATATCAATCAAATTGTTTGATTGTGAGCGTGTCATTCCATCGTACTGAAAGATGGAAGGATTTACTACGGACAACGAATCAATTATTAAATTCACGAAAAAATGCACAATGCTATAAATTTGTGAATTCCCTACCATAATTATGATCCCATCTTTTTGATGTATTCCGCAGCGCGTGGTTGTACACTTTCATCTCCACTGCGTGATATTCTAAAACAGTTGTGCCAATAAAACTTTTAATTTTGTTGCCGATGGTAGTATTTTGAAGAGGAACTTGGCTCTCATGCAATTTTTCCTTTCTTGAAGTCCATTGAAGGAAACACAAACGACAATACATCCAGTTTAACTTGCTTCTGAAAATAATCATTTTTTTCATGGATCTGCACAAGGCCTCGATCACCATTTCAAAAATGAAATTTTTGTGCATGCTACTGTGAAGGCATTTATTCAATATTTCAGTAACTCAAAACTCTGTGTGCTCTATTCATTTTTGATTAACTTTGTATACTATGTCAATCTCGTATGGAGCGTCAAATGTCTGCTCAAGCCGCTGATGCAGTCCTGCCTTATATGCATTTAAAGCCACGCGTGCAACGGGGGCATTATGCGTGACTTTAAATAGTCGAAATTCTCGTTTATTTTATTACGGTTTAGTACCACGCAACGCTTAAATGTTCTTGACTACTTAGCAAGGACTTACAGACATCCTGAAATGTAGCAGACTGTAACCATGGTAATATTTTTTATTTTTCTATCAGTGTCATATCATGTATGTGTGTAGGGGGTGTATCAAGGGTGGGGAGCATCGGCCTTACTCGTTGAATGATTTACAAACTAACAGCTCCATTGATTTAGGGGAAGGTGTGGGAACAGTTATGGCGTTTTCTTTTCCCGTTGCCTTGGGCCCCTTTCCTAGTTAATTTTTCGTTACCCCCATTTTCAAACATTCTTTTTTGTGGGGTTGGGGTGCTATGTCACTGTTTTCTTCAACCTAGATATGCCAACAGATTGTGTTATTACTTTTGTAGATATGACTTATATTTGCACTAACATACATGCTATTTTTTTCTTTCTATATGTTACCTTTACAGATACAATAAATTGTTTAAAGTGTTCTGGTTAGTCAAGCCCACCTCTTTGTTGGCGTAAGTCTACGCCTAAAAACATTTGAAGACAAAACATCACCTTGATATAATTTAAGAAAACAGATATAGTGAAATTTACAGAATACTCCGATGAAGGATTAGGTATTATTTTTTTAATTGTAGCTCATCACACCTAAATTTGACAACTCTAGTTTAGTTTGCGTGTACTTCTCTCTACCTACTAATACAGTATTCCATCTCTCCCGCTCAATACCAACCACAGTCTCTCTGAATCTGTGTGCCTGTGTCTCTTTCCGTTTCTCTCCCTCTCTCTCTCTGTCTCGTTTTTTGGCTCGCGCACCCTCCCACACATACCCGATCTCTCACTCCCACACGCCCCGCCATCAATCACCCTAACCGATTATGAAAAGTGACAAAATTCATCATGTGAACATTAAGCACATTTAGCACATCAGCAACGTGCCCTATACCTATGCTTACTCTTAAAACTTGTGTAGTTGCACTTTGCGTACAATTCGAATAAAGGATGATTTACTTGAAAAAATGTCTTCAATTTCAAATGGAACGCCTTTATCCAATATGAGTGATTAAATATTCATTGATTGTCATCACCTGGTAAGAAATGTCGGATCACTAGAATCCTAATCTCGATTAGGCCTATGCATACTTAATATTTGAGTACAATAATTAAAATGCACAATGCTTCTGAATTGAGTATGATGCACTTTATTGCACAAAATCGACGAAATCTCGAAAAGCTCATGTTTTTGTCATTTCGATCAACAATCCTCTTTTGTCATACCCCATGCTTCCACTTTCTCTAACCTTAGGAGTTATCGTTCGGTGTGAGTGAGAAGCCAATCACTATTATGCAAGGAAAAACTCTAATTAGTAGAGTGAACTTTGCCCAATACCTTCCGCAGTGAACTGGGCCAGTCGGCTGTACAATCTACACTCTAACTGTGGGAGACATTCATGCTCATCGCCATGAAGACTTCTAACATACTTATGCCGATGGCATATAACTTTATGTAACATATGATTGGAAAAAAGCTTGCAGCCTATGTTATATATTGATGACATCATACAATGAGCCACAATTGTAAAGCTGCGCATGCGCCATGCGAAATAACCTTGCTTTGGAATCTCATACCACGATCGAGTATCAAACGTGTCCTATTATCTGTTTTGAGTATTCATCTGTGTACCTTTTATTTAAGAGTACATAACAACTATTTTGGCGACGAGGATAAACTTTGTGTTTTATTCTACTGTTTGGTAAAGCTTTGATACCAAGGAATGGCAACTTTCGGAACAATTGGTGAATTTCGGAAGGACGAAGGGAGTTGGTCCCAGTACATTGAACGTATGGGGCACTACGTACTTCGACGCCAACAGCATCGTGGATAAGGGAAGAAAGAGATCCATCTTACTTAGTGTATGTGGGGCCTCAGCCTACAAGTTGATGTCAAGTCTGACAGCACCAAGAAAGCCTGGGGAAGTAAGTTGAGTTCCAATAACTTGTTAAATTAATGACTGACCATCGGGATCCAAAGCCCTCTGTGATTGTGCAAGGTTCAAGTTCAACAGTCGTGCTAGAAAGCCGGATGAATCAATTTCGACTTATATTGCAGAGCTGCGACGAGTACTCAATCGAATGTAAGTTTGACACCATTTTGGATGAAATGTTGAGAGATAGAATTGTGTGCGGGGTGGCGGATGATCGTACACAAAGACGATTATTGGCAGAGCCGACATTAACATTCGAGAAGACAAAAGACATTGCCTTGGCAATGGGTTGGCAGATAAAAATACGGCGGATCTACGAGAACAAAATCTGAGAAGTGACATGGTAAACAAAATCGCTTTTGAAGGTGGCCGTCGTATGCCAACGCAACGCCAGTTTTCGGAGAAACATTCCATGTGTGGTCGATGCGGTCAAGGACCCCACACAAATAAGGCGCGGACTGTCCGGCAATAGATGGAGACATTGCGGTAAAGGGTCACTACGTAGCGGTTTGCAGAGCCAGGGGAACGAAAAAGGACCAAAGGAAAGTCACTCATCAGCCGCGGAAACAGGCCGGTTCCGATAAGTCCCGCACTTATCAACTATAGCAGAGGAGGAAGAGGAGGAAGAAAGAGAAACATACGGGTTGTTTCAACATTCAGTGAATAAAGCAAAACCTCCGCCGTACATGACGAAACTTTCTGTAAAAGGAAAGAAAGTTAACTTTCAAGTGGATACTGGCTCTGCAGCTGTTACCCTAATAAACGAAGAAACGTGGCTCTCACACTGGAGTGTGAAGGACAGACCCACACTCAATGACTCAACGCACTTACACCAAACATTTCATTTCATTTCATTTCATTTATTTCCACTTCTCATAAAAAAACATATAACAATTTACATACAATATCTGATTAACACAACAAAACAAGAAAATAGGACATCAACATTTAGAATTGAGAGCACCTAGAACTTATAATACTTGAGACTGTGGTGGAGCCAGCAGAGGCCATTGACCTATCTAGGGCTGGTCTCCAGGAATAAATAAAGTATATATAGTTAGGTACAAAACATATTTAAGTACACAACAAAAGGGAAACAGGCGGTCTGTGTGAAGGAAAAGTATACACACAAAAATAGTTGTGTATAAATACTTCAGGTGGTGAAGTAAAGTTTTTTTTTTTAAATCAACATATTTTAGCATTTCAAAAGGCATTGTTTATATTTGCGTTTGAAAGAGGCAAGTGATAGGCTGTTTTTTATGTCATCGGGTAATGCATTCCATAATTGAGGTCCCAAGTGTCGAACTGTCTGTCTGGACGATTCATACTTTAACAATTGCACACGTGGTCTATTGCAATGTCTGGTATTGTACTGATGCATTTCAGAGTTTAACATGAACATATGATTAAAAACCTGAGGCAACAAGTTATTGAAATATTTGTACATAAATAAAGCAGTTTGCAATTTACAAATGTCAAATATAGTTAAGACTTGAAGTTTCTTAAAAAGAGGATCACTTGGTGTTCTGGGATGAGAGTTGGTAATTGCGCGCAGAGCTCTTTTTGTAATACATATAGCTTATTTATTAAAGTATTTGCACATTTCCCCCATACTATATTACAATAAGAAAGATATGGCAAGATCAATGTGTTATATAAATTGGTTAAAATTCTCAGAGGAATGAAAGGCCTAATTCTATACAATACTCCAATAGCTCGTGCTATTTTCCCCATGATTTCATCAATATGACAAGACCAAGTCAGACTTTCATCTACAGAAATTCCAAGAAATTTTGTGCAGCATACTCTATCAATCTTGTAATTATTAATATATATATCCTCAATTTCATCATTAAGATGTTTATTCCTTTTCTTAAACAACATACATTGAGTCTTTTTTAATTGATCATAAGCTTGTTTGCTGCAAACCATTGGTCAATTTTCGGAATTTCTGTACGAATAATGGAATTTAGTTCAGTTACACTTTTCCCATTTAAAAATAAGGTGGTGTCATCAGCAAATATTGTAGGGCAAATGAGTTGAGTAACATATTGCACATCATTAATGTAAAGCAGAAATAGAAGGGGCCCTAATATTGAACCTTGGGGTACACCTACAGAAATCTTAAGTAAAGACGACTTGATATCACCCAAGTAAACAAACTGACTTCTGTTATTCAAATAGCTCTTTATCCACTCTAAACATACTCCCCTTATTCCATAATATTCTAATTTTTTGAACAATATGCCATGATTGATGCTATCAAATGCCTTAGAAGGTCAAGGAAGATACTAAAGGCAATATGTTTACTTTCAAAGGCATTATTTAAATTATCAATAAATTCTAGTAACGCCAGGGCAGTAGAGTGTCCTGAGCGAAACCCAAATTGTCTATTATATAGAATATTATATTTATTTATGAATGACATCAATTTAGTATAAACTAGTTTTTCAAAGATTTTGGCAAACATGGACAAAAGGGAAATAGGTCGATAATTTGAACTTTGATGATTTTCTCCACCCTTATATATAGGCAACACTTTGGCTAGTTTTAACTTGTCAGGGAAGTGACCACTTTGTAGAGATACATTATAAATATGAGTTAAAGGAATAGCAATTATATGTATACATTTCTTGAGAACCTTAGAATCAATATCATCATAACCTGGACTCTTGCCATCTTTTAGTCCCAGTACTATATTTACAACATCGACTGTCCGTATATCAGAAAGAAATAAAGAAGTAGGATAGTCACCATGAAGGTATTTACCTCGATCTATGTCATTTGAAGGTATATTTGTATTTATATTTATGCCAACATTAACAAAGTATTCATTTAATACTTGCGCTATTTGCTTCTGATCATGTATAATGTTACCATCAATAGATAAAGACATGCATTCTACCTTATTAGTGTTATTTTTTAAAATAGAATTTATGACTCTCCATGTAGATTTTAAATCATTATGCGCTGTATTAAATTTAGAGTGGAAATATTCACATTTGCTCTTTCTTATAGCATCACTTGCAATATTTCTCCACTGTTTGTAAACTTGTTCACGATACGGACTAGGATTCTTCAAGAATTTTCTAAATAACCTGTTTTTTCTTTGACACAATTTTGTTACTTTCTTGTTATACCAAGGTTTTTCTTTTCTCTTTCCACAATTCTTAGCTCTACGGAAAGGGAAATGAGTATTATATAAAGAAGTAAATTTTTCAATAAATAAGTCATATAAAACATTTACATTATTGGAATCATTTTCAACAACCTCGTCCCAGTTAACACATTCTAAATCCCGGTAAAAGGAATACATATTTACATCATTGATATCACGCACCATTTTTCCATTACTACCATCAACTTGAGCATGTAAATGTGATACCATGAATACAGGCATGTGATCACTGACTGCTTGAGTAATTATACCTGAACTTTGAATATTGCACATATTATTAACAAAAATGTTATCAATGAGGGTTGCAGTTTGACTTGTAACTCTGGTTGGTTTTGTAATCAAGGGTGTGTACGAAAAAGATTTCATAAATTGTAAAAAATAGTTTTCATTACCAATAGAGCTCGCTTTAAGGAGGTCCACGTTAAAATCCCCCATTAAAATACACTGCTTCTTTTCATTTATAATTTTAAAGAGAACTGGTTCAAAAGAGTCAATAAAATCACGAACAGGTCTCCCTGGAGGTCTATAGATAACACCAATTATTACATTTACTGGCTTCATGAACACTTCAATAAAGATGGATTCAACATTTTCTGTGAATATTTGCATATCGTTTCTACATTTGTATCTTAATGGTTCATTAACATAAATTCCTATACCACCACCAGGGCGACCCGTTCTGCCTTTTCCTAAAAAGTTATATCCTGGCAAGCAATTTAATTGTTGTACTACTTTAGTTAAGATTTTGTCAGAATTTTTGTTTGAGGATAATTCAACAGTAGATAATTAATTAAGCTTAAACATAATACTATGAAAAGCGCGTAGAGACATATTTTGTATAATGCGCGATAGAAATATAATTTATTATTATTATTATTAAAAGGGCACTAGAAATGTCATAAATAAGAATAAGAGCAATAACCATGCACTTTGAAGGCATTTGCGGTCTTAAACAAGAACTCGGCTATCCCTTCAATATGATTGATGCATACAATTTTGGTTGAATGGTATAATGCAAACAAAGAAAATACAACCCCTACCCTATTTTCTCTGTTTTTCTATCTCTCTCCTCCTCCTCCTCCTTTCTCCCCTCTCTCTCTCTCTCTCTCTCTCCTTCTCCCTCTCTTTCTGTCTCCCTCTGATTTATATACTCCCAATATTTGTATTGTGTGCACGCACACGAACCACCAGTGCACCAGACTAGGGTCAATTTCGCTGTAGGATAAATACATATATACAAACCGTTCAACAGAGCAACGTCATTCTCAGTGCTTGAAATATGGCGTCAAATACTGATAGAAAGCTTGGTCGTGGTATGAGACTGTGGACAATATTAAGTGCCTTCGTTGTGTTCCAGCCAAATTACGTACTATGCCGTAAGTGTAAAGTCTAGTTAGATCGTGTTCTTATCTTTATATCATACTCATTTTTAAAATGTTGAAAGGATGAATCTACAAACCCATTACAGTGTACTACATGAGTTCTCGTACAAGTGGTATACCAAATAAAAATTAAAAAACGAACTGGTTTCAAATCAGCTATACCACTTCTATATGAGGGCTTATGATGTTAATTTTCTTTTGGTATTACAGCGGTAGGGCCTTATCTTCCACCGCTTGATACATAAATTAAATACAAAATACATTATATATATATATATATATATATATATATGCATGTATGTATGCTTTTATTATTATTACTAATTTTTTTTCTTCTTTTTCTTCTGTTAATTATCATTATCATTATTATTATTGTTGGCATATATGGGTATGCATTGAAAGTCCAAAGCTTTTCAAAGAGATTGAAGGAAACGTCAAATATAATATCATCTAGTTAATAGTACATAATTTCCAATGATTCACGTATTGCTAATGACAGAATGAGAAACGGTAGAGAAACATTCGTTGAGACAGTATATGTGTGATAGATAGATAGGTAGATAGGTAGTGATAGGTAGAAATCAAGGAAGGAACACATAGACCGAAGGAAAGAGAAAGACAGATAAATAAACAAAAACAAAACACAATGAAATAAAAGTAAAGAAGCGAGAGAGAGAGAGAGAGAGAGAGAGAGGTTATGTTTTCATTGGACAATAATGCATTAAGAATATGACTATTAATGAGGTTATAAGTGTAAAATCATTAAAGCTATTTAGACCTATACCCGCCATGAAATAACTTTAAATTCCACATGCTTGTTATATCTTTACCATCCATATCAAAAACAAAAATACGGCATCTTCATTTTCTTTACATCAAAAGTATCATCACGCTTTTAAAGTATAAAAACAAATCCTTCAGTTATCTTTATGATTAGGTGAAATACTGCATAAAGAGAGAAATTACAACTTTTGGTAGGATTTAGTAGATAAATTTCATGAACATGTATTTATTTATTTATTTCTAATCTTTTGTCAGGGTAGCCCATTCACCAATAGGTAGTGGTCTTCCATGGGGCCCTGAATAATTATGAACATATTTACATCACAAAGCATTAACGTTTATACAGAACAGTTAAAATAAAATTCCATATATATTTAGAAAGATATAAGACAGCAATAACAGACGTGGCACAAACGAATACTCGTTTGCAAAATAATCATATATCAGTTACCTAGTTCAACTGTAATGCCAATATAAGAATATTGATTAAACCGCAATAATGTGAATAAATCATGTTAATATCACAGAATATGCACGTAGTATATGTTCGGCTGAGCCATTCACAAATTACAACTTTTTTTTAAACAATCTTTTAAATTAATTGACAGAGGAAGCCGTTCACATCAAATTATCTAGCTTATTCCATTTTAATATAGAAGAAACAATTAGGCTACACTTATATCAATCAGTAGGAAATCTGGGCACACGTAAACATCCACTGTCTATTTGCCTTGTATAATGCTCATGTACATCATTAGGATTGATTAAGCCTACCTGAAGGTAAGAAGGTGCTAAGTTATGAACGCATTTATATATCATCATAACTCAACTTAACTCAAACCGTTTGTCTAGTGTCATCCATTTAAGACTTGTGAACAAATCAGCCCACGGCGTGTCATATGTCTTGTTCAATATTATTCTTGCGGGCCTCTATTGAATTTTTTTGCAGCTTAGTTGTATGGTTTACTTACCTTTTCGATTTGTTTCGACCATTTCAATTCTTCATCTATCAAAACTCGTAAGCATTTGGTGAGTTGAACTCTTTTAATATCAAATTGCTATTTAATGAAATGGTAAAAGAATCAATTTTCCTGACATTAGCACGAGAGCCTATGATCATGACACACGTTTTTTCAGTGTTAAGGACGAGACGATTTTCCTTAATCCATGCCATGACTCTGTTTAATGCAACAGTTAATGCAAAAGTTAACAGTTGCATCATTTGCACTGACGGTAAGTGTACGTCGTATCGTCAGCGTACATATCTATAATACCTTCAGGAGTACATTCGGGTAGACTTTTAACATAAATTAAAAATAAGAACCTTAAGAATTGAACCTTGCGGCACGCCTAATTTGATGGTTGATGGATGCGACTTGGCTCCTTTGAATTTGGTCACTTGTTGTCGATCACCTAAATAGGATTTGAACCAATAAATAGTCCTATTACTACAACCTATACAAGCTAATTTATACAAAAGTAGCTCAAGGTCCACAGTATCAAAAGCCTTCCGAAGATCTTTGAAGGCAACTCCAGAAATTTCATTGTTATCAATATGCAACGACCATTAATTTACAAGTTTTGCAAGGGCAGTAGCTGTTTAATGTGTAGGTCTAAAACCAGACTGATTAGGGGGTAATAAATGATTGTCGTCCAAGAATTCACTGAGTTCATATAATTTTACTCACGATGGGTAATATTAAAATGGGGCGGTTATTATTCTGAGAAGAAAAATCTCCAGATTTAAATATTGGTACTACCCGAGCCTTTTTCCATACACGTGGAGCAACTCCTGTAGACAGGGATTTGTTAAGCTACGGTCACAAAGGTTCGTACGAATCTTCCTGTTTTTCCATGGTCTTCCCGAATTTCAATAGTCTAAAAAATCTTTCGTACGGCGTTCGTAGCAGTTCGTAATGGCATTTGTGACCGAGGCTTTAATGATATCACAAAGAGACTCTGCGATAACATTCTTCGTCATCTTTAAAAGTTTACAGCTGATGTGATATTCACCAGTTGCTTTATCTATACTCAGATTATCAATCTGGTTCATTACAAAATCCAAATCAAATTTAAATAAAATTGCGAATGAGTTGGACCAATACCTTTGTCCTCGTCTACTCTCAGTTGAGACGTATTCCTCCGCAGGTCCTTTGTAATCTTAGCAGCATTAGAAATAAGAAAAATCGTTAAATGCTTCAGCAATATTTGCATTGTCCGACACATTTGCTCCATCAACGTTTTTGGTATTGGGAGAAATAGGTAACGACTTAGGCACAAAGCCTCTAAAACATCTCCACATTTGTTTACTGTTGTTACGATTGTGTGAAATCTGATCTGCATTATATTCTCTTTTTCTTTCTCTCATGAGATGAATAACTGTATTTTAAAGTGAGTGTTGTAAATAAATGTAATATAAATGTAGCAACGAAAATAATAGGCAATATTTGTTGTCTATATTAAAATATAGACTAGAAGTTGAGGAAAATAAAACTATTAAGACGACAGATTTGAATACCACTAAGTGGATGAAGATAATTCATGATTTACAGGAAATTTGATTTTTGATCTCTTTTAAACGTGTGATTAAGTGCTTGTTATCAATATTTATGTATGATATTATCCATGATTTTGTATCTGAATAAAGATTTATTTCAAAAAAAAAAAAAAAAAACTGTATTCTATATTTATAGGTGTCCCAACGAACATCACTTTTGTTAGCTTTAGCAGCTTTGGGAACTTTATCACGTTCCGTCATGAGCTTAACAATCTCGTCAGATGTCCATGGACATGTCTTTTTCTTATCCGCTTTTTACATACTGGTATGTGCTTGTTGATTACATTATTGAATAGAGTCAACCACATATCCCACGCAAAATCAACATTAAATTCATTTCTGATATATCGTTTCTGTCAATTCATACATGTACCCCGTAAACCTGTAGTATTATCATTGTATAGCGCACTGAAAAACGCTGACGGCGCGTACACCTTATCATATGACGTAGTTGCCATACCACCGAACTCGGCTCACCGTCCCTTAACAAATAAGGAAGTTTGTTACCATGGATTGCGACATTGATATAAATAGCAGTGACGCGATATGAAGGGTGAGTGGATACTGGAAATATGTTTTTAATGGTGCTCAACTCATCCGTGTTTATCTGAAAACTCTGTGTAGAAATACACTCTCTACATGTATGTACATAGTCACTGCCACAAGTTGCTTGTCGAATAGTTTACCCCCCTGTTACACCCACAAATGTAATAACGCCCACAAATGTAACAACGCCCACAAATGTAATAACACTTTACCCACAAATGTAATAACACCCACAAATGTAATAACACTTTACCCACAAATGTAATAATTTCACCCACAAATGTAATAACCACTTTACCCACAAATGTAATAATTTTGGTAAGTGGTTGTTACACCACAAATGTAATAACGCCCACAAATGTAACAACGCCCACAAATGTAATAACACTTTACCCACAAATGTAATAACACCCACAAATGTAATAACACTTTACCCACAAATGTAATAATTTCACCCACAAATGTAATAACCACTTTACCCACAAATGTAATAATTTTGAATCACCCACAAATGTAATAATGACTTTACCCACAAATGTAATAAATTTGAAGGGATATTTTGTCGAATTTGTTCAAAACTAAAACCCTGTAATAAAGCATGGGTATAGCGCGCAGTCTTTACTCCAGACCCGGTTATTTCAAAAATTTAAAAAACAGACCCCATAATCATTTTCCTGTGGAATAACATAACAATCGAGCGTAGTCTTTCCTCCAGACCCGGACATTTCAAAAATTAAAAAACAATAAAAAACAAAACAAAAATTCAAATCTAAGACCCAACAATCCTCCAAATTAAGACCCGGTAATAAAGTATGGGATTAGAGCGTAGTCTTTACTTCAGACTCGGTTATTTAAAAAAAAAAAAATCTTCAAACTAAGACCTCCCCATCCTTTTCCTGTGGAATAACGTTGTTGCTTTGGTTTATAGGCGTTTATCATTCAGGAGTGAATATTTACGCCAATGGGTATAGAGCGTAGTCTTTCCTCCAGACCCGGTTATTTCAAAAGAAAAAGAAATTTAAACAAATCTTCGAAACTAAGTCCCACCATTTTATTCCTCTTTTTTTTTTCATTTAAAAATAAATTACATTATAACATATGTGGATACAACACGTCACAAATAAATGATTGGTCGGCGGTCACACGAACTGACAAATCAGTCAAAATGGTCCATATATATAACACACAGAGGAGGGACCGATTCGATGGTTCGTTGACCGTCGACGATTTGTTAATATGTAAAAATTCTAACGCCCACAAATATCCTGGAATTCAATGTTCGTAGAAAAAAAAGTAATCGAATAAGTGACCTTAAATGTATTTAAATATTGTATATATTATATCATTTTTTTTAAATGACCGGGTCTGGAAGAACAACTATGCTCTAAACCCATGCTTTATTACAGGATCTTAGTTTGGAAGATGGTGGGTCTTAATTTTAAAGTTTTTGTTTTTGTTTTGTTTTGTTTTTGAAATAACCGAGTCTAGAGGAAAGACTACGTTCAATACTCATGTTATTCCACATGAATAAGATGATGGGGTCTTAGTTTTGAAGATTAAAAAAATTAAACGGGTCTGGAGTAAAGACTACGCTCTAAACCCATGCTTTATTACTGGGTCTTAATTTGGAAGATGGAGGGGTCTTAGTTTAAAAGGTTTTTGTTTTGTTTTGTTTTATTTTTGAAATAACCGGGTGATGAGTAAAGACAACGCTCTAAACCCATGCTTTATTACCGGGTCTTAGTTTGGAGGATTGTTGGGTCTTAGATTTGAATTTTTGTTTTGTTTTTATTGTTTTTTATTTTTGAAATGACCGGGTCTGGAGGAAAGACTACGTTCAATACTCATGTTATTCCACATGACTAAGATGATGGGGTCTTAGTTTTGAAGATTAAAAAAAAATTAAACGGGTCTGGAGTAAAGACTACGCTCTAAACCCATGCTTTATTACCGGGTCTTAATTTGGAAGATGGAGGGTCTTAGTTTAAAAGGTTTTTGTTTTGTTTTGTTTTATTTTTGAAATAACCGGGTGTGGAGTAAAGACAACGCTCTAAACCCATGCTTTATTACAGGGTCTTAGTTTGGAGGATTGTTGGGTCTTAGATTTGATTTTTTTGGTTTTGTTTTTTATTGTTTTTATTTTTGAAATGACCGGGTCTGGAGGAAAGACTACGCTCGATTGTCATGTTATTCCACAGGAAAAGGATTATGGGGTCTTAGTTTTGAAGATTTTTAAATTTTGAAATAACCGGGTCTGGAGTAAAGACTGCGCGCTATACCCATGCTTTATTACAGGGTTTTAGTTTTGAACAAATTCGACAAAATATCCCTTCAAATTTATTACATTTGTGGGTAAAGTCATTATTACATTTGTGGGTGATTCAAAATTATTACATTTGTGGGTGAAATTATTACATTTGTGGGTAAAGTGTTATTACATTTGTGGGTGTTATTACATTTGTGGGTAAAGTGTTATTACATTTGTGGGCGTTGTTACATTTGTGGGCGTTATTACATTTGTGGGTGTAACACCCCCCCCCCCCTTTTTTAAATTTATATTATTTTATGCACAAAATGCAATTTTTTAAAAACAAATTTTTTGTAAACGTTTTTTTAAGTGTTGGATGCTGTAATTCATTAAGGCAATCAAGCTGGATTCTTGTGACATTTTAAAGGATATGTTATATATGTTCGCTGCTATTTTTAGTGTATGATTCGATGTAATCAATTTTAAGCTGTTTTATGCTAAAGTGTAAATTACGGTTGTATTACATGCGATACGTGTAGAAGCATTTTGTTAAATTTACCACTATATATAAACACGTGTGCAATTCAGCCACTGGCTGCGAGACATGTTTGAATAAAACCTTTATTGAATTGAAAATGAATTGACATGGTACAAGAAGGAGATATTTTACACTTGGCGCTGCATAAATTTAGTAGTGACGGAACTCAATGCACTACCTGAACTAGCAATTACTTGAGCTTTCAAGCCTTTTACTTTCCACTAACCACACAGGATGATTCCCCTCGGTAAAGTTTGACAAAATGTAAGATTTGAGGACCATAGTTTTCTTTTTCTCGGCATATCGGTCCGATACCCTGCCCCCATTCAAAACGCTACGTTTTGCGCCTCATTCTACCAGCCGGAGCCCCCTCCCTTATCTGAACTTAGTTATGGTCAGTGGCGGAGCGTAGATCGAGCCATAGAGGGTGGGGGTAGGACTGATATCATGGGGGGCTGGGCTTTTGTAGTTAAAACCGAATGCAAGGTAACAAGGACAAGCCCAAGGAGGGTAAGTGAAGGTGTCCTCTTATCCTCTTTAAACATCCCCTTCTCGATCCCTCCCCATTTCCTATTATTTGCCTTTTCCTCTTGTTTTGTTTTCCTTCGATTGGGAGGGGTACGCCCCCGTATCCCCCGAAAAAAAATACACCACTAGCCCCCACTATCAAAGCTCATGGTCATTATACACACACTCATATGCATCCCTGGTTGAACAGTCGAGGTAATAAGCTAAATAGTGAATAAGGTCACAATTCGAGTTTATCCAGATGAATTCTGCATTAAGTCCGAGGCACCCTGATTATATTCATCAGGAGCGCAGCCCGTTAATTGGCATTTGGAATAATTATGCTGATTATGGATGCTAGCGGGGAATATGATCATTAACGCGTCGCATGATTGGATGGTCGGTCGCCTGGTTGCATAGTTATCATCATTCGTGTTTATGATTGCTATGTAAAAGTTACAGGCTCACTGCTACTCATTCTTAGACACTTTATTTTTCCTCCAAAATAT
Organism: Mesocentrotus franciscanus; assembly: GCA_037976565.1. Taxonomy (NCBI): domain Eukaryota; kingdom Metazoa; phylum Echinodermata; class Echinoidea; order Camarodonta; family Strongylocentrotidae; genus Mesocentrotus; species Mesocentrotus franciscanus. Next base: position 23,943,490 of record CP137675.1, read on the forward strand.
CTTCTCTAAATCTTTTGAGAATGTTTTTCTTACATCAAGGAAGATCGGCTAACCAAATAAAAGCGATGCATGTTTTTGTTGCATCAAGCGAGTTAGAAAATGGCTAAGGATACAGTCGGACGATAATTATATCGGGGAGACCTAATGCCACCTCCCCTGGAAGATGTACAGAAAAAAACACGGATCCTCGAAATGATCCTTGTGGCACACTCACAACGAACTACAAGTATCTTCCCAATCTTTTAATTGATCTTTGAAAGCGTTTAACTAACAAATTACTACTACTAAGACTGCTACTACTACTACTACTACTATTACTACTACTACTACATAATGTGTACTACAATGTATAACTGCTACTTCCACTATACTACTACCTTTCTTCTACTACTGATTATACTACTACTACTACTACTACTACTACTACAGTCTGATTTTATCGATATATAGTATTGGAAATGTTCCCCAAATTAATTGAAATAGCGTGTGCATAAATCGAAAGTTGAGAGATGGAAAAGATGACAGTTATGTGATTAAAGTCTATTACATAAATTCATTACTATTATTTTAATTAATGATCCAGACACAAGAAACTACAAATAAAGTAAAAACAAGACTTGAAAGTCGTAAAGGTCTCAGCATTTTAAAAATAATGTACACCTTCTTCCCAAATACACGCATTTTAGGAATACATTCGGGTTACTATTATATGATGGAAACTGTTTCATTTGAATTGAATGGCGAGTGGATGTAAATTAGCACATGTCCACAGAATGTTCCCACAGGAAAATTTCAGGGAAATTATTATTTATTTAAATAGGTCATAAAACAGTTTCATTCTGCATATTTATTTTATTTTCTCGACAGTATTTTTCTCTTTCATATTATATGCTCCTCTTCCGTGTATCGGGTTGTTTACTCATGTATAAAGAGTGGCAAAGCACCCTTAAACCAATTTATCTTCTTTGAAATTTGCTACAACACCAAATCAAATTAAGTGATTCCTCCCCCATGACGTAGTTTATCATTATCGATATGATTTCACCCATGAATTTAGAAGGCGATATGAATATTCGTTTCATCACTCACGATTGATGAATAAAAGAATAATTAGAAGAAAATTGTAATATGATATCAACAATAATAGTAATAATAATATAATAACGAATTTATATAGTTTCTAATGAAAGAATATGCAGAGTATATTATTTACTGCATCTTTATCTCTTAAATCTGAGAAAAAAAATTATTTTCTGTGACTACAGGAAGTATGTGGATGATTTGTCACTTGTGGAAGTTGTTCATCACTCGCGGTCGTCGGAAATGCAGTCAAATCTCGATTCCCTAAGTTGCTGGTGTGATGCTAACGATATGGCTCCTAAACCGGAAAAGTGTCAAGTGTTGCAAGTCTCTTTCCTTCGTCATGCTCCTCCCCCTGTTCATTTGTCCATCCGTGATGTACCCTTGCAATCCTGCTCATCTTTTAAACTTCTTGGGGTTATCGTGCAGGATGATCTAAAATGGAACTAGAAATGCAATCGTGTCACAACCATGTGCGTGCAATGACGCCGTGTTTGTACGTGTCAAACGAAAGAGCATTTCCCCGGCCCCCCGACTTCGTAATCGGAGGGATTCCATGTAGGGGCGGCGATTTATTTTTTTCTTGACCGGTGGGGTCGAATTGTGAGGGACGAGGGAGCAGTGGCGTAATGAGCAAACACATTTTTTTTTTTTTGGGGGAGGGGGTGGGGTGCAGAACAAAATCCTTATCACTACCACTCGTAAATGTATGAACGTTTTTCAAAGTGAGGTGGGGGTGGTGGGCTAAAGTTTAGGATTAGGTAGAGCAAAGCAAAGCAAAATGAAGCGTAAAGTTGTGTGGGGTCCAGGGGCAAAGCCCCAGTTGGTGTCAATTAGGAGCGGAGCCTCATGAAGCTCAGAGGTTTTAGGCATCTAATTACGGATAGCTGAGCATATTTTGATTCCTAATTTCTACACTGGCATGCAGCTCACTTATTGGAGTGGGGTCCAGGGGGCAGAGCCCCCAAAAGCTCAGGGGTTTAGGCATTTATAATTGGTCAGTTGAGTAACCAGGGACCCGTGTTAGGGCATTAGGAGGGGTCCACGGGGCAGAGCCCGGGGAACCTCGGCCCTCGGGGACAAATCATGCCATTTCAACAACATGTATATGTCATTGGTATTGAATTAAAAGTAAACCAAATTTGAATTTCATTTGGGGAAAACTGGCCCCAAAGCTTCCTCCCCCATCAGTACGTAATGCAAGTATGCATAGTGAATGAGAGGGTGAAGGTGACGGAAGTGACTACCCTTTCACAGTTTTTGACGTTTTGTTGTATTAAAAAATCACATCCATTAGCAAAACTATAGTATAAAAACAAACAATATAATTTTCCACACTTCAGTTTTCTGTGTATTGTACATTTTAGAGGAATATGAGGAAATATAGGAAATGATATGATAGGGAAACATATAGGCCCTGCTGATAATGAAATATTAAAAGAAACAATGTAAATTGATCGATTAAACCAAACAATACCAAAGAGCTTCTCTCGAACTATCCAGAGCAATTTGTACGAAGTCTGTAGCTTCTGTGATATTGGAGATAGGTAGGGCGAAAGAAAGGCCTCAACAGTGACCTTGATGGGATGGTAGTGACTATGCCTACGAAGTTTGAAAGAAATTGGGATAGGGGAAAGAACCTAGAAAGGGCTCGCAAGCACTGCGTGCAAAAACCAATGGGATTTGGTGCATGTTCGTCATTGCACTCAAGATCGTCCTGGGGGCCAAAAGCGTGAACCCGATATGCCCCATAGACAATGCGTGTAATGCATGGGCGGAAAACGTACAGAATCTGTATTATGATCGGAGTTAAATTGTTTTTTCTCTCTCTCTTTATGTCTCTTTATTTGGTATTTGGTATCATTAGAAAGAGGATTTCATGGTTGTTATTGTAAACAACTCTCTTTTTTTCTATGATAATCCTATCGAAACACGTGATGTAAAATAGATTTATAGGACAAAATGGCGTCTTAAATGGCCCCATTGACCAATTTCAAAAATCCGTATTGCAACTCGGCATGTCACTGCAAATTTTTAAGGAAAAAAAAGGACGTTTAAGGGGCGAAAAGCAGTCTCAAAAAATGACGTCATAGCCGATACGTGTTAGATTCGGGCGGAAACTCAGCGGAATTCGTGTAGTGACCTTTGTTTAAATGCGATTTATTCACAATTTTCTGAGTGAACATATACTATACTTGGTATCATTCGAAAGGGCACTTTATTGCGGTCAGTTTGACACCAGTGTTATCTTCGCGCAATGTATTGCACGCATTAAACGCGCTATTACGTAATGCATAGTAAATTCATCATTTTTGGCGATAACTTTGCGCTGACACGTTCAAAGTTTACCAAACTTGGCAGACAGTTGTCACGTATATGGATACATAATGTCTGCCAAGTTTCATTGATGTAGGTATAAAGATCGCCAATTTAGAGCAAGTTGAAGTTATTTCTCAATTTTCTTGAAAATGGCGAATTTGGAGGGCATTTTTCGCAAAGTCGGTCAGTGTTAGGGTATATAATATTGTGTATGGCTGGAAAGGGCATATGTTCAAGTATCTAAATCCAAAAAAGGGTACGGGTCTGCCAAGCCATGATGGAGATACGGCCACAGAAAGAAAGCCAATTCCCAGGACTTTAGAGGGCGCTATTTATGTTTTGCATAGCCATTGGAGCGTAAAATTTGGCATGGCTATGTGCAATTATGAAATAAAGATACTGCGAGAAGATGAGACGGAACGAAATTGGTTAAAGAAAGTTATTGCAATTTTTAGATTTGTAGGGGTCTATTTTTCAAGAATTTGAGAGATTGTTGACGGAGTCGGTTTCAGATTTGAATTTTGACTATGAAGATGGCATTTTGAAGGTCAAGTTATAAGTCGCAGATGAAAGAACATCTCTTAGACTATATAAAGGAATTTGTTAAAAGTTTGTAGGATCTAGGATAGTGGAGATAGGAAGGAATGAAGAAAGGCCTTAAAATGGACCAGAAACGGACAAAATGGCGCCTGGATGGTTATGCATGAGTGATTTCGAAAATCGAAAAGTAGGTGACCTTGATGAGATATCAGAGATTACCCCTACGAAATTTGAAAGGAAAAGGACTTGAGGAAAGTACCTAACTAGGAATAACAAGCACTACGTGCAAAACGAATGGGATTTCCGGACGATAAGGATAAGTATATTAATGGGGCAGAATGTGAACGAAAACAAGGCAATGACGAAGGTCGTCATTGCAATTAGCAGGTGAAACGCATGGTGGGAAATGCATCACGTCGCCTCTCCATTCTATGTAAACTCAAAAGTTTGGTGTCAAACCGGAGGATCTCTTGTTTATATATTCTGTGTACATACGACCTATACTGGAGTATGCAGTACCTGTTTGGGGATCGAGTTTAACCCTGTACCAGTCTGCTGAAATTGAACGAGTACAGAAAAGAGTTCTTCGCATGATTTGTTACCCGACTGACGCTCACTATGATGACCTTCTTCACCAATTTGAAATTTCAACTCTTGCTAGCCGACGTGTTGAGATCTTCACGCGATTTGCAAAATCACTTCTGGGTTCCCCAAAGCACCGCCATCTCTTGCCTCAACCGCGCCATGTGCTTACTTGCCGCAGCTTGAGAAACTCCCATCATTTGTCTTTACCACGATGCAGAACTCAGCGCTATAAACAGTCGACAGTTCCCTCTCTTGTTCGTTTGCTAAATTCAATCAACTGAAATCTCGTTAGACATGTTTATAATGTATTGTCATAAATTTAACTCTCTCTCTATCTCTCACTCTCTCTCTTTCTCTCTGTCTGTCTCTTTCTCACTTTCTCTAGCTTTATCTGTCTCTTTCTCCTTTCCCTCCTTCCCTCTCCCACTATTTCTCTCTTTTTGTCTTTTTCTTCCTTTTCTCATTTTTCTGACAATGTGATAATTACTCATTAATAATTTTCACCAATATGTATAGGTCATTCACCAATGTTTAGTATTATAATAACAATACCATTGATGGCATTCGTATTGTTTTATCATTTTACATTTTCGTATTATGTGCATTTTTAATTTTACAATGCTTGACTAAGCTGAATCAACTCAATTCTCGTTAATTTGCTTACATTGTTTTGTCATAAATTGAACTGTTTCCTTTTTCTCTATTTCTCTCATCACTCATCTTTATCTTGTCTTTTTCCCCTTCTCTCTCTCTCTCTCTCTCTCTCTTTCAAATGTTATCTCTCGTTATCCTTTCCCTCTCCCCTTTTCCACTATTTCACTATATATTTCTTCTTTCTTTCTCAATTAACTGACAAAGTGATATTCACCATGATTTTCCTCAAATATATATATAGTAAGCTTATCCTTCACATTGAATATATCAAATATCAATTTTAATCGATATCGTTATAATGTAGTATTTATATTAATATACCCTTTTTCAATTTACAATCGTTTTTTTCTTTTGTGTGTGATGTTTTTCCCACCTTAACTTATAACTTGTTTTTTTTTATATAAATAAAACCGAAATTGAATTGAATTGAATTGAATACCAGAACCATTGATCTCCTTCAATGTTGCTGTTTGTAGTTGTTTCTAGAAATGTTCTTGATGGTCTGTATGATTTGTCGTAGTATTTATCGATAGTTTTGTGTATATTTGTTTTGGATCAGAATTCGAGGGGGATGTCCGCCTTGTTGATGGGTCCCAGAATGGGAGAGGGCGGGTGGAGATATACCACGATTACCAGTGGGGCACTATCTGTGATGACACATGGGACGACTCTGATGCACAAGTTGTCTGTCGACAGCTCGGTATCGGAACCATCAACGCTCGTGGATATACATCCACCAGGCCTGGGTCTGGTCCTATCCATCTTGCCTGGACCTTCTGCCTCGGTACCGAATATCGCCTAGCTTCTTGCACTCATTCATCCTGGGGACAAGACGGTTGTTCTCACAGCGAGGATGCGGCTGTAGAATGTGGTAAGCTATAAACATTTTAGGGTACGTAGTTTACTACAAAGAGTACTAGTTCCCTTCTAGAAAGTTTCTTTCATAACGCAGTCGTATAAGCAGTACTTAGCGTTGTCTCCAAATAGGCGTACAATGGCGAAGCTAAATGGGTCACAGGTAGGGAGGCACGCTTCTGGCACAGTAACGGCAAAATTTGTCAATCTTATTTTAGAAATGCAATATTTCCTACAGCGATAACTTTCGTTACTCTCCCTACATTAATCAAGACGGGAGTTCTTGCAAACTGGGGTTACTGTGTTTATTCATATAATAAATTTACAATTACGCAGATTTTATGGTGGTCATGCATTACAAAGTTCATTTTTATTGGGTCTGTTCAGTTATAAAATTGCTTAAAAATAAATCGTAGTAGACGAAAGCTATCTCAATCTTGCACCAGTCATTCCTGTACCTATTATTGTAGCCTACTTACTGGCAATATGTTTACTACCTTGGCAATAATTCTTTAACAACCGAGGGAAAAATTTCATGACCATCAAATTTGCTCGTTGATTCATGGAAACTGATTATTGTTTAACGAATATTAAGGTTTTGTTTCTTTGATTGCAGCTTACTATGCTAATAGCAGTTTTCTTCGCCGGTGTTTTTCCTCTTTATTTTGGCAGATACGAAATGACCACATGTTTCATTGATAAAATATCACGCGGTTATAACTTGTAAATGACTTCCTTTTAATTATATCCGATAAAATTGATTCTTGTTATGACTCTTCTACCTATGGGGATGGGATTGGACATTCAGTAAAAGTATTGATGACTTGCACCAACTATATTCTTACATCTGGATTGCAGTAATTGCAGTCGAAACGCACAGGTAACAACTGAATTATTCATACTCCTTGTAAATTTGATGTTTTTTGTGATTTCCGTAACTCAAGAATGAAAGGTGGACTGATTTTTTTCTTCTAAGCTTTAATTTGTCACATCCTTAAGAAACAAATATCGAAACGAATCAATTTTCACGTACTTCAAATTTTACAAAACTTAGTAAGGGTGTGAATAATTTAGTTGTTAACATGTATATTGCAAAATTATTCCCTTTCTTTTATAATTGCGTTGAAGACACCGCTGAAGGAGATGTCCGCCTTGTTGATGGGGCCAGTCCAAACCAAGGCCGGGTTGAGATCTACCACAATTACCTGTGGGGGACAGTCTGTGATAACAGTTGGGGTGACTCTGACGCGAGGGTAGTTTGTCGACAGCTTGGATACTCAGGTGATGCTGGTGAAGCCAGGACCGGTGGTACTTACGGACAAGGATCTTACCCGATATACCTTGACGAGGTCCGCTGTTCAGGATATGAAACAAGGTTGGAGTACTGTAGTCACGCCGGATGGGGCATCGAAAACTGTGATCACAGCGAAGATGCAGGCGTTTACTGCAATGACTATGGTAAGTCGCAAACAATACAAAGTAGGCATTAAACAAAGATACTTTGTCCCTTTTGCAGCCAACATCAAATTCTGTAGAACTTTGCAGGAATTATGAATATGTCATGTATGTCCTATCTGTGAAATTTAAACGTTAGCAGTGTCCTAATATTCAAATTATGCAAGGAAACCCGTTTACTTGCTAGACTTCACTGTCAGACACTATTGAGTGACTGACTGGCTTTTTTCATCTTTGGTAATAACATACATAAAATGAGCTGTAAAGGGTACATGAGCATTTGTCTACATCAATAACCCACTTCTTGTAATGGCCAAAATTAAACTGATTGAATCTTTGCGCAGCATAAAACGTACGACCATTCGGTACAATGGTCTGAAAATCAGACTATTACTTACTGGCTCTATAGCTCCTAAGTCGATTCGACAACTAATAGTCGTTATTTTCCCACTTAAAGACATTTTCAAGCCCCCTTTTTTAAAGGGAAGTTCTAAATTAGTATTGTCTTTCAAATGCCGTTGGAATTTAACCTTTTCATTTTTATGGCCTGCAAATGGGACATAGTACCTTTAAGGAGGCGAGTAATTGGCTTAATCGGTAAATTATTTATATGTATTTATTGATTCAAGTCTTCTTTAAACAGGGTAGCCCTTCCAATAACGAATATTGCTCTTCCAAGGGGACCTGTGTGTAAAATTAAAAGGACATAACAGACATTACAAGACTACATAAAATATAAAATAACAAAAAAAATAAACAGTATTAAAGAATATAAAATATATCAGGTTAAGAAAAAAGATAAGGCATAACCCCTAAAAAAAGCGTCTGCCTGTCGAACCAACATGATCAAAGATCGTGGCTTCAAACCCAACCCAGGCGGATGACTGAAGCCTGTGTTATGTGCTAATGTGCCCCTCCCCTTTTTCATAGATTCACGCGATGTTACAGTTGAAACATCCCGACCCTCGGATAGGAAGTAAAAAGGAGGCCTCTTGTAGAGGAAAGTCACCATCTTTGCACGGAACCCAAATGCACTATTTGTATAAAAGTAGGGGAAAACCCTGGTGCAGTGGTCAACCCCAATCAGTTATATCGGGAGGAGACCTGAGGGTAATAGAGTTGTATTGAATTGAATTCATTTTCTTTTGCACAAAATGCCAAACATACAAATCAAATTACATTTCAGCGATACAACATAAACAAAATATTTTTAAAATACAGTATGATCATAATAAAAATGTTGACTTTAAAATAGATTACAGTAATTCATGTTGCTTTTCCTTTCCTAGGTAGAGGTGACGCCAAATGAAAATTGTTCTTGCATTACCTGTACGTTTCCTTTTTTGGCATATAGAGCTTGGCTAAATCCAACGAAAACTACGGCCCACGAGACCAACTGCCCACAAGAACGATAATAGCTAGAATCACATAATCGCAACCTGTAACACAAACTCCAAAAATCGGAGGAATTCACCCTGGTCACAAAGACATTATATGGCCAGTACTCTACACTATATATAAACTGGCATAGACTTTTTGTGAATACCTTTATATGGCATATACGTTTCCTTGACGGATTTGTATACAGTCACTAAATTCGTTTTGCTTATTGTCCTTGAATTGATTTCTGTTCTAAGTCTCCATTAACGATAATATCACAGACAGTATAACTAGTACGAATATATTTTGCCAGCAATGATACAAGGTAGGCCCTAAACATATTTTGTTATAGCTTTATCTTCCAAATCACAGAGTATTGTAAGTCTAAAAAAGCCGTAAAAATGAATACTTCATACTTTCCTATTCATTTTTGTTGATGACGGTGGATTTCGTCAGATAAACCAGATGGGTCGAACAGATTTGTTGACAGTACCAAACCCGCCAAGGGAACCATATTTTCAGTCACACAAGCCCTAATCTGCTTTCCTTCTATTTGTAGCTGACACAATTCTTTGAACAGGGCGCCCTGGGAGAACAGTGCATGTCACCGATGGGGCTACCGTGATGTTGTTGTTCATGATGAAGATGATGACATTAACAATAATAACCTTCTCTTTAAAAAGAAAAAACAGTTGTGCATTACGCGTACTATGGACTATTAAAATTAAGTACGCTTTTAAAAATATTGGTCGTAATGTTACATCTGATGAGGATTTTTTAAAAATGTTTTCATCCTGCAGAAAGTGCCTTAGAAGGTGAAGTCCGCCTTGTTGAAGGGTCCACTCCAAACCAAGGCCGGGTTGAGATTTACCACAATTCCCTGTGGGGGACAGTCTGTGATGACAGTTGGGATGACTCTGATGCGAGGGTGGTTTGTCGACAGCTTGGATACTCAGATGATGTTGGTGTAGCTCAGAGTGGTGGTACATACGGACAAGGATCTGACCCGATATATCTTGATGGAGTCATCTGTTCGGGATATGAATCCATGTTGACGGATTGTAGCCATCCAGGGTGGGGCATACACAACTGTGGACATCGTGAGGATGCTGGCGTAGCTTGTACTGGTAAGTTTGTTAATAACAACAATACTAATGATAATAAAAATATTAATGAAAATAATTGTTCCATCTAAAGCCTGTATCCAACTGTAAACTGATTTTTAAAAGTGCTTTACAGAACAGACTAACAAATATTTGAAAACTTAGAAACATACTTCATATAACACAAGTAAATACAATGAAAAAAAGACGTTTTGAGATACTTCTTGAATGATTCAACAAAGGTACTAGCTTGTAATTCATGTGGTGACCAATTCCAGAATTGGCGGGACAGTGTAGTAAATGGTTGCTTACTTACAAGCATGTACATGCTTTCTTAGCACTCAGGTAAAACAACCATCTCCTCATAAAATACATCGCTCCATCTTTGAATTCATTCTAGGTACTTGAATGGTTGTGTGTAGTTGAACGAAGTCTTAATGTAGAGTGACTGGGAATTTGTAGCAAGGAAGACGAATATATATTGGGGCGATGTTCTGTGTACATTTTAAAGAAACAGAATAATTGTGTCCATTATTCTATTTTTTGCAACTGGTAACCAATTAAGTTGTCTAAGAAGGGGTGGTGCATGATCCTGCTACCTAGCTGGAAGAACGACCCGAGGATACCGAGCAGAGCGATTCTAAATGCGCTGTTGTCTTTGAATTTCAGATACCGGGGCATTAACAAGTGATAAGTGTAGTTACAAAGGCTCTGTACAAAATGGGGCCTGTAAGAAATTAATGAAATATGATTTTAACACACAACTAAAAAAGAGTAACTGTGAACTAAAACGAATCAAAAACAATAATATTTGTCATAATAAATGTACAGGATTGTTGTCACAAAGTAGGTATTTGGGGAAAGATAATCGAATTGGTTATTCGATGGTTGAATTGAATAGATTCGATGATTGGATTGAATTGGGGCGGTTTAGACAAACGGCGTTGGACATGCCTCACTTGAACCCGATGGCAGTGATTTGCTGGGTCTTAAAGGTACTATGTCCCATTTGCAGGCCAAAAAAATGAAAAGGCTAAATTCCAACGGCATTTAAATTACTAATTTAGAACTTCCCTAAAAAAGGGGGGCTTGAAAATGTCTTTAAGTGGGAAAATAACGACTATTAGTTGTCGAATTGACTTAGGAGCTATAGAGCCAGTAAGTAATAGTCTGATTTTCAGACCATTGTACCGAATGGTCGTACGTTTTATGCTGCGCAAAGATTCAATCAGTTTAATTTTGGCCATTACAAGAAGTGGGTTATTGATGTAGACAAATGCTCATGTACCCTTTACATCTCATTTTATGTATGCTATTACCAAAGATTAAAAAAAAAGCCAGTCACTCACTCAATAGTGTCTGACAGTGAAGTCTAGCAAGTAAACATGTTTCCTTGCATAATTTGAATATTAGGACACTGCTAACGTTTAAATTTCACAGATAGGACATATACATGACATATTCATAGTTCCTGCAAAGTTCTACATAATTTGATGTTGGCTGCAAAAGGGACATAGTATCTTTAACACTTGTGCAGCACTGTCTTAAAGTGATGGGATCAAGGGGTTCATTGGAGGGAAGAAAACTATGTCATGATGTAAATTAAAATTCATAGAAGGAGGTGAACGGATAAAAATAACCCTTCATAATAGCTTGGTTCTATTAACGTAATCTAGCGAAACGTATAAGGGGGTTTACAAAAAAGGTCACAATCTGACTACTTACTGATGATTTTTTTTTTTTAATGTATCGATCCTGCAGGAAGTGAATTTGAAGGAGATGTCCGCCTGGTTGATGGGTACAGTTCAGTTGAAGGCAGGGTTGAGATCTTCCATGAAGGTGAATGGGGGACAGTCTGTGATGACAGTTGGGATGACTCTGATGCGAAGGTAGTTTGTCGACAGCTTGGATACTCCGGTGATGTTGGCGTAGCTCAGAGTGGTGGTACATACGGACCAGGATCTGACCCGATATATCTTGATAACGTCATCTGTTCGGGATATGAATCCATGTTGACGGATTGTAGCCATGCAGGGTGGGGCTTAAACAACTGTGGACATAGTGAGGATGCTGGTGTAGATTGTACTGGTAAGTCGTCGAGAGCGTTAACTACATACAATAGCTGAAAAATGTAAATCTGTTCATGCTTTTTTTTTATCGCCATTATTGGGTGATTCTCAGTTTTCATGGCCAACCAGTGGCTAGTGTTTATTAAAGGGAAAGTTGAGTTCTTGTTTAAGACCGCAAATACCTTCAAAGTCCATGGTTATTGCTCTTATTCTTATTTATGACATTTATAGTGCCCTTTTAGAACCTAAAACTGCTATGAAGGTAATTTTAGACCCCAAAATGTGTGAATTTAGATTGAATACGATATCAATTCAGCTCCACTTTCAAAAAATAACGATGACCGTTAATTAACTCATTAATTAATGATAACAATACACGGGCCGGCTGGTTGTGCGTATCATAACCAACACGAAAAAGCCAATATTAGCATCGACTGGAATAAAGCGTATAAGGCGCTATCTCGTTTTTCAAAGGCTGGTTCAAAAATACCGAATATTTGTGGGGCACCACAAACATTATAAATTGTTATATGTATGGATATTTCAGCCCTCTCTGAACCGATTTTGATCAAAGATGATTTTGTCATTTAAATTGTTTATTCTTTCAAATTTGACACCTAGTTTTTCATTATCTCACAAAAAATTGTTTTGTCTAGCGCCCTCTGCAACAAAACTCAACTATCCCTTTAATCCCGTGTTTTATAATGGTACACCATGTCTCATAAGTTCGTTCACACTATCAAGACCGACCTGTTACTAGGAGATGCGGATGCAGATCCAATTATTTCAAAATCTAGTATGTCCTTTATTCTTTTTGACAACAGCCTCAAGTATTTCAGGCATAGAATGTACCAGATGACTCAATTTTGTTGCATTGGAGATGATTTTTAGAGAATTATTTTTGCAACCACGTATGACACTTTTTTGGTGAAATTCATATACAAATATTTAATTTTCTAATTGGGGAGGATGAACTTTTGAGACACGGGGTATAGTGAAATGAGAATGCCATCTGTACTGAAATGAGGAAACTCATATTTCTATTAACTTTTCTTTTTAATCTATTGTTTTTGCTGCAGTTTCACTCGCTACATCTTCACCCGCTACATCTTCACGTGTCGTGGGCATCATGTCGTTTGTTGGTGTGTCTTTGTCCTTGCTGACACTGTTTGCTTTCATAGCTGTATGTCACACCTGCAGTCAGCGTAAGCCGGCCGTCATGCCTACGCATTCGGAGCCACCGCAGATCCCTCTCAGCACCATTAGTTCTCATCATGCCGCTCATAACACCGCTGCGGCTCCCACTTCAAATGGCATGATAACCGTGTCCCCTTAGCCACCAATGCCGCAGCAATCGCCAAACCCCTATCCTCCAGCAACTGACACCGACTCCCTACCAAGTCCTCTCGCATATAACGCCTTACAGGGTGGACTATCATATCCTCTGCCACCGCCGAATCAACACAGCATAATTAAGCTAAACCCTGAAAGGAACAGTTGGCGGGGGGGCATATAGATACACCCCGGACGCGCGCCGCAATATGTTCGAGGAATTTTATTTTTGTCCCGCTGCGAGCTTTCATGAAGTCCTGGCCAAGAGTCTTAAGAGACAATCCAACTCTTGTAATAAGATAATTTGTATGAAAGCAGAAATAAGATAAACAGAATGGCGAAGGTTTGAAATAAATCGGAACAATCATGAGAAAGTTAAGATTTGTTTTAATATGACATCACTAAGTCTATACGAATTTAAAATTGGCAGTTTGGTCAGTGCACTGTGACGTCGTTGCGGATAACTCTCCCGTTTGTCGTGTACAAAAATATCAGAAATTTCTGTTTTTCTCCCAAGTGCCATCTTACTTTAGGAGCTACTGAAAATATATTATGAATATCATATTATTATAGGTCCTCTATATATAGAGACAAAACACTTCTGTGTCATGCATTTTTGAAACATTGAAATTTTAGTCATTTTCAGATGGGAAAGTTGTTCGCCACTACGTCACAGAGAGTACCAAAATAATCCGGCCTTTCTCATGTTTAGATATCCCATCAAAGAGGTATAAAATGAGTAATGACGCAGATATATATCTCTACGAGAATTGTATAGGTTTATATTGCTGTTGTAAAGGTTTACATTAACAACTTGAAACGATTCTTGTTTTTAAAAAAAAGCCTATAGTCTATTTGGTGAGTGATTTTCCGAGGATCTGATAACTTTTTTCATATAACGTAATATATATTTCAAATTAAGTTCACATTGTCAGTCAAATGACGAGCCTGCGTTCATCATTTCCTATGCCTTGGAATTATTCTCATCTTCTAAAGCATAACATGACTGTCTCAATCAATGTACTATTTTCAGTACTAACAATCAAAGAAATAAAAACACGAAAACGAATGAAGAAATAAACAAATAATTTTAATACATGTGCGACGTTTTTAAATACCTGGAATATTAAATCTCCTTTTTTTATTGTATATACTTGCATTAAAAAGAGGAAGTTTCTTAAAACAAATTAAGCTCCAAAAAAACCGGAATAATGGGAATTAAAATATTCATCTTGAACATTGTACTGCATCAATGGTTGTGATAAAGTAATTTGTATGAGCTCTTTAATATTGAATAATAATATTTGCCTAATATGCTACACTATCTCTTTTTATAGAACATATGAACATAATTCGCATGTTCCTGCTGTTTCGGCTTGGTTCATCATCATCAGGTAACTATAAGAATAGATGGACAGACTCCTGTTTAAGTCTGAGAGTTGATGGTATACGTAACATAATGAGTTTAATGTGTATTTAACCAAGAAATCGATACTTTTATTGTATGCAGTGATACATATTAGGTCTAGAAAATCTGCAATATCACGTGCGACGATATTGTGTGCGCGGTGGTGTGGTTGTTTGTGTGTGTGTCTTACGAATGTTACCGATCATGATTGTCTTAAGTTGTATATAAAATTATGCGTGGTTCTAATCCATGCATCATTTCAACAGAGTGATTTATAACATCGTAAAAAGAGAGGGTGGATCAGTACTGTCATCCTTTTTATCATCATGAGAATTATTGTACTAATCATAATCATTGTTTTTTTCATATAGCAGCTGATGATTTATAACTTAAATTTACGTTTCTTGTATTTATATACCCAAAGAAAATACCATCTTACTGTTTTAGTTTTGTTACCACTAAAATGCATTTGTTTCCCCTGCACTATATACAATTATTCTCAATTTAAGATGTATGTATAGAAAAAATAATGTAAACGTTTAAGGAACATACAAACGATAAATAATGTTATGCTTAATTCAACCATTGGATTAATCAGAAAGAAAAGAATATGTAGCGACTTTCCTTTATATTATATATATAGAAGCCAGATTATATGTGGGAAAAATTGGCTAAGATACCTCGTTGATTGTTTTTCCCATATGGAAAAAAAGAATATGGAGACTGTAATGATACATGCATATCTTATAAGTCTAAAGGTTAATAGCTCCACCTTGTGGTGATATGTCAGGCATGCCGTACAACAAAGGTACATCTCTATATAGATGCTACATATAGTGGTAATCCCATGTACTGATAAGTATGTTTCAACTAATAAAAGTTTCTTTTAAAGCCTGTCTGCACTAGTTTGGCCAGGAGGGATTAGACCTTCCAGCGTGGTCACTGACAGGTGGTTATCTCATCAACTCAGCAAAAGAGGATCATGGGGGACTAACGGGCACCGCTTAGGCATTGTTTTCTATATAGAGGGAGCAAGTAGCTGCAAGTACTGCAGTGGGGCGTTAAGCTTCTAACTCGATGTCAACCATAATTATTACAGAAACAAAGTATTTTGCGATATTCTGCAGAATCTACTAACGGATATTTCATTCAAAATGGAGGTGTCAGGAGAAAAGATATCGTTCCCGGATATATCTGTCATGAACCTAAATGTAAAATTAAAGACGGAAGTACATTATAAAGTCACTGACATTGATCAATATTAGCATCTTGTCTCCTACCATCCACGCCACTCAGAAATAAATATACCATATAATCTGGCTAGAAGAATTTGTACAATTTTATCGAACAAAGAAGTGAGAGAAAAAATCAAAAGAATTAAAATCCATGCTTATGCTTTGGAAATATCCGGGAAAATTGTATCAGAGTAGGTGTACATATGCAAGTAATATAGAACAAAATATTTTTAAAACAAACAAAAGAGAGGATAAATCAAACGGAAGATAAAGTTTATGTACCTTCATACGATCCCAATGATAGGAATCTTTCAAATATTATCAAACAAGTGTTCCCCCTTTTAACTGAAGATTATCATCTAAAAAC
The DNA here is from genome assembly GCA_037976565.1 of Mesocentrotus franciscanus. NCBI lineage: Eukaryota > Metazoa > Echinodermata > Echinoidea > Camarodonta > Strongylocentrotidae > Mesocentrotus > Mesocentrotus franciscanus. The sequence continues at coordinate 23,959,872 of CP137675.1, forward strand.
ATATTTTGGAAAACAAAGTATGTTTCAAGTAGGGGACAAGCGCCGAATTTAGAGATATTGAGCTGTTGACCTCAACTTCATTGCAAAGTTTATTATCTGCAAGTTAAAATGTTGTCTGTATATAGTAAGTAGTTTTTTAAATATATCTCGTCATTTCCTTTTTCTAATTTTCTGTCATTTGTAATGTAAGGAGAAGATTGTGAATGAATCATCTCCTCATGGGTTGTACTGAATGGAACTTGATGGAAAATAAAGACCCGTTCATACTTGACGTGGATTACCCCGGCGTTGTTGTTGTTTTTGTCACGTGTGAATGAAGACCAAGTTGCGATTCGATGAAGAAAACAAAAGTAGCAACACGCAACAGCCGTCGTACGCATACTCACAATATGTGTTTTAAGATACCGAGATGTAAAGCGTATTACTCTTACATCATTGAAATCATTAAAGGTACTATGTCCCATTTGCAGGCCAAAAAAAATGAAAAAGGTTAAATTCCAACGGCATTTGAAAGACAATACTAATTTAGAACTTCCCTAAAAAACGGGGCTTGAAAATGTCTTTAAGTGGGAAAATAACGACTATTAGTTGTCGAATCGACTTAGGAGCTATAGAGCCAGTAAGTAATAGTCTGATTTTTCAGACCATTGTACCGAATGGTCGTACGTTTTATGCTGCGCAAAGATTCAATCAGTTTAATTTTGGCCATTACAAGAAGTGGGTTATTGATGTAGACAAATGCTCATGTACCCTTTACAGCTCATTTTATGTATGTTATTACCAAAGAGAAAAAGCCAGTCAGTCACTCAATAGTGTCTGACAGTGAAGTCTAGCAAGTAAACGGGTTTCCTTGCATAATTTGAATATTAGGACACTGCTAACGTTTAAATTTCACAGATAGGACATACATGACATATTCATAATTCCTGCAAAGTTCTACAGAATTTGATGTTGGCTGCAAAGGGACATAGTATCTTTAAAAGGAGAAAATGTCCCGTTCTCCTTACCATGTCATATGGAAATGGAAATTAAAGGGAGAAGGGTCCGACAACAGTTTTACGGATATTGTGACATGATAACAAAAAGTAAACTTGGATCTAAGCAATTTGACATGAGCGCCATCTGGTGAAAAATCATCGTATTTCCAATAGTTTATCCCCTTCTTGGGTTTTTTCTTGTATTCATCATGCCCGGAGAAGGGCCAAGGTAGCGGCTACACTTACGCCTTTGAGAGTGAAATGGCTAAATATAATTGAAATAACAATAAATAGAAATAAATATATTTGAAAACAAAAAATGGTCAATGAATAAAAAGTGGAACGGTACTCAAAAGCAAAAATATATTGAGTTTCACCTGAACAACCTTCTCCTGTGTTTGTGATATGAATTTTAATGGATTTCTGCAGCTTTGTCGAATAATACCCATTTCTTTCTTCTTCGACGTAACGTCTAATAAGTCACGATCTGTTTATTCCAAGAGGTTTACACGTGTGTATTTTCTTCCACTTTCCTCGATTGTCGTCGCCGTCAGACACTTTTATGGCGTGATACGTTGGGGCTCCAGATCAATGGAGTTCCCTGCCTTTTGTTTCAATTATTGGTCGTTAAACTCTGCGCATCGTCCAAGTTCTGAGATTGATCCTGAACTGAGACGGATGGCTAATGGGCCTTGTTGGCTTTCCACACAAGCTCTCTAAGTCAATGACGCTTCCACGTAATACACATTCCTGGTCATTAGCAGACTTCCTGCTTCTTGTCTGTTGGGTCGACAACGACGACTACGACAACGACGACGTCAAAGCATGTGAAGACACATCAGCCCCTGACAAGTGTTCATTCAATGCATAATGGCCATATCAACATGATAATGGGAGGAAAATACTATCCATGTATATACGAGGAAAATGAGAGAGAAACAGAAATATTGTTTTTAACAAAATCACAGACAATCTATGAAATTTATGAATTCTCAAACTTGAAATCACTAATAACATGAATACTATTCTTATGGCAATTACAAGTATGCCATCATGATGTGATGTCACATCCATTAGGACGCTCGTAACTACTTTCGAAAATTAAATCCAAGGCAATTTCAATGGCCTTGTGCGTCACCTTTCGAAATGTACGAACATAACAATAGTCAGGTGGCTTAGCGTCAAATTTATCGATTATCGTTACTTGCCAGATAAAAGCACCATTCTTGGTACAGGGCTTCCTTAGGACCTACTGAACGATATTAGGGTAGGATCCCCCGGCAAGAATATCATATAAGGGTGTGGGACAGGGGCGTCGCCTCGTAGTCCACACATAATTTGTAAGGTAATATAATATTGATTTGATGTTGTACAAACGCCATGGGCACCCAATCACACATATATGAAAATATATGCCGAGGGCTCCTACCTGACCATCATTCAGCAGGTCCTAATGAAGCCCTGTACCAAAAATGGCGTTTGTACAACAACAAATCAATGTTTTATTACCTTACAAATTATTTGTGGACTACGAGGCGGAGCCCCTGTCCCACACCCTTATATGATATTCTTGCCGGGGGCTCCTACCCTAATATCGTTCAGTAGGTCCTAAGGAAGCCCTGTAACAAAATGGCATTTGTACAACATCAAATAAATGTTACATTACCTTCTAAATTATTTTGGGGCTACGAAGCGACACCCCCGCCCCACACTCTTATATGATATTCTTGCCAGGGGCTCCTACCCTAATATCGTTGAGTAGGTCCGAAGAAAGCCCTGTACCAAAAATGACATTTGTACAACAACAAATCAATGTTATAACATTATTTGGGGGCTCCAAAAGACGCCCCCGCCCCCACACCCTTAAATTGATATTTTTGCCGGGGGCTCCTAGCCTAATATCGTTTAGTAGGTCCTAAGGGAGCCCTGTACCAAAAATGGTGCTTTTATCCGGCAATTTAAGTAACGATAATTTCGCTAAGCCACCTGACTACAAAGACGTATGACGTAATCCGAACATTATATCTACGCGATTTGCGATGGGGTATTGAAGTTGATTTTTCTAAAGTAGTTGCGATCATGCTCATTGTATTCTCCAATCTGTTGCGTAAAAACGAGAATTATCTACAAATTTCTTTTTCAATTGTAATCATTAACAGGCTTTTGTTCCTCAAGGCATTACTGGAAACTTATTTTATTGTCCGCCGGTACAAAAGAAAAGGTACATAAAACATATATCTGATCCATTAGAAGAATTCAGAAATCAAATAGAGGTCTACAATATGACCCCATACCATACGGAGATCTGGGCCCCGTATTACAAAGAGTTGATATCAATCGTAACTTATTTGCGATTGATATCAATCGCAACCATGTACATAAGAGATAGGAGAATGCAAACTTGCGATTGATTGGAGGACTTACGATTGATTTGGATCAATCGTAACTCTTTGTAAGACGGGGCCCTGTTGTTGTTTTTTTATGTTTTGTCTGCTTTCTTGAAACCCAAATTCAAAGAACATCCCCTTAAGCATTCATCATAACAGTTTTCATTATTAATTTTTTTTTAAGTATAACCTTCATATTTCGATTTTTATTTTCGATTTTTCTTAAACGCCCACTTATCTATTTATTTTGTGTGCATGTTTGTTTTCGTTTTTATTCTGCTTCCTTGAATCCCAAATTCTTAGAAACTTAACAAAACTATTGGTAGTGTCTTTCGTTCGTGCATAAGGCTGTCATATTACTGCTAGTTTGTATTTCACTCATGACCCTAATTAAACGAGCAGAATTTCAATTAAAGCTTGTTGCGATTTTGCTGAAGTTGCAAAATGACGAGGAAAATTTCCCTACTTTATCCCCCTATGTTCATCCTAATTTTCACACATATCAATCAAATTGTTTGATTGTGAGTGTGTCATTTCATCCTACTTAAAGACAGAAGAATCCACTACGGACAACGAATCAATTATTCTATTCACGAAAAACTGCAATCTTTTGCTAATGAAAAAATAGTGACGTATAATCTTTAATTCGAAAAAAATCATTAGGTGTAATGAGGCGAGGTGAGGGCGAGAATCATTTGAAAAAGATAAACTATTGTTTTTATTTTTTTGTGTAAGAATTACGCATTCAAGGGATATTTTTGTTAAGCATCATAATTGATTATAATCATTATTATAATTCAATTTTACAAATATAGATGGATGGTGTTTTTTTTTTCAAATACGAGGAAGATGTCCATTTGGAAATGACACTGATTACTAAAATATTATTCCCTATAAATTTCTACAATTGTGGTAGTGATGAATTCTTAATTTGCTGTTAAAATGACCCCTTGTAGACTGATAGAAATACCATCAAGATAACTGAAATGTCGCCTGAAATACTTAATTACCCTAATGAGAACCTTTAAGTAATGTTCACAGCGAGCAAAAATTAAATATGGGAACTTATCAAAGGTGATTCGGAGAAGAAAAACAGGACATGGTGTATGATATTATGTGCAAACTTGGAATAAATAAAAGCAAACAAACAAACAGCAGCAACAACAACAAAAGAAGTAGTAACATATGATTGACTTGAAATTGAAATTGAACGTTTTCCAAGCCCTGTAGTTATAAACAATCTTTTTCAAACTGGTAGTTTTCTCCAAGAAAGGATGAGATCAAACTGTGTTTGATATTCTGCGGTCTTGACTTATTTACACATGGTGATTAGAAAGCCTTCTTTAATTGATAATATTCATTTGGTAATTACTGTAACCCATTATGACCCAAATACAATTTTTCTTAGATATTCTGCGGTCTTGACTTTTTTTACACATGGTGATTAGAAAGCCTTCTTTAATTGATAATATTCATTTGGTAATTACTGTGACCCATTATGACCCAAATACAATTTTTCTTAGAAAAGATATAAATTTCACCTACGTAAACAAATCTTATCCTAAAGGAGACCCACATACATTTTTACGATTGAATCGATGAAAAGCATTCAGTGCACGACCATACATCATTAAAATGCTGGTTATGATAGGATTTCTCGCAATAATGGATATATGCTTACCAGATGCGATGCAATACATTTGTGAATTACCTACCTCATGATCCCATCTTCTTGACGTATTCCGCAGCGCGTGGTTGTACACTTTCATCTCCACTGCGTGATATTTCAAAACAGTTGCGCCAATAAAATGTAATCATTTTGTTGCCGATGGTAGTATTTTGAAGAGGAACTAGGCTCTCATGCAATTTTTTCTCTTCCTTGAAGTCCATTGATGGAAACACAAACGACAATACATCCAGTTCAATTTGCTTCTGAAAATAATCATTTTATCATGGATCTGCACAAGGCCTCAATCACCATTTCAAAAATTCAGAAATCTTTGTGCATGCTACTCATCTTCGTCGTCATCATCGCCTTCGTCGGGATGACCTCTGCAACGTTTGCAACCGCTGCTTTTTTTTGGACGAACCACGCCTCTTGGAAAGAATACTACACAAAAGAGGTATTTCTTTATCTTTCATCAATTAATTTCAATCTTCAAAGAATAGCCTGTTCAGTTACAGATATAAACAAGTCTAACATTGACGTTTAAAAAAAAAAATAATAATAATAGTTCGTCCTTATATAGCGCATTTCAGGACCGCAGGCCCTCTCAATGCGCTTTACAGATATATATTATTACCCCGGTCATCGGATTCATGCTAACTCGCACACAATGTATGCACATTCTCCACTCCCTGGGGCGCATTCCAGCCAGTCGCCATTTTACAAGCGCCACTTGCTAATCAAACCACATTAACTTTCGCATCCTACCGGGTACCCATTTAACACCTGGGTGGAGAGTGGCAAATGTAGTTCAATGTCTTGCCAAAGGACATTAGTGCCGCGGTGTGACTTGAACCGCGGACCTAGTGATCCACAGTCCGGTGACATATCCACTCGTCCACGGCACCTAAGTACGTATAATCAAAATAAAAATAATAAATGAATAAAGGGACTGGTCCTCCATGGCGCTCTGCATAAAACACAATATTTACATACTTCATAAAATACTTAATGTCTTCTTTTATACTGTTAAATGTAACTTCACTTTAAAACCACAGAGTTGTGAAAAATCAAGCAAGATGGTGGATAGAAAGAATTAGGTGATAGACCTGCGAACGAGGAGATAAGCAAAAAACAGTTGCTCGGTGGAGGAAAGAAGATTTGCCACTGCCTGTGAACGTTTTTTTTTTTTAAATCTTTCTGTACAATTCGAGTATTGGATCATTTTAGATCTGATTTCTGACCTAATTCTTTCTCTGATCATATTAACAAGAAAGAAAAAAAAATCATTATGAACATCGGCTACTTTCCAGACGTACTAATTATCAGGGGCGGCGATTTCTTTTCATGACCGGGCGGGGGGACGAAATTCGAGGGACGAGGGAGCAGTGGTGTAATGATAGAAAAGTTTGGGGGGCAGAAACAAAATCCGCATCACCACCACTTTTAAATGTTACATGCAGGCCCCGCGGAACATTTTTCAAAGTGGGGGGGGGGGGCTAAAGTATTTACGATCAGGTAGGAGCAAAGCAAGTGGAGCGTAAATTGGCGTGGGGTCAAGGGGCCGAGCCCCATCAAGCTCAGGGGTTTTAGGTATTTAATAACGGTCAGATGAGCATATTTTGAAACCCTATTTGTGAAACTGGCATGCAGGTCACTAACGTGAGTGGGGTCCAGGGGCGGAGCCCCCAGAAGCTCAGGGTTTTTAAGCATTAAATTACGATCAAATTAGCATCCAGGGGCCGCCTTAGTGCCCTTGGTGGGGTCTAGGGGGCAAAGCCCCTGGAAGCTCAGGTGTTTTAGGCATTAAATTACGGTCAGATGAGTATCCAAGGGCCTGCCTTAGGGACCTGGTGAGGCCCAGGGGCGGAGCCTCCGGCAGCTTTGGGGTTTTAGGCATTCAAATACGGTCAGATGAGCAACCAGGGGCCCGCCTCGGGGACCTTGGTAGGGTCCAGGCAGAGCCCCCGGAAGCTCAGGGATAAAATCATGCCATTTCAGCAACTTTTTTAAATCACTGGTAACGAATTAGATATAAACCACGTTTGAATTTTATTTGGGGGGCACTGCTCCCAAGCCCCCCTCCCCCATCAGTACGCCAGTGCGAAGGAGCATAGTGAACGAGAGGGGTGAAGGTGACGGAAGTGACTACCCACTCACAGGTTTTTTGAAGTTTTGTTGTATTAAAACTATAGTATAAAAAAAAGCAATATACTTTTTTCACACTTCACATTTCTACAATATTTACTGGTACATTTCGAAGGATATTATGCGAGGGAGCGTAGCTCCCGAGCGAGGAGATTTTTGAATTTGTATTTGTCCAAACGCTGCACTCTTGGGCCCTCCAGAGCCTAAAAGTGTGTTGCAGTCTGTAGTCAGTATTCGCTATACATTTTTGGGGGCACTTTTTTTCTTGGGGGAACGTAATCGAGGGGGGACTTGTCCTCCCTCGGCCCCTCCCCACGGGGATCGCCGCCCCTGCTAATTATATATATATATATCATGAGGCGTTGTGGCGTGCGCCTGTAATCCAGCTAACAGTGGAAGTTACAAACTGATTCAGCCGAGGACGCAGGTTCGAAACTGAGTCACGTCTTTCGGATGGTGACGTTAAAGGTCGGTCCCCAGACGTAAATAATCATATCTGATTGATACACGTCTGTGAAAACCCAATACACACGATGTTAGAACACAATTTATCACGAGCTCGAAGACGGGGGTTGCATGGTTTTAGTGCTGCCATGCGCCAAGGAAAATTACTATCAACACATTTGCATTGAGAGGAGTGGGAACACACCCAACTATTGGCAACTCTGGAGTTTATGGGCTTATGACACGAATACATGGGGGTGGGGCGGGGCATTCCAAACTCGGTAGCATATAAGTTACAAGACATCAGTGGTCGAAGAATTATGCATTTTGCTATTAAAAGAAGCGTCATTTCTTTTGCATTGTTGCCTGCATCAATCAGATTACGCATTCGTTCAATATTTCAGTAATTCAAAGCTCTGTGTGCTCTATTCATTTAGCATTCCCTGTGTATACTAGCTCGCATAAGGCGTCAAAGACAGGCAGTATAGTAGGCCTATAGTAGGCCTAATTTAGATCTAACGTTAGTAGATCTTACTTAGTTTAGTAGACTAGATCTAGATCGACTACTAGTACTACTTAACTGTTAGTGTTATATCTATTGTTAGACCTACTACTAGCCATAGGCCTAGACGTACTAGACTTCTAGACCTAGATCTAGGCCTAGATCTAGAGTCTAGATCTAACTTTAATTTTTTTTTAATGTTTCGATCTTAGTCTTACCTTTACCGACAGGATCATCCATCATAAACTTGTAAATCAATGCAACAGGTCATAGAAAAACTTGAAATTGTAACTCCAACTTGAACAACGAACGTCTAGAGTCTCTAAGCCTACGTAGAAGTAACTTAGAAGTTAGAACTCGAACCAGCAAGGTAAAAATGTCTTTCCAAAGTGCAACGTCCAAATAGCGATAATGTACATAAAGAATAATTTTAAAAGCTGAAAAGTCTAGGCTAACTCAAAGCCAAATATATGTACATCTAGGCCAACACAAATTCTTGTCCTGAACATTACTTAGGCCTAGATCTAGAGTCTATTTATTATAAATGTTCACCACACAATCGTGGATTTGAAAAGTTTTTGAATCGTTGAAATGTCCTGGTATATACCTTCTCCTGCGAAAGCGTAAAAGAAATATGCTTATGGGAATTCACATGAACTGAGTCACGATCCGGAACTACTATTTCAAGCGGCCGTCTGATCGTGTGCATGGAATATGCGCGATTACGGGCCTGCTTGGACCCCGGCCCCCCACTCAGTGTTATTTAGGGTACGCATATGCGTGTTCCTCCTTTGAAAACACCCCTAAGTCCGGTGTGTAAAGTCAATTTTGGTATGTACGAGCCGGACTTTGGTGCGTGAAAAGCACCCTTTACCGGACATTTTGGTAACACGCATGCGGTCATTCCGACCCCGGAGTGGGGGGCCGGGGCTTGGACCTGGTCCAAGACCAGGATCTGGAACCGATTGAGTTGCACTAGGCAAAGGGATTTTCTTTTCTCGTAGAGATGACTTCCAAGTGCGAGGACATTTGTTTATTTCGCTCGTGGCTAGTATTACAGTAATTCTTGAGTGACTGCTCACTGTGGTGACCACTCACTGATTGAATGTCTCGAGACTCGAAACCGGCTCTATCCAGAGTCGTGATGCATGTTGCTCTAAGCAGTGGTTTGTATACAAACAACTTTAGGCATCCATCTTTCTGGGAAATCTGTTTCATCTTATTTCCCATAGTGGTTTTGCCCACTGGAACATTGCAGTACCAGTTGTCACCATCTTCTGGCTTCTTTGCTTTTGATTTCTGCCATAGAGAAGGGCAATCTTTGTTCAGCTTTAATATGTACCGCATGAAACTCTCAACTGGACACTTTGAACTTCCAGGTATTTCGTACATTACTCCGCTGTTCGACACCTCATCATCATCCTGATGTATCGAAGCCCGTCTCCATCTGTCTCAAGTCGAAAATCGTCTGGTTTAAGTTCTCGAAGATTTTCGCGTCCACGATTACAGAAGTAGGGCCTAAGTCATAAAATCGACGAACACCTTGATCTGTAATCCAGCTGGCGTGTCACAATCGAGCACCGACGAGTTTTGTATGATTTGCATGTCACTAGCTGAGATCGCGGGTTTGTGCTTGATGGAGCCTTTGCCTTCCTTCTTGAGCTTCATTAAGACGGATTTAAACATTCTCACACTTTGTGAGAATGTTGCCTTGTCACGGATACCAAAGTTATGCAAGTCCAAACAGTGTCTCTGTACACCATACCTGATTACTTGCATGGTTTTCTTGCTATACCAGGATCCATCTTCGCGACGGAGACTTGAATAGAAAGTGCACTAAACGTCATCCAGTCTAGGCCTGTCGGTTGTGATTTCAGCTAATTCAATTTGTTTCATGCCCAAAAATGCTTCGAATTTCGCAAAGCCAAACGTTATGCTCTTCTTGGTACTAGCAGAATCAGTCCCACTCAATAGCTCTTACATTTCTTCAGTCGAAAGAATTCCAAACGTAGGCGTTTAAAATTCCGCGGCAGCCATTTTCGAGCCAAGAGTAAAAGTAAAACGATGAAATCTCAATGGCTACTATACCATCGCAACAACAAGATGTGTTAATGACCGGTCATTAGTAAAATTACGTTTAGGCAATCGGTCTTATTCTTTGGAGGGAAATACAAATTAACAGCGGCATTGATTTAGGGGAGTGTGTGAGTGAAGAGTTATGGCGTTTTCTGTTCATGTTGCCTAGGTCCCCTCCCTTGTGACCTTTTCACTTTCTCCCCCTAGTCCCCCCTCCGACCATTTTCGAGCATTCGTTTGATGCAGGGCTGTCAACCCTCCCCCATTTGGAGGGAGTCTCACGCCACCACGCTCGTTCTCCTGCCGTCCCACCAGCTCGTAGTGGGAGACTCCCGCCACCACTCCCTTCCTCCCGCTCTCCTGCATCCCGGTTTATGAAAAAACCTCCTCCAAACGTCAAACTAGACCAAAAAAATGTGCTCTCCCTCCCCTGTTAGACTGTTATGAAAAAACCTCCCGCCAAACGTCAAACTAGACCCCAAAAATGTGCCCCCTCCGCTTAATCAGCGGCCGGCTGAGTCGCTGCGAAATTTCCCCTAAAAAACTGGACAAAAAAAAAAAAAAAAAAAAAAAATGTGCTCTTCAACCCCCAACTAATTTATGGAGGGGGCATATAATGACGTTTACAATAGAACTTAAGGATATTTTTTTTACAGAGCAAGTAGGAGAGGTACTAGTTAGGTGTATGCTAGAGTTGCAAATGATCTTTGATAACTTTTTAAATCATAACTTTCATGTCCTTGATCGGATTTTAAAAATCAAACTTCAACTGATCTTTCTATAATTTTCTGCTTTTATGAAAGCTAATTTCATTTTAGGGTGGTCTTCCCCTTGAACCCTTCTAACTTTGTGTGGTGCGTGGTGCGTGTCAATTCTGTGAGTGTTATCATGAAGTGTTTGGAATGGGGTTAGAAGTATAGGGTATGGATAGAACTGAGCTCCATTCTCAGTTGCCATAGTATAGTATAGCTGGTTGGAGAGGCCAAAGTGGTATGCGTGCTCGTCACAGCACCTCAAAAATGGACCCTAAATGGCGTAAGAAACTAAAATGGACCCCTAAACGGCGTAAACTCTAATATGGACCCCTAAATGGCGTAAACTCTAAAAACAACCCCATAAATTGTGCAACACACCTACACAGTAATTATTTACATGAAACATAATTTATTTCAATTTTGGCCTTTCATAATTAAAATCTTGCAAACAAATATATATCGGAATGCAAGTGCTACGAAACTATTGCAAACCCGGCTGCAAACCCACTGCAAACCCAGGTAATTCAAAGTCTCGGCGTAGAGCCCCGCGTAGAGACTAGAAAAATCAAGGGAAATATATCTCTTCGGAGGAACTTATTTTAAAGAGACATGGGTAGTATACACGCAAATAAATGTCGGCGCTGGCATGGCCGAAAAGTGACCCTAAACGTCGAACTTGAAGTTGAAAAAAGATACCCTAAACGTCGAAACTTAGCCTGAAAAGCACCCTTTTTTCTAAAAACGTCGACGACGCCACAAGGCCAAAAATCGACCCTTTTTCGACGTTTTTTTATGACGAGCACGCGTACCACTTTGGTATGCGAGTGACCCACCCCCGGGGTGGGAGGACCTCGACAGCCCTGAGTTCAATATCGGTTGAAGATAACATGAAGACCCATGGATTTGGGTTGTTTTTTTGTAAAGGTTGTATAGCAATGCTTAAATACAACAACAACAACAAAACTGGCAGCGAGTCTATACGACACGAGGGGCTATTTCTCGAGATTTTTACAAGTTCATCATTTAATAAGCATCTACCCCAAACAAACAAATACAACTCTTTGCGTCGAAATACTTGAATCGTTGAATGAAAACCAAATTAATCATCAACAATTGTTGCTATTTTTCTTATACTTCAGTATAGGTTAAATTCTGTGTCCTAAAACTTAGTATCCTTATCCTTTTTCTTTTTTTTAAACAGACGTTCGTCGAATTTCTGTGAGTGGGCAATCAACATCACCTACTGTACAACTTAATCCTTTTGCTACAAAACCACATTGATATGTCTCAAATCATATCCATTAATGATTTCGTTACGGATCACAAACATACAAGACAATACTATGTCTAAATGTTCTGTTTTTCATCCTGAAGGCGATATGTACAACCTAGTACAACGAGTTGACACGTCGGTTGCTATCTCTGCATGGCCGATCATTTGCCACAAAGTCGAGAACAGAGCAAGAGTGTGCCCTTTTCAGATAGCCGCAAACCTCGCTCAAATCTATCATCACCATGGAGCCTTCAAAAATTACATCTATATAATTAGTACTTTAGCTAACGGTGTTTTTGCTTCTCATTCAATAGCCACTGGCAAGTACATCTAGTAGTCAGTAACATGTCGCTAGTAGCCAGTGATGGATGGATGGATAAATTGCTCAATGAATTTTCATAAAAACTCACTGATCTGTTTCTATCATTTTTCTGCTTTTACTAATAACCTCGCACTAAGACGGACCTCTCAATGAAGTATTTGTCTAAGAATAGTTTTACTTATAGTTTGAATTCCAAAATAAAAATATCTAATATTATATCTATGTTATACCATGAATACAGTTCCGTTAAAAATGACAAGTAGACAGTATGAGTATTCTGATGAGGCTACCCTGGGTAAACAAAACATATTATTATTATTATTATTATTATTATTATTATTATTATTATTATTATTATTATTATTATCATTATTATTATTACCTAGTAATGTATATATGTTTATACATGTTCTTACTTATTCTTTGTTGCTGTTATGAGTTTATGTTCATGATTTTGTTATTATCATTATTATTATATATATATATAGTTTGTTTAACTATTGTTTCTTATTATGTATAACAGGGCCTCATGGAAGACCACCATTATTGGTGATAATAAGTCACCCTGTCTAAATATCAGAAATAAATAAATTAATTAATAAATAGTACCTGCCCAGGGATAAAGAATGGTATATTGAAGAAACTCAATATTTCAGTTCAGTTCAGTCTATCTTTGTTTTCACTCTCAATAAAACAGCATACATAAAGTTTATAAACAACAGAGCATCATCTATAGAGATCAATACAGAGCAATTGTAAAGAAAAAAATACGAAAATGAGGGGTCAACAAAAAAGAGCAAATAGCCTTATAGAACGTTGACCCCCAAATAAAAATACAGACGTAATTATAACAAGCAAACAGACAAACAAATAAAATAAGGAAACAAACATGCAATATATATAACTTTTCACGTGATGAATACAAACTTAAAAGATGGGATTGTTAACGGCGTTCAAAAGAAATAAGTGATGGGCGGATCTTTAGTGCAGGAGGAAGATTGTTTACGAGAGAAGGACCTTTAAAAGATATTGAGTTATGGAAAATCAAAGTTTTTACATGATATGAGGTAAATGATAATTAGATGAATTACGAGTATTGTGTTGATGTATGGTTAAATAAAGATAAAAACTTAGACTAACTGGGGTGTAAGACCTTTAGAAGAACAAAAATATATATATATGCAGGGGCGTAGACAACGGGGGGGATGAGGGGGATGCATCCCCCCAGGTTTTGGGGAATGATATTTGCTTACTTAATAAGTCATAATGATGATAATAATAGTAATAATAATAATGATAACAATTATAATATTAATAATAATAATAATTATGATGATGATAATAATAATCCTCATCATTATTGTAATTGTGTTTATTGTTATTAGCCGCATTCACACGGTGAAAGCCAATTCAGACGGTAAAAAAAAAGAAAATCTTACAAGTATTTTGTGGTTATCTTGTGGTTTGGAAACCACAAGATAACCACAAGATTAATCGCGCATATTTTGCAGTGCGCGCAATCTCGTGGTGTGGAAACCAAAGATAACCACGAGTTTTGCGAGTTCAAATGGGGCAAACCACAAGATAACCACAAGATACCTCTAAGATTGCAAACCACAAGATTACCACTGTTTTATTATTATTATTATTATTATTATTATTATTATTATTATTATTATTATTATTATTATTATTATTATTATTATTATTATTATTACTATTATAAGACTGAGATCAAATAGAAGTAAATAATGCCTTAATTTGAAACGATGCAATGCCGTTATGGTTCCGATTTCTTCACAAACTTACAAAGCAGTATTGTTACTCCATGGATCATAGTGATACTGTTTATGTTTTTTGTATCTGTATGTTAATGAGCCGCCAGCCAATATCCATCTATGGATACTATGCCTGTTTCTTTGAGGTAAAAAAGCATAGTATGTACGTATTCATTATGCTTTATAATGAACAGACATATTGTTCAAAGTTTAATCGTTATTTGTTTGTTGTTTATGTGTTCTATTCACAAATGGCCACAGAGGCTGTTTTCATTCATAACCACATACCCTTATCAAGACAACAAAGACTATACCTGCGTGTACACAGTTGACATTGGTTTTTTTTTCTGAAGAGGTGTAACAGCAAAATTCACAGAGATAAATAAATACGTAGTGTGGTTCAATATGCAATACTATGTGTCAGTCCATTCTGTATTCGTATGCCACGGTGTGTAGATCTTGTCGATGTATGTCTGTCCATTCAAGGCGTAGTATGTGTGTGTGTGTGTGTGCGTGAGTATGTGTGTGTGTGCGTGCACGCTTGTGTGTGTTATTTTACCTCATTAAGTATGCATCAGATTGCACGATTTGAAGTTCAAAATTGCAAAAGCTCCCTACCGTGGGAGGGGACACCCTCCCACACCCTCCCGCTCGGTCGCTTCGCTCCCTCGCTCGGGCGCTTCGCGCCCTCACTAGCGTTGGCAGCCCAGTCATCCCCCCAGGTGTACGAACCTGTCTACGCCACTGTATATATGATCAAGAATTAATCTAAGTTTTCTCTTTCATGCCCAACGGCAACTATATGTTTGTTCATGCGTTTTACCAGGAAACATAACTCGTTTGTGTTAGTTTGAGTTCCAGGCATTTATTTTACAATACCGTTGATTGAATGCTTTCTATTGGATGAAATTGAGAACGGTTTTGTTGCAAATCTTGTTACAATAATGAATAATTATACGAATTAAACTTTGTAAACATAACATTTTCAATATCCTGCTCTTGCCAAAGAATCCGCTCACTGAATTATGTACATGTAGATTTCAAAAGAAAAGAATAAATAAATTAAATTCAATTCAATTCAAATCCAAAAAAATATTTTTTATTTATTTATTTCCACATGTGAGATGGATTACCCTTTCAACTTAATTTGGTTTTCAAAGGGGTCCACAAATAACTAATTAAATCAAAATAACTAATAAACACATTTTCAATGAAGCACTATAATATATATCGTTTCTTTATATATAACATTTCTCTAGCTTGAAAATCAGGAATATGTCAAAGATGTTTGAAAGATTTCTACAAATTTCCCAATCGCAATCATGTTGAGAAATGACAACATTCAGGGAATACGAGACAAAGAGAGCATTATTTCCGATTTCTCTTGGTAGTTCATACGCCGCTCCACTCAAGAAAATATTCAATTTTTTCGAGGTAAGAACTGCGAACTAAAATAAGAATACTTTAAGCGGTATGTAAAGATAAACTTTCAAACTGTGAAATTCGGTTTTGAATTGAAAAAAAAATCTAAGACTCCCTCTTAAATTTACCACTGCGAAAATCGATGTAATCTAAGAGAATAAATGATAATGAAATAACCGTTTTGAGTTCAATCTTTCATTTGGTTGAAATATGCATGTGTGTCGTTTTTGTAATCATGATGATAGTTTTCAGATGTGTGGATACAGTTGTTAATACCACATAATTGTAAAAGTTAATCAATTCTGTTCAGACAGGAAAGGAACACAAATTCAAAACAGCAGCAAAGGTCATCCCCATATCATACATGTCTAGTATGAATCGTTAACTAATTTTGTGATCTAAATCTCTTCCTTATCATTTCATGACAGATGGAGGCCTTTGTGACTGCCTTGATATATCGGGTGCAGTGATTTATTTAGTACATAATGGACCGCCCGCCCCCCGTTTAAAGCCCCTAAAATTAATTCCAGGATATGCCCTGCTCTGTCCATCTTAATGAAAATAATGTTGTTGTGCTGTATCCCAAATATTTCTCTTTTTAAAGATTAAAATCTAAATGTTATCCAATCAATCAAGAAAATAAAGCCTAATTCTATCTCGAAACCTTTATCTAGACATGGGTGATTCAAGGTACACAAGGCTAGGTATTGAAGTTAAAAAGGTTGGAAAGAGTTCAAAGCTATGCAAGTGGGTATGGGTGAGAGGGGACGAAGAGAGAGAGAGAGAGAGAGAGAGAGAGAGAAAGAGAGAAAGAGAGAGAGAGATAGCGAGAGAGACAGAGAGAAAGAGAGACAGAAAGACAAAGAATAAGACACAGAGAGAGAGAGAGAGAGAGACAGAGGGGAGGGAATAGGGGGATAGAGATAATGAGGAAGCGGTAAAGATTCTAGAGGAGAAAAATAAAAGGGAAAGAAGGTAGAGACATAGATAGAGAGAGTAGATAAATGAGCAGACATACAGAGAGACAGAGAGACAGAAAGAGAAAGAATAGCGGTATATTAGGAAAAGAAACAATGAGAGACATTTTATCCAGCAGTATCAACAATGACCCATATACAGCCCTGTGTAATTATCATTTTTGTCAATTCATTGTTGTTCGCTTTTTCATTTCGCACCCATGCCTAGCTTGTCTAGAGAAATTATCTTATACCCTATATTACTACTATCTCTCTCCTTCGCTTTACTTCTCGCTTTATCTCTCTCTGACCCCCTCTCTCTCTCTCTCTCTCTAACCATCTATCCACCTATCTATCTCTTTATCTATCTACCTATCTATCTTTTTTTCCCCCCTCTATTTCTCTCTCTCCCACTTTTAGCCGTAACGTGTCTATTTTTTTTTATTCCTCTTTTTGTCTCAGTCTAAAGTGTGTATTCTGTTCCGTTTTGTTTTTCTGCGCATGTATATACCTACACGCAACAAGCCTACCTTTTAAGTAGGTTCACTTTTTTATGATTACTTGTAAATATTGTGATTATATTTGATTCTGTTTCAATAAAACACATTTTAAAAAAATATTTAAAAAATATAAAAATTAGGTTCACTTTTCATTTCCTTTTTTTAATGATTTACAGAACATTCTTTCATCTTATTAATTACTATGATTCAGGATTATTTACTTCCATACATGCATTATCTTAAGAAATGTCAATGTTTTGTCAAATGTACTTGTTTGTTCAAGGAGAGAAAAAATGTTTAGATAACATTTCTAAGAAGACAGTTAAAGAGAGAAAGAAAGAAATGTTATGGATACAAATAGATATATATATAGAGAGAGAGAGAGAGATAGAAGGGGGAGGGAGATAAATACATAATAAGAGAGAGAGGGAAGAGAGAGAAAGAGATAGAGAGAGAGGGGGGGGGAAGAGATACAAATAAATAATAAGAGAGAGAGAGGGTGAGAGAGAAAGAGAGACAGATAGAAAGAGTGAAGGGGAAGGGAGACAAATACATAATAAGAGAAAGAGAGGGAAGAGAGAGATAGAGAGAAAGAAGGGGAAGGGAGACAAATACATAATAAGAGAAAGAGAGGGAAGAGAGAGAGATAGAGAGAAAGAAGTGGGAAGGGAGACAAATACATAATGAGAGGGAGGAAAGAAAGAGGGAGGGGAGAGATGCGAAGGGGGGATAGGGAGACAAATTTTGAGAGAGAGGGGGTGGGGGGAGAAAGAGAAGGGGAGAGAGACAATAGTAGAGAGACGGAGAGAAAGAGAGAGATCGAGAGAGATTGAGAGGGGGAACAGACAAATTATGATTGAGAGAGAGAGGAAAGAGAAAGAGACAGACAGACACAGAGAGAGAGAGAGTGTGTGTGGGAGAGAGGGATTGAGGAGAAAGGAGGAACAGGGAGATAAATACTTAATGAGAGAGAATGAAGAGAGGGAGAGAGAGAAAGAGAATTAGAGGGGTGGGAAGAAACGCTATAGTTATGACACGAGGAAGATTTTTTTAATTGCTTTTCAAAGATTTATTGTGATGTGAATAAAATTGGTTCTTAATTCCACCTTCATTATTATTTAATCGGTTTATCAATCATCATACCAAAGTGGTATGATACGGAAAAAAAGAGCTCACCTCATTTATTCGGCCAATGACCTAATATATTCCTTATATTACATGTATTATTCGGTTATCATGTAATTTTTCAATTTGCGACATATTACTTTTTAATATAATTTTAAATAAAATATTATCTTTTGACATGCATGTAACTAGTAACATAGTGAGGCGAAGTTCACACATTCATAATTTCTAAGGTTCGATTTTTCCGAACGTTCGTCGTTCCAAAGGTTTATAATTCTTTTTGGGGTTAAAATACCGAAAATGAAATAGTGTTTGTTATTCCGAAAATTGGAACATAATTCATGATTCCAAAAATGATATAGGGTTCATGATTAGGGAAATGAGCAAGGGTTCATAATTCAGAAAATGAAAAGAGTGCATTAATACGAAGGTTCATAAATCAAATAAATAAATACCACTCTGTGTCGTTTTCGGAATTACGACCCTTCGGAATACTGAACCTCATTTCATTTTGGGAATTATGAACCCTATTTCATTTCCGGTACGGCAAATTTATCTTTCGGAATTATACACTTTTGGAAAACGATAACCCCTCCCATTCCTCCACCCCCAGTTTACCATCAACACATTAAAGGGACTTGGTAACATTGTTCAGATGAGAGGAAATGGTGCTAAGGTAGTGACTTTAATGCTAGATGTACAATTAAAGATAATCTGAAAGTTTGAGTGAAAACAGACCATTATTATTGATACAAATTGGGAAAAACTGATCTGATCGATTCCTTAATTCTCCCAACTTATATTATTACAATTTAATTACATTTTAGGTAAATGTAAATCGTCACAAAGCAATGAATTGGCTCTATATATACCATTCCAGACATTTAAGTGTTGACAGATTTTTAAAAGCCTGTCTTATGTCTTATTTTCGTGGAAAAACGGTTCGGAAAATTCAAAAATGGTTGGGAGAATTTACTATAAGAGGGTGTCCCACAGTGACGCCTTCAAAGAAAACCATAAATATCTTTGTGGTTTGAAAAAAATTTCCGGATTGTTTGCATGTTAGAGGGTGAGTATAGCAAAAGGAAAATAATAAGTAACATTTTATACAAAAATTACGCAGTTTTTTGTCAACCTTCAACAATGTTACCGAGTTACTTTACAGTAACAGAGCGGATCACTGATGAAGACACTTTTCGGATGACTGTTATTACACCTCAGTCATCATCACCTGAAGCAGGAGGAAATATCATGGGGTACCTAAAGTTCTCGGACATTTAAAATAAAAATTAGGGATGTGATATTCGATCCACTCATATTCATACATAAAGTTGTTTAGATTAATTAGTACCAAATGAACGTCCAAATTTTAGACTACAAATGGCTACAACTAGAGAATTTATCGTCAAAAGAATTCGATATCACGATCTCAAAATTCGATGTCGGATCGGAGTGCGCTTCAAAGAAGATGTCATAAAAGCAACCAGTCCTTAATTCGCGCAGGAGAGTTTTCAAGTGATCCAAGAAAGCGATTCATCAAAGGTAAGGTAAATGCATGAATTCCAGGTAAAAATATCATTTATTTCTTTTCGTATCATACCACTTCGGTATGATGATTGATAAACCGATTAAATATGAAGGTCGAATTGAAAATCAATTGTGTACACATCACAATAAATCTTTGGAAAGCAACTAGAAAAGCTTCCTGGGCCCTGTCTTACAAAGAGTTGCGATTAATCCAAATCAATCGCAAGTCCTCCAATCAATCGCAAGTTGGCAGTATCATATCTATTATGTACATAGTTGCGATTGATATCAACTCTTTGTAAGACGAGGCCCAGGTGTCACAACTCAATCGTTTTCCCCTCTCTCTTGTCTTTCTCTCTATCTCTTTGTATCCATTTTTATGTGCCGCTCTCTTTCTTCTCTCTTTCTTCTCTATGTGTGTCTGCCCATCTTTCTATCTATATCTCTATCAATATCTTTCCCTCTTAAACTTGTATTTTTCTCCTCTAGAATCTTTACCTCTTCCTCTTTCAACCCCTTTCCGATCCCCTCCCCCCCCTCTCTCTCTCTCTGTCTCTCTGTGTCTCTGTCTCTGTCTCTCTCTCTCTCTCTCTCTCTCCGTCCCCTCTCGCCCATACACACTTTGAACTTTGAACTTTTCCCAACCTTTTTAACGTCAATACTTAGCCTTGTGTACCTTAAATCATCCATGTCTAGATAAAGGTTTAGAGATAGAATTCGGATTTGTTCCATTCATCAATTGGAGAAAATGTATTCACCACTTTCATAAAAACATACAAAGTCAAAGAATACAATAAAATGTTTCTTGCAAACATAGATAAGCCAATAAAATGGAAAAATACACAATCTCAGAAAAACGAAATAATTGAGATGCAACACACCAACATTTTTATTTAGATGAACAGAGCAGAGACGTATCCAAAAAATTAAGGGGCTTTAAACGGGGGGGGGGGCTCCATCCTGTACTGTATAAATCACTGCTATTGATAAACAATAGCAGTCACAAACGCGTCTTTCTGTTATTATATGAAAAGGAAGGGATATAAATCACAAAAATAGTGATCGATTTATAATAGACATTATTGTATGATAATTATAGGGATGGTCTTTGCTGCTGCTTTCAATTTGTGATCATTTCCTATCTAAATAAGTTTTACCAAATTCTACGACCATCATGACCATGCGATAATAACAACTGTATCCACACATTTAGTAAATAGATAAATGACATACACATATATATTCCAACCAAATGACAGATTGAACACAAAACGGTGATTTCATCATCATTTATTTTCTTAGATTGCATCAAACTTCGAGGATAACATCGATTTTCTCAGTGGTAAATTTTAGAGGTAGTCTTAAACTACTTTCTTTCTTTTTGTTAAAGGCAAAACCGAATTTTGCAGTTTGAATGTTTACCTTTAAAATAGTGCTTGGTTTAATCCTATTTTCTATTAATTTTTACCTCGAAAAAAGGTGAAGATTTTCCTTGAGCAGCGTCTGAACACCCAAGAGAAATCGAAAATGATGTTCTCTTTATCTCGTCTTCCCTGAATGTCGTCATTCCTCAACATGCTTGCGATTGAGAAATTTGTAGAAATCTTACGATTACCTACGACATATTCTTTAGTTTCAAGATTGCCAAGAAATCCCTCTTTATATAGTGCTTCATTTAAAATGTGTCGATATAATAATCAAATTGATTGAATTAGTTATTTGATTTGAATTGACTTGAATTAAGTTTATTTTCTCCTTTTGTTTCGAAATCTATAATATGTACATATTTCAGTGAAGAGATTCATTGTCAAGGGCTGGTCATCGAGGCTTTTATTATCATAAAGTTGAATTCGTACTATTATTTATTATTGTTCCAATATTTGCAAAAAACCGTTCTCAATATCATCAATGTAATAGAAAGCAATTCAATCGACGGCATTGTAAGATAAGTGCCTGGAATTCACACAATCACAAACGAGTAATATATTTCCTGCAAATACGCATGAGAAAAAAATATTGTCGCCGTCGGGCAGAAGAAGAAGAAAACTTCGATTAATTCTCAATCGTATTGAGGTTCTTCAATATACCATTCTTTACGTTCATCTCTTGAGAGGTACGCATGTAAATACATTTATTGTCGTTGTCCAGTTAAGAAATTGGATGCAGAATTTATACAAATTAGAAAATACATACCAATTATGATTCAGCAAAATAGTAAAGAAAACTATTTAATGATACATAAGATGATGTTTCATCTGGAAAAAAAAAAGTTTATCACCTTTTCCAGAATTGGTTTCATGGTATAACATAGATACGATATTAGAAATTTTTTATTTTTGAATTCAAACTAAGTGTAACTATGCTTAAAAAATACTTAACTGAGAAGTCAGACCTAGAGTGAATTTATAGTAAAAGCAGAAAAATGATAGAAACAGAACAATGAGTTTTGAGGAAAATCCATTGAAAAAATGCAAATTGGCAACATTATGATGTAAGGCTAAACCACCTCTCCCATATGGGTTGTCCTGAAAAAAAAATCTTGATTGTTCATGAAGGAATATATCTCCTTTTTTTCCATGAAGGGGTTGCGTTAAACAATGTGTGTAATGATTCTATAGGGCAAAGGTATAATCACTAATCTGCTTTCAAGAAAATAGGAATTTTATTTATGTTCGCTAGGTTAAATATAGAGTTGCCAATTTGTGATTGAACGATCGCTACTTTTTAAAAATAAAATGCCTTTTAAATTTATCTTTCGTTTTTTTCCTCAAACTGTCATAACCTGATTGACCTGTTTTCCTGCTTTCATTAAATCGAACTGCATATCAGCGTGATTATTTTCCTTTAATGGTATATTTATAGATTCAATTGAGCAATTACATGTATTCATCACTGGCTACTAGCTACATGTTACTGACTACATGTACTGGCTACTGAATAAGAAGCAAAAACACTGTTAGCTAACGTACACAATATCTAGATATAGTATCGTACTGTACGTGTATGCTTGTGTTTAAATTCCCGATGATGGGATGAAGAACGAAAATGTAACATGACATAACATAATTATATTGTACCACTTTTCAGGCCATCGCCCCCTCCACAGAATTGCATAAATACAAGTAAAGAAGATAATAAAATACTGTGGAAAACTACCGTATATAGGGACTGGAAACAGAATTTTCTTGAAATAAAAGGTCTTTTATTTCGGCGGGTCGCCAACATTATTTGACTGTTTGTCACCAAGTTGAAATCTTGTGATCCGTAACAAAATCAATGATTCTGTAACGAATTTATCCTCCCCATCGATGCGATCCAAGCCAGATTGGTTTCGTAACAAAAGTTTTGGACTTTCAAATTGATACAAAATCACAAGTGTTACAGTTGGCGCCCCATAATTGACATGAGCGGTTTTTCCATTCTTCATTATTAGGCCTATTAAATTCATATCCAAAGGATTTCATACGCGTTGTTGTTATGGTATAATGCCGATCCAAACTTCGTGGCGTATGAAACTTGGAAAAAGGATGCACAAACCAGAACAAAATCATAAATGTATATGATTTCAGATATATCAAGGTGGTTTTGAATCAGAAGGCGAAAGTTGTATAGTGGGTGAGGTTAGTTGACCCCTCACAGAAATTCGGCGAATATCTGTTTAAAAGAAAAACAGGAAAAGGATGCTACATTTTAGGACACAGAATACTAACCCATACTGAAGTAAAACTTAAAAAGAAAATAGCCACAATAATTGTCGCTGATTAATTAATGATCATTAGAAAATAGTAATTTTGTTTTCATTCAACGATCCTTCTTTGTCAGAATGTTCAGAGAGGTATGTAAACCCAGGTATTTCGACGAAAATAGTTTTATTCTGTTGTTTTGGGGTAGATGCTTATTAAATGATGAACTTGTAAAAATCTCTGAAAATTGTGTCTAATCTCCAGGACCCTCCCCCCCACCCCTCTATTCCATTCAAAATAAGCCTAGGGTGCTACCTGGATGGGGTGACGTATAGGGCTTTTTCAGTTAGAGGCGATGCACCCCCTGGAATCGTGGTCGGGAGAGGAAGGGAGTTTCGAGGAAAGCCCCCCCCCCTACCCCGTCCCCCGTCTAGGAGCTCACCTTCGTTCATCATCTACTCACCTCAATAATTCTTTCCTGATCCTCTTCTGACATCAGATTGTAGAGTTTGTCTAGAATGCATGTACTCGCTGCTTGCTATCAGCAGTAAGAAATATAGGTTTGAAATAATAACATCGGTGAGAGATATTAAATGTAAATGCATATTGAGAATAATCCGTGTCATAATTATGAGGTCTTAGAAATAGCATATGCAGAAATGTGTTTATTTCTTTATTTGCTTGCCTTTTTTTCCATATCGAGCAACATTGATAGGACGATTAAACCGATTGAATATGAATGAATATTAGAAAGACATTGCATTTATTTAGTCCCCCTCCCCTCTGCCACCCCTCTTTCTTTCCTCTCTTTCTCTCTCTCCCTCTCTCGTTCTACCCACACCCCACTCTATCTCTCTTTCTATCTCTCTTATCGTATTTTCTTATAGACCTGCCTTCTTTTCTATTTTGCCTGCAATTAAACGTGAACACTATTGGAAACACATTAAATATAGCTGACACCATATAAAAACAAAACATTCCCCATTCCTTTCCGGCCCAAATTATTTCATTTCGAATGTTTATAGTCTATATATATTTGCGTATTACTTGCTTGCACATCTTCATTACCTTTGGCTGGTAAAGGCTCTCCATGGTATCCATGTTTTGACTTCTTGCACGTTTCCCTGGGTCTGCATGGACAGAAAAGGAACATTTAAAGGAACATTTGTAGGACCCTCAGGGAGAACAGTATTAATATTGATGAGGCTACCCTGGGAAAACAAGACATTGTGGTAGTACTAGAAGTATAGTAGTAGTAGAGTAGTAGTAGTAGAAATTATAGTAGTAGTAGTAGTAGTAGTAGTAGTATTAGAGTAGTAGTAGTAGTGGTAATAGTAGTAGTGGTAGTGGTAGTAGTGGTGGTAGTGGTGGTGGTGGTGGTGGTGGTGGTGGTGGTAAGTGGTGGTGGTGGTGGTGGTGGTGGTGGTGTGGTAGGTGGTGGTAAGGTAGGTGGTGGTGTTGTTGTTGTTGGTGGTAGTGGTAGTGTAGGTAGTAAAGTAGTAGTAGCAGTAGTAGTAGTAGTTGGTAGTAGTAGTAGTGGAGTAGGTAGTTAGTAGTGTAGTAGTAGTAGTAGTAGTAGTAGTAGTAGGTAGTAGGTAGTAGTAGTAGTAGTAGTAGTAGTAGTAGTAGTAGTAGTAGTAGTAGTAGTAGTAGTAGTAGTTGAAGTAGTAGTAGTAGTAGTAATATAAATGATTTGATAAAAGCTTTATGTAAACATATTGTAAAGGCATGTTCATGAGGAAGTGTATTCTACTGACACTATCCCAGATATACTTATAGTGCTATCCGTTGCTCACAATGTCCCGATGTGCCGACAGCAATGTCCCACAATACATCACAAACTGCATATCGCGCTTGATGTAAAATGTAAAATACACAATGCCTTTAAATGATTTGAAAACAACTATTATGTAACATATTTAAAGTAAAGTTCAAACGGCACTGCAGAGGATGGATTTTTTTTTAGAATCTCGAAACATTTAGCACCTTTTTTTCTTCAAATCGATGTGTAATCATTATGAAGAAGAATATCTATTTGTTTACACGATTACAGGTCAGTTTGATGGATTCCCCTCAGAAGCGATGATTGATTGTGATATTCGGCATTTTATCAGAGGTATTAACAGAGATAGTAAATATATTTTGTCAGAAGACACACTCACATATGACCATGCACAGGATTATCGGAGTAGCCCTCGTGTCGTAGACTCGCTGCCAGTTTATTTTGTTTTTGTATTTAAGCATTGCTATACTACCTTTAACAAAAAATCCCAAATCCATGGGTCTTCATGTTATCTTCAGCCGATATTTAACTCAGGCCTATCGAGCCCCCAGTAGTTATGACAGTGAGTATGGGGACGGCCATAGGTTTTGTACACAAAAATTTTCGTACTTATACTATTTCTAATTGACTCGTGTACATTAACTTTGACATCCACTCTTTCTTTTATTTTTCTTGGGGGTTAATGAGAGCATAGATCTAATTTATAGAGGGAGCATAATTATATTGACGTATAGAATAGAAATTAAGTTTTTTTTAATAGAGCAAGTAGGAGAGGTACTAGTGAGGTGTATGCTATAGTTGCATATTCGTGTTTGAACTTTGATAACTTTAAAAATTATAACTTTCATGTCCTTGATCGGATGTTTTCCTCACACTTTAACTGAACCCTTCTAACTTTGTGTGGTGCGTGTCAATTCTGTGAGTGTTGTCATGAAGTGTTTGGAAAGGGGGTTAGAAGTATAGGGTATGGATAAAAGCTCCATTCTCGGTTGCCAAAGTATACAGCTGGTTGGAGAGGGGGAGTAGTTATGACAGTGAGTATGGGGACGGCCATAGGTTTTGTACACAAAAATTTTCGTACTTATACTATTTCTAATTGACTCGTGTACATTAACTTTGACATAGTCTATTTTTGACAAAAAACGGACTTATAACACGCGTGTCTATGGGGTTTTGACTTTTGAATTTAGATAGGGATTTTTCATTTTGGACTTGTAAATTTTTTCGATAAAACCTGAATTATAATACATGTGTCTATGGGATTTTGACTTTATGAATTTTACATAGAGATTTTTCATTATCTTCTGGACTTGTAAATTTTTTGAGAAAAAAAGTGAGTTTTAACACGCGTATCTATGGGATTTTGACTTTATGAATTTTACTCGTGTGTTTTTATGGGAAGTTTTGACGTTTTGGATATTGGATAGGTATTTTCTTGTAGGACTTGTAACAAGTGAAGTGTGTCTATGGAATTTTGACTCTTTGACTTTCTATACTTTGTGTTTGACTTTCTGAGGAATGGTTACAACGCCGTTGTAGGTTGGACCAATATCTATTGTTCGTTTGTATTTAACCCTACTACGAACCTCGCATAGCAACGCGCGTAACCGTATTGTTGTCTATTTGTAAAGGGTAGGCCTATTGATTTGTGTAGGCCTATAAGTCTATAGTGTCTTTTGTATATGAATTACCTCTTTTCAGCAATAGAACCGTCGTTTCTTATTGATCGTGCATTGACTTTATGACCCTCTCACAAGACTTTCGACAACTGAAGTTTGTTTTACTCCGACCCGTTCGTATCGGCGAGTTCTTTGGTGACTATGTGAATTTCACATAGAGATTTCTCATTATCCTCTGGACTGTTAATTTTTTCGAGGAAAAAGTGAGTTAATAAAGGTGTGTCTGTAAGTCACTTTTGATTCACACGTCAACAAATCAGAATTTTATCCTTTATTTTTTATGTGTTTTCAACTCCTCTTTCATACATTTCACCATTAAGACTCAATATCATACTTTCTCCATTTCGACTCTATGACTCTGTAACTTCATTTTCATACATTTCAACATAAAGATTCATTATCACACTTTCATACTTTCAACAATAAGACTCAATATCATACTTTCTACATTTCGACTCTATGACTCTGTAACTTCATTTTCATACATTTCAACATAAAGACTCATTATCACACTTTCATACTTTCAACAATAAGACTCAATACCATACTTGCATCATAAAGACTCCTTATCACACTTTCATACATTTCACCAATAAGACTCATTATCATACTTACACCATTTCGACTCTCTGAGACCCTGTGACTTCAATTTCATACATTTCACCATTAAGACTCATTATCATACTTTCACCATTTCGACTCTGTGACTCTATGACTTTCTTTCTTTACTTTGTGTTTGACTTTCTGAGGAATGTTTACAACGTCGTTGGAGGTTGGACCAATATCTATTGTTCGTTTGTATTTAACCCTACTACGATACTCGACCGACAACACCAGGCTATTTTAAAGGTTATTGATCTAGTGTCTTTTGTATTTGAATTACCTCTTTTCAGTAATAGTACCGTTGTTTCTTATTGATCGTGCATTGGCTTTATGACCCTCTCACAAGACTTTCGACAACTGAAGTTTGTTTTACTCCGACCCGTTCATATCGACGAGTTCTTTGCACTTTCCCACAACTGGCACTTTGATACATGCATAGCTGTGTTTGAACTCTCTCAAAACATCATTCTGGACTTACTTTGTATCTTGTACGACTATTCCGACGTAGAATACACACATCCATGAAATAAAACACTATGTACTACATAATTTTTCACTTTATTTTAATTTTATTTGTTTACGTTTCAATGCAGACAACTTCATGCAAAACAGATTTGAATACAAAGATAACAATTACAATTTAGTGATGTTACAAGAGAACAGAGATAAAATATACAAAACATGTTTAACTCGAGAAATAGAACCCGAGTCATATTACTATATTATTTCACCGTAAATATGTAAAAACTGTTAACATTAATGTACAGCGTGCGTAATGTATAGGTATAAATATCTTAAAAACAAAGCAAGTTTAAACTCAGAAAGGTCGATTGATGTACATGTTGAAATAGAGTAAATGTGTCATCTATATTATTAGGATTGTCTACGAAATATTCTTTGTCAAGATGATGTCAAGACTTAGTTGTCGCTTCCATCTGTACCCTCCGTTTCTTCTTCACTATCGTCGTCATTCTCATTCTCGCTGTCGCTTTCATCTGCACCCTCCGTTTCTTCTTCGCTATCATCGTCATCGTCATTTTCATCCTGATACTGGAATAAGCCCTCGAATCGTGTACCGTGTCTTGCTAAGACTCTTTTCACGGCTTTCCGAAGATTCATACCATTTTCTACTTTTTCCGTGAGATCAGACATAATTTCATGATTGATGTCAGCTCGTGCAAGGTACACGTTCTGCTGCAAGAACTTGGAGTAAAGATCGAAAAAGGTACGTTTGACGACCCATAGAACTTTCACGTGGGCCTTTTCTTTAGCTTCTTCTTCGTCCATTCCCTCGGAGATATATTTTTGGTATTTTTCATCCCTGAGGTCCTCGGTGTTTGTCATGGACTGTTCTAACCATTCTTGATAAGCAAGGTTGTCCTCAAGTTCTTCCATGTTAGGTATCTCTGACTTTGACGATTCATCCTCTCCTTCACTTTCGGAATCACTTGTTTCAGCATCATCGCTAGATTCTACAACAGCTCTTTGCTTCTTAGAGGGTGGTTCGGAGAAATTATCTTCACTGGTTTCTTCACCAACGATGGAATCTTCATTCTCGTATACATTCGTATCAGGATGTACATTCTGTTCGTGTCTCTGCATGTCGAACTTGCGACTATAGGTCTTATCGCATAGTGAACAACCGTAACGGTCGGACATATCGAAAGTATTCGTGTTGACTCGATGATGTTTAGCTCGGAATTGGTCAGAAGAGATTGAATCGTTATAATTATATAGTGTAACGCCGTAAATCCGTAGTTTATCGCCGTAAATCCGTAGTTTAACGCCGTAACATCCCGTAAATCCGTAGTTTAACGCCGCAACACCCCGTAAATCCGCAGTTTAACGCCGTAACACCCCGTAACGCCGTAATTTAACGCCGTAACACCCCGTAACGCCGTAATTTAATACCGTAACGGCGTATCGACACCGCTGACGGATCATTCCTCTTTATGCTTCATCGACAATTTTTATAGAGCACCCACTCTCTTTGAGATCTACCACTCTATTATTAACTCCGTAACATCGTCTTTAACCCCACTACGTCTCTACTACACTCCTATCAATCTCTTCTGACCAATCCCTCTCTTCTACCCACTTTAATTCTTGTTCGATCACCGGGTCTTCTTCTTCTTCTTCATCATCATTTATTCATTCGATATAACTAAGTTGATTGTAGTCTGTATTTTGTTCCAATATGTTATAAATTATAATATGTAATAGGGATACTAGTACTGCAGAACAAAATATAGAGGTTATAACAATATTAATTCATTCAATATAATTGAGATTACTGTATTTTGTACTCTGTAATTGGTTTCAATATGTTATATATTACAATTTGTATGAATTAATATTATTTATTGAGTGAATACAATAAAGAATATTACAAAACAAAAAATCATCCTGGTAAAACAAATGCAGACGCAAAGTAAATGTAAAAAACAAAACAAAAATCAAAACAAAAACAACGAAAATACATGAAATGCAGTGTGAAGGGAAAATTAAAAAAAAATCGAGAAAATTAATATGTATCATAGATTTTAAGGTATTACATCATTATGAGTAGACATGTCTTTATTACCGTTGCTATAAACAAATATGTAAAATGTCTTTATTCCCGTTGCTATAAACAAATATGTAAAATGTCTTTATTCCCGTTGCTATAAACAAATATGTAAAATGCCTTTATTCCCGTTGCTATAAACAAATATGTAAAATGCCTTTATTCCCGTTGCTCTGGATTTTACCTTAGTTATATCATTGGTTGACTTTTACCACATGACCAATATGATCTAATAGATATTTGTTTCTAAATATAGGATGATTATTTACATCACTTTAACTAAGAAATGGTGGGATCTAATCAAATCTCTGGATTTTGCCTTAGTTATATCATTGGTTGACTTTTACCACATGACCGATAAGATCTAATCGATCTTTTGTTTCCCTTTGGAGGCTTACATTTCATCCGAGGACCAATTGTCATCATCTTCAACCGTGATCTTTAGACCTTGAGTGAGAGCGATCTTTACAACATCGTTTTATAGCAACGGGAATAAAGACATTTTACATATTTGTTTATAGCAACGGTAATAAAGACATGTCTACTCATAATGATGTAATACCTTAAAATCTATGATACATATTAATTTTCTCGATTTTTTTTTAATTTTCCCTTCACGCTGCATTTCATGTATTTTCGTTGTTTTTGTTTTGATTTTTGTTTTGTTTTTTACATTTACTTTGCGTCTGCATTTGTTTTACCAGGATGATGATGAAGAAGAAGAAGAAGACCCGGTGATCGAACAAGAATTAAAGTGGGTAGAAGAGAGGGATTGGTCAGAAGAGATTGATAGGAGTGTAGTAGAGACGTAGTGGGGTTAAAGACGATGTTACGGAGTTAATAATAGAGTGGTAGATCTCAAAAAGAGTGGGTGCTCTATAAAAATTGTCGATGAAGCATAAAGATGAATGATCCGTCAGCGGTGTCGATACGCCGTTACGGTATTAAATTACGGCGTTACGGGGTGTTACGGCGTTAAATTACGGCGTTACGGGGTGTTACGGCGTTAAACTGCGGATTTACGGGGTGTTGCGGCGTTAAACTACGGATTTACGGGATGTTACGGCGTTAAACTACGGATTTACGGCGATAAACTACGGATTTACGGCGTTACACTATATAATTATAACGATTCAATCTCTTCTGACCAATTCCGAGCTAAACATCATCGAGTCAACACGAATACTTTCGATATGTCCGACCGTTACGGTTGTTCACTATGCGATAAGACCTATAGTCGCAAGTTCGACATGCAGAGACACGAACAGAATGTACATCCTGATACGAATGTATACGAGAATGAAGATTCCATCGTTGGTGAAGAAACCAGTGAAGATAATTTCTCCGAACCACCCTCTAAGAAGCAAAGAGCTGTTGTAGAATCTAGCGATGATGCTGAAACAAGTGATTCCGAAAGTGAAGGAGAGGATGAATCGTCAAAGTCAGAGATACCTAACATGGAAGAACTTGAGGACAACCTTGCTTATCAAGAATGGTTAGAACAGTCCATGACAAACACCGAGGACCTCAGGGATGAAAAATACCAAAAATATATCTCCGAGGGAATGGACGAAGAAGAAGCTAAAGAAAAGGCCCACGTGAAAGTTCTATGGGTCGTCAAACGTACCTTTTTCGATCTTTACTCCAAGTTCTTGCAGCAGAACGTGTACCTTGCACGAGCTGACATCAATCATGAAATTATGTCTGATCTCACGGAAAAAGTAGAAAATGGTATGAATCTTCGGAAAGCCGTGAAAAGAGTCTTAGCAAGACACGGTACACGATTCGAGGGCTTATTCCAGTATCAGGATGAAAATGACGATGACGATGATAGCGAAGAAGAAACGGAGGGTGCAGATGAAAGCGACAGCGAGAATGAGAATGACGACGATAGTGAAGAAGAAACGGAGGGTACAGATGGAAGCGACAACTAAGTCTTGACATCATCTTGACAAAGAATATTTCGTAGACAATCCTAATAATATAGATGACACATTTACTCTATTTCAACATGTACATCAATCGACCTTTCTGAGTTTAAACTTGCTTTGTTTTTAAGATATTTATACCTATACATTACGCACGCTGTACATTAATGTTAACAGTTTTTACATATTTACGGTGAAATAATATAGTAATATGACTCGGGTTCTATTTCTCGAGTTAAACATGTTTTGTATATTTTATCTCTGTTCTCTTGTAACATCACTAAATTGTAATTGTTATCTTTGTATTCAAATCTGTTTTGCATGAAGTTGTCTGCATTGAAACGTAAACAAATAAAATTAAAATAAAGTGAAAAATTATGTAGTACATAGTGTTTTATTTCATGGATGTGTGTATTCTACGTCGGAATAGTCGTACAAGATACAAAGTAAGTCCAGAATGATGTTTTGAGAGAGTTCAAACACAGCTATGCATGTATCAAAGTGCCAGTTGTGGGAAAGTGCAAAGAACTCGTCGATATGAACGGGTCGGAGTAAAACAAACTTCAGTTGTCGAAAGTCTTGTGAGAGGGTCATAAAGCCAATGCACGATCAATAAGAAACAACGGTACTATTACTGAAAAGAGGTAATTCAAATACAAAAGACACTAGATCAATAACCTTTAAAATAGCCTGGTGTTGTCGGTCGAGTATCGTAGTAGGGTTAAATACAAACGAACAATAGATATTGGTCCAACCTCCAACGACGTTGTAAACATTCCTCAGAAAGTCAAACACAAAGTAAAGAAAGAAAGTCATAGAGTCACAGAGTCGAAATGGTGAAAGTATGATAATGAGTCTTAATGGTGAAATGTATGAAATTGAAGTCACAGGGTCTCAGAGAGTCGAAATGGTGTAAGTATGATAATGAGTCTTATTGGTGAAATGTATGAAAGTGTGATAAGGAGTCTTTATGATGCAAGTATGGTATTGAGTCTTATTGTTGAAAGTATGAAAGTGTGATAATGAGTCTTTATGTTGAAATGTATGAAAATGAAGTTACAGAGTCATAGAGTCGAAATGTAGAAAGTATGATATTGAGTCTTATTGTTGAAAGTATGAAAGTGTGATAATGAATCTTTATGTTGAAATGTATGAAAATGAAGTTACAGAGTCATAGAGTCGAAATGGAGAAAGTATGATATTGAGTCTTAATGGTGAAATGTATGAAAGAGGAGTTGAAAACACATAAAAATAAAGGATAAAATTCTGATTTGTTGACGTGTGAATCAAAAGTGACTTACAGACACACCTTTATTAACTCACTTTTTCCTCGAAAAATTAACAGTCCAGAGGATAATGAGAAATCTCTATGTGAAATTCACATAGTCACCAAAGAACTCGCCGATACGAACGGGTCGGAGTAAAACAAACTTCAGTTGTCGAAAGTCTTGTGAGAGGGTCATAAAGTCAATGCACGATCAATAAGAAACGACGGTTCTATTGCTGAAAAGAGGTAATTCATATACAAAAGACACTATAGACTTATAGGCCTACACAAATCAATAGGCCTACCCTTTACAAATAGACAACAATACGGTTACGCGCGTTGCTATGCGAGGTTCGTAGTAGGGTTAAATACAAACGAACAATAGATATTGGTCCAACCTACAACGGCGTTGTAACCATTCCTCAGAAAGTCAAACACAAAGTATAGAAAGTCAAAGAGTCAAAATTCCATAGACACACTTCACTTGTTACAAGTCCTACAAGAAAATACCTATCCAATATCCAAAACGTCAAAACTTCCCATAAAAACACACGAGTAAAATTCATAAAGTCAAAATCCCATAGATACGCGTGTTAAAACTCTTTTTTTTTCTCAAAAATTTACAAGTCCAGAAGATAATGAAAAAATCTCTATGTAAAATTCATAAAGTCAAAATCCCATAGACACATGTATTATAATTCAGGTTTTATCGAAAAAATTTACAAGTCCAAAATGACAAATCCCTATCTAAATTCAAAAAGACAAAACCCCATAGACAACCGTGTTATAAGTCACTTTCGAAAAAATTTACAAGTCAAAATGACAAATCCCTATCTAAATTCAAAAGTCAAAACCCCATAGACACGCGTGTTATAAGTCCGTTTTTTGTCAAAAATAGACTATGTCAAAGTTAATGTACACGAGTCAATTAGAAATAGTATAAGTACGAAAATTTTTGTGTACAAAACCTATGGCCGTCCCCATACTCACTGTCATAACTACCCCCTCTCCAACCAGCTGTATACTTTGGCAACCGAGAATGGAGCTTTTTATCCATACCCTATACTTCTAACCCCCTTTCCAAACACTTCATGACAACACTCACAGAATTGACACGCACCACACAAAGTTAGAAGGGTTCAGTTAAAGTGTGAGGAAAACATCCGATCAAGGACATGAAAGTTATAATTTTTAAAGTTATCAAAGTTCAAACACGAATATGCAACTATAGCATACACCTCACTAGTACCTCTCCTACTTGCTCTATTAAAAAAACTTAATTTCTATTCTATACGTCAATATAATTATGCTCCTCTATAAATTAGATCTATGCTCTCATTAACCCCCAAGAAAAATAAAAGAAAGAGTGGAAGAGAGAAGTATACGCAACCTAAACCAGAGTTTCCAAATTGCGTGTGATGAGCTAAAATTTAAAAGGAATACTTTATACTTTATCAGACTTTCCTGTAAATTTCACTGTATCTAATTTCTTAAAATATATCGGGGTGGACTTTGCCTTGAAATGCTTCCTGGAGTAGACTTACGATAGCACAAAAGTGGGCAGGACGGTGGAATACAAGTGTTGCAATCTGTAAAGGGTACACATAGAAAAGAAATAAAAGTGTATGTAAGTGTAAATATAAGTTATATATCTGGTTATACTTATACTTACAAGCATGCACATGCCTTCTTAACAGTTAACAGTCAGGTAAAAATTAACAAACAAACAAATTTAAATTGTATAATATCTACAAAGGCAATAACACAATCTTTCGGCATATCTAGGTTAGGAATACACAACAAACAGCATAGCCTCCCCCAAAAAAAAAAAAACCGATGCCGGGAAATGGTCCGGGGGGAAATGAAAAGGTCACAAAGGAGGGGCCAAGGCAACGTGAAATGAAAACGCCATAACTCTTCACACACCCTCCCCTAAACCAATGGCGCTGTTTCATCACAACAAGTAAGACCGATGCCCCCCCCCCACCGGGCCCCGTGCTATGCTCCTGACAGAAGATATAACATGCCATTATAATTAATCTGTCGGCATTTTTCTAAAACCGTGTGCAATACAATTGAATTGAATTGAATTGAATTGAATTTATTTCCATATTTCACAAATATATTTGAACAAGTAATTATACAAACAAACAATACATTAAAAAAACAAAATACAATTAAATGAATAAATTGATGACTAAAGTACAATAAAATATTACATAATCAACAATTTGTTTGTAATTAACATAACGTGATATATGGGGGAACCAAAAAGAAGCAATGCTTTTAAAAATATTTGGTTCCCAGGGGTAATTGTGTCTAATTAATATTAATCAAGAAAAATGTAATAAAAGAAATCGCTAAGACTTTCAAGAAATCACCTGAAGGGTACTTTTTATATCCTATAGTATAATCGCATACAAAACATCATCGGATTAGGCAGTACCTAATTGTAATGTAATTGTTGAAAACTGTATATTTGCGGTTTATTCTATATGTTCATATTAGTCGTTATTGGTACATTATTAATATTATCCATTTTTATCGCGCGCAACTATACAGTCAAAGTATAAGTCAAATACGTGTGTTTTGCACCCGCACGTACATACGCGCTATAGTGCACCTCTGACCTCATACATTACGAAACCGGCAACACACGTTTTCATTTGCACTGTTGACCCACAAAACACGCTTTCAATTAGTTATTTTTAATTTTGTTTTTACAATTAAAATCACGTAATTAGGTGACGATTTGAATAATTATTATACAACACCTTTTTGGCACCATGTAGCTTCCTCCTCCCCGGCCACCATCCACTCAAGCTCCCTGCTTTTCATTGTTTTCTTATTTTAATTTTATTGATAAAAATGTTCTTTGTATATTTCATCTTTAATTTTTTAATAAATGCAGAAATAAATCTGCCTTAAGCAAAACAAAACAAATGTTCGCATATTTCTAAAGAGGATGCACAAGGCTTATAAAGTTGTCTTTGGTTGATTTCTCTTAGTGATCATGTTGTACTAGTTGAACTGAATAAACAACACTGTTAAAGCTAGCAATGATAATGTAGAAGAATGACGATTCAACATTTATTTAATCCATTTTATTGTATAGTGAAAACCAGCAAAGGTGTTATATATAGTTCCCGGTTGTTTTCAGGTGTAAAGGGCAATGTATTAATAAATGTGTAACAAATAAAGTTCCCTATTGTTTACACGTGTTCAGTGTAGGGTATTCAGCAAATATTACCATGGTAACAGTCTGCTAAATTTAAGGATGTACGTAAGTGCTTGCTTAGTGGAAAGTAAAGAAATATCGCAGATAGTGTAGCGTGTTACTAATACAGTTATATCGACTGCTACGAGAGGACTAGCTGTTTTTATACGCTCAAGGGATAGTTGAATCCCCTGCCATCACCCCGAGGCGCGCCTGGGTGGGCGGCGCACACAGAGCTTTGAATTACTGAAATATTGAATGAATGCCTTCACAGGCGTAATCGGCTTGATGCAGGCAATAACGCAAAAGAAATGACGCTTCTTTAGCGAAATGCATCATTCCTCGACCACTGACGTGTTGTATGCTACCGAGTTTGGAATGCCCCGCCCACCCCATGTATTCGTGTCATTTCTTAAGCATAAGCCCAGAAACTCCAGAGTTGCCAATAGTTGGATGTGTTCACACTCCTCTCAATGCAAATGTGTTGATAGTAATTTTCCTTGGCAGCACTAAAACTATGCAACCCCCTCACACCGTCTCCGAGTTCGCGATAAATCGTGTTCTAACATCACAAAGCTCATGATATATATAATTAGTACGTCTGGAAACTGGTCGATGTTCATGATGATTTTTTTCTTTCTTTCTATTTAGACTATGATCAGGAAAAGGAGGTCAGAATTCAGATCTAAAACGGAAGTTATCTAGTACTCGAATTGTACAGAAAGATACCAAATAACGTTCACAGGCAGTATACATTTAAATTTTCTTCAGTTCCTCCACCGAGCAACTGTCATTTTTTGCTTATCTCTCTCCTTCCACAGGTCTATCACCTTATTCTCGCTCGCTCTCTCTCTCTCTCTCTCTCACATACACACACACGCACACACACACACTGGCGTACTGATGGAGGGGGCTTGGGGGCAGTTGAAGCCCCCAAAATAAAATTCAAACGTCGTTTATTTCTAATTCGATACCAGTGTTGTACAAATGTTGCTGAAATGACATGATTTTCCGGATTTTTTCTCTCACTTTTGCCCATTATGCCAGAAGCGGCACTCCCTGTGGGGGCACTGTGACCCCATTTGTTCAGGCACCCCAAAGTGCCTTTTTTACATAGGACAAGTTCCCCTTTTCTTTTCTAATAACTGTCCTTTTCCTCTCTTTTCATCTCTGATGAGTACCTCTTTTCAGGTGCGAGAATTTCCCCTTTTCACCTCCGTTATTTTAGCCCTTTTTTTACTTTGACTCGTGCCCCTTTTCCTTTTTAATAAGTGCACTTTTTCCTTCGTAATAAGAACCCCTTCCCTTTCTCTTAAATGCCACTTTTCATGTCTGATAAGTGCCCTTTTCCCTTTTTATATGAGCCCCTCCCCCTTTTCAAAATGCCCCTTTTCACATCTGATAAATGCCCCTATTAAAATCTGTTAGGTGCCCTTTTCCTTCAACAGATTCCCCATTTCCATTCTCACAAGTGCCTTTTTTCATTTCTGTTGAGTGTCCCTTTTCAGGTGCAAGAAATGCCATTTTCACCTCTGATAATTGCCCTTTATTACTTTGACACGAGCACCTTTTCTTTTCTAATAACTGTCCTTTTCCCTTTTGATAAGTGCCTACTTTTCCTTTCTTCATAACATGCACCCCTAATTCAAGGCGACTTAGAGCCCCTTTTTCTATTACTTTCCCTAGAATTCGCTCGCTACGCTTGCTCGTATTTATAGATGTTATAATTATGTTACTTATAAAAGAACTTTTCAGTCTTTATTCATTAGATTGTGCTTAATGCTCATCAGGGTTTGTTTTTTGTCTTCTTTATAAGATGTAATTTTCGCACTGGGACCTCACAAATCTTAATATTCAGACCATCACACCCAAATGCAAAGTATGTTGCTTATCTTTACCACGTCAATAAAGAAACAAATATTGATGTTGTCCCTGGTAGTGTAATCACAATCATGACGATGTAGGGGTAAATACCAATGCTTTTTGATGTTTCCCTTTGTAGGTGCCCTTTTTCCAGAAAGTGTCCTTTTATTGGTGCCCCTATTTTGGAAGACTCACCGCCACCCCGGCATTATGCTACTTGGTGGTAATGTGGATTTTGTTCTGACCCCCATTTTTTTTTTTTTTTTGAACACTTCTCCCTCTCTCTCTCGCTCTCTCTTTCCCCCTCTCCCTCTCTCTCTCTCTCTCTCTCTTTCTCTTTCTCTCTCTTCCCTATCTTGCTTGATTTTTACACCTCTGTGTTTTTAAGATGTAACATTTAACAGTATTAAAGAATAAATATTTTATGAAGTATGTAAATATTCACTGTGCCGAGCCCTGTGGAATACCAGTACAGTTATTCTTTTTTTTGTAGTTTAATTATTATTTTGTTATTATAAATGAATATATGTATACATTTTAACTGAACAAGCTACTCTGGTTAAAGAATTAAAATTAATAAATAACAAATATAATAAATACCATTTTCCCTCTCTTGTATAGTATTCTTTCCAAGAGGCGTGGCTCGTCCAAGAAGGCATCGGTTTCAAAAGTTGCAGAGGTTGTCCCGACAAAGGCGACGATGACGACGAAGACAAGTAACATGCAGAAAGATTTCATTTTTGAAATAGTGAACGGGGCGTTCAGCAGATCCATGATAAAATGATTATATTCTGAAGCAAAATGAACTGGATGTATCGTCGTTTGTGTTTCCTTCAGTGGACTTCAAGGAAAAGAAAAAGCTGCTTGAGAACCTAGTTCCTCTTCAAAATACTACCATCGGCAACAAAATGATAACATTTTTATTGGCACAACTGTTCTGAAATATTCAACAGTGGAGATGAAAGTGTACAACCACGCGCTGCGGAATTCGGCAAGAAAATGGGATTGTGAGGTAGGGGATTCACAAATTTATAGCATCGAAGCTGGTAGGCATATATCCATTATCGGGAGAAATCCAATCATAACCACCATATTAATCATGTATGATCGTGCACTGCATGCATTTCATCGATTAAATCATAAATAATTAGGTGAGACTCGTTTTAGGGTAAAAATTGTTTCCGTGTATGAATTTTAAATCGCTTCTAAGAAAAATGATACCTGGGTCATGATTGGTCACAGTGGTCACCGAATTACTATTTTTATTTAAAGAAGGTTTTCTTATCACCATTGTGTTAAAAAACAAAAACAAACAAACAAAAGCGCAGAATATCAAACGGTTTTATATCATCCTTCCTTAAAGAAAACCACCAAAGAAATTGTGATTTGTAAAAGAAAGTTTTAAAAAGTCATCATTGAATTGTAAAACTACAGTCCTTGGAAAATCGTTTATTTTAGGTCAATCTTATGATCCTGTTTGTGTTGTTGTTGTTGCCGCTGTTTATTTGTTTGTTTTCATTTATGCCAAATCACGTTTGAAAAGTTTCTTGCCGGCTATAAGTATAGTGTAAAGCTTCATATGTTGGTAATTTAGTATTTATGGGGACATTTCAATTATCTTGATGGCATTTCTATCAGTCTGCTAGGGCCAATTTTAACAGCAAATGTAGAAATCACCAACACAGAAACTGTAAAAATTTATAGGGAAATAATATATCAATAATGAGTGTCGTTTGAAAATGGAATTTTACAAATGATTCCCTCCCTCGCCTCGCTTCGCTACACCTCATGATTTTTCCAATTAAAGATTATACAACACCTAGTTTTCATTAGCAAAAGATTGCAGTTTTTCGTGAATAGAATAATTTATTCGTTGTCCGTAGTAAATCCTTCCGTCTTTCAGTACGATGGAATGACACATTGAAACAGTTTGATTGATATGTGTGAAAAATAGAAGAACATCGGATAGGGATAAAGTAGGGATATTTTTGTGTCCTGCATGGGGAGTGTTTCACAAAGACTAAGATCGACTTTAATTTGGACTTAACTATGGCAGGCCGTTTATGCCACTGTTTGCTCTCACCATTTACTGGCATTGGTCTCTCAAGGGACGTACAAATCGTGGTCACAAATCTACAGAATTTAACTTTTTTTGATAGTTCATTATTCAAGGAAAAAATAGTATCTAAAGATCATAATTGAGAGACCAATTGTGAGAGCAACCAGTGGCATGAATGGCCTGCCATAGTTAATTCCAACTTAAAGTCGCTCTTAGTCTTTGTGAAACACCCCCTAGTCATTATGCAACTACAAGCAAATTAAAATTCCGCTCATTCAATTAGGGGCATGAGTGAAATACAAACTAGCGGTAATATCATAGACTTATGCAAGAACGAAATATACTCCCACTGGTGTTGATAATATTCTAAGAAGTTGGGATTCAACAAAAATATATTTATTATCATTATTATTATTATCATCATTATCATAATTAATATTATAATTGTCATTATCATTATTATCATTAGTATTATTATCATGATTATTATCATCATTATTATTATTATCATGAGAAGTAGTAGTAGTAGTAGTAGTAGTAGTAGTAGTAGTAGTAGTAGTAGTAGTAGTAGTAGTAGGAGAAGGAGGAGGAGGAGTAGTAGTAGTAGTAGTAGTAGTAGTAGTAGTAGTAGTAGTAGTAGTAGTAGTAGTAGTAGTAGTAGTAGTAGTAGTATGCACAATGTTTTTTATCATTAAACTCTCAGATAATGAGATCCCCAAGGAAATCGTCAATAAGTAATAAAGAAACAAAGAATTTTATTTTAAAGAATTTTGAATTTTAAACAAAAACGAAAAACCTGGACTTCTCTAAAACATGTTTCATACTTGAAACTCGTGTAATAATGGAAAAAATATTTAGATAAAAAATTACATATTTCCGGAAAGAACATTTTAAAAAAATATCTAAGAAAAGAGGAATTCGGGAAAAGAACAGCCTTGCATCTACATGTACATGTTTATCAATCTGCTTTTGATCTGATTCTTTACCTATGAATTTTGAGATTTTTCTTCTTTCTTGAATAGGGTCGTCATTTGCGAGTTATTTGAAAAATTGATTCAGGACAGAGGGCCAAGATACCTTAATTTCCTATTTAGTTTACTGTCCTCTCGCACACTGATGTGCCACAGAAATATTCTATAGACTCAGTGGTGTAGCTTGGGAGGGGTGCGAGGGGCTCTTGCCCCTAATCGGATAGAAAATGATAAAAAGAGGAAATAATGGCAAAGGAAGGGGGAGGTGGAAGGCACGTAAAGAGGATAGGATTATGACCCCACAACATCGCCACTCAATTGCCCACTCAATGGCCTTGCTATCTAGTATTCCACCCACATAGATCGTGTAATTGTTTTTGTTTACAGACGTGTATCTTGTCAGGATTGTGAATTGATTGTTTAGTTTCTAGTGAAAGTTTAGGTCCAGTTCTGATTACTGCGTATGGGGCCGACTTTGAACGTCACCATCCGACAGACGCGACTCAGTTTCGAAACTGGATCCGTAGGCGAAGACAGAGAGCTGACCGCACCACTAGACCAACACGCTTCTCCCTGGAAAGGGCGTTGCCCCCCTGTCATGATATCACTATGGACCCAAATTACGAAACCTCCCACACCCTCCCCCTCCATGACATTCTACCTTTGATACGACAGTCGTAAATTCATATCAGTGATATATTAGGTGTAGTTTTTTCCTGGAAATATTATGTATGACGTTTATCAATCAATAAATAGCTTGTGAATTCAGATTTAATTCAATTGGAGGTCAGATGAGTTTTATTCTTATTTTTATGTAATCTGTTCACCAACTTCCATCCTGTTCAGTC
The DNA here is from genome assembly GCA_037976565.1 of Mesocentrotus franciscanus. Classification (NCBI taxonomy): domain Eukaryota; kingdom Metazoa; phylum Echinodermata; class Echinoidea; order Camarodonta; family Strongylocentrotidae; genus Mesocentrotus; species Mesocentrotus franciscanus. Next base: position 24,002,197 of record CP137675.1, read on the forward strand.
TTTATTTATTTCTTACCTGTAGATCGCTTAACTTAATTTATAATGAAGGAAAATTGGTTGGGTATTGAGAATTGGGGGCTAGAGACCCCAGGCCCCTCTATACCCGCTACTGCTGTAAAAGGCGAAGGATTTCGACCGTACCAGTAGAAGCTCTGCCACAAATTAGTTTTGATTGAAGTGAAATACGGCAATAATTGTAATGAGTATCCGGCTCGTTTCACTTCAATGCACGCATGATCACCATCCCTCGATAAATTTTCCAAAAATATGGTTCGCTTTTCGAGCAAAGCTCCAGTTCAACGTTTCCAATTAATGATTATGATTAATGATAAAGTGGCTGAAAAATTATGTAAAAAAAGTATGATTTCAAACTCACTGAAAAGTTTTCATCCAAAATATCCCATTTTACTATTTTAAAATAGTACGCATTTATCTTTTTTCCTAATCGTTATTTGCGAATGCACTGGGGAGAAATGCCCAAATTACCCACAAATTTGATTTTGAAATATTTGGCTCTCGAATTTCCGAACATGTTTTCTGACAGACTCGAAGTGTTTGATGAATTCGCTATCACTTCTGTGAGTTTGGGCTATTAAACATGTAAGACACGTCTTGTATATATGAACAACAAGAAATGTTTAAACCCTTCTGAAAACTAAATTTATAATCGCGAAAACACAGGCAAAACAATTGCAAGGTGGTGCCTATTCATTTGACACTTTTTTCATTTAATTAGAAATTTCACGAACACATTCAATAGTATTGTTTTATTCAATCAGTCAATTGATAACGATCTCAGTGGAACGATTGGTGATGGATATTTCCATAGGCTTAAGGATAAACAGTAAATCAAAATGAAGTGGTTTCATTGATCAGGTAGTAATTTCAAGAATTGCAAATGAAGTGACATCCCTGGAATCTGTAATTACTATGTCTGCAGTATTTGTATTCATGTTCACGTCCCTACTACTTCCGGCATACCGTTTTATTTTGGTGGGGGTGGTCAGGTCAGAGACTAAAGATATAACAAAGATAAGAAGGCCGTTTGCGCTCCTATTTTACCAGCTAACAGCTTAACCCGAGCCCTTACGTTGGTGGGCCGGTTTCATTTCATTTTCCGAAGGTTCGTTACTCCTAAGGTTCGTAATTCCGTAGTTTCCTTTCTCCGAAGTTACATAATTCCGGAGGTTCGTATTCCCGAACAGCGTTCATGATTCCGAAAATGACGCAGAACCCTGCATCTTTTTTTGGAATTACGAACCTTCGCAAAACGTACACTTTTTTTATTTTCGGAATTATGAACCCCCTTGGTACGGGAAATTTGTTTTGCCGGAATTACGAACCTTCGGAAAAAAACTGGTGCCTCCCGATAAGCCAATCCAAACGAATAAGTATCGATCTGATCTTCATTTCTTTCAATGAACATTATACATTTACAAAGCTTTTGAATTTTATACAGAAGAAGGATCACCATAAGCAAAGACTTAAATACACGTCCGCTTGATGAAGGCAAAAGATTACGAATTATGAAATAGGTAATGGAATAATTCAGGGAATGAAATAGAAAGTTAGCAGTGACGAGAAAGAGGAAAACGAGAGATAGAGTGAGAAAGAGAGAGAGAGAGAGAGAGAGAGAGAGAGAGAAGGGGGAGTGAGAGAGAGGGAGTGAGAAAAGGAAAGAGAGATAGGCAGACACACACAGAGACGGAGACACAGAGACAGAGAGGCAGATGTAGAAAGAGGGCTAAAACTAAGTTTTATTCAGATGGCATCATTGGAAAATATGTAGTTGTATGCCCATGTATACTTATGATAATAACAGGGGCTACTAATTACTTAGAATAATTAACATAATATTATGTGTGCGACACGAAGGTGTACGGGCACAATTTCAGCTGGAGAATGGACATTTCTTAATTGCCCTAATAGGCCTATCAAATTTCCATCTTTATTTTTTTAATAATTTTCACGAGCGAGCAAAATAGACAGTCAACTGAGAATTTGAAATATTTTTAGATTGAAAAATGGAATTCCGCCATTGAAGATAATTATCAAAGAGTTTAACAAAAATATATATATAAAAAATTTCGATTCCCGAATGGAAAATTACCGCTTTTAGAAGATTGAACATTCCCACATTTCTCTCGGCCTACAGTCCCTGAGCGACCAGGTAGCCACTTCGTATCTTTTTGCTAGATCTGATATTAATGTAAGAGCGATATATATATATATTTATATATACTTTTTGAAAAATCGTTTTAGGAAGTATTTTTTTAAAGATCACACTTCTACCATTGATTCGCTATAATTAACGATGGGTCGCATTCTATGAATAAATAAACATCATTTAAATCTTCCAACCTCAAAGAAAGTAACCTTTGTCAAATAAGATTGAGATAATTAGTAAAATTTTGTAAGCATCAACTTGAGTTTATATGCTTTTACACGAGACGATACAGAGCAAAATATACACACATATCTTTGATATTAGTTGATGTGTTTTCTTTTTGGCAAAGCTGTCGTTGGAATTATTTCGATATTATGTAGACGATTGGCAGACGACTCATCAATCGGCTTTGGCGCGCTTTTCAGGACCACGTGACGGGAAGATGCCGAGCAGTGCAAGCTGGGTAATACCGGATACCATCCCCGGGACACTGGGTATCTGGTGAAAGAAAAAAAAAAGAGATTAATTTAGTCAATACTCTTCTACGAAAGATGTATTATATTAAAGAGTCAAATAGTGTGACCATACTGCAATCGCATAGATTCAGCAAAATAATTCACTTAAAATTCATATCACGAAAAATACAGTCGGGTAAAACCTAGGAGAACAATAATGATAATAATGATAATAATGATAATAATGATAATAATGATAATAATAGTGGTTTCTTGTCTGTCAGACTTGATACTTTTGGCATTCCATAATTATTGACCCGGCTTTAGCATGGCTGCCATTATGGCGCTCTAGCATTACAATGAACTTTATCCTGCCAGGTACCCATTCACCTTACCTTTGTTGAGTGTGGCAAATGTCGATTAATGTCTTGTCAAAGGACATTAGTGCCGCGGCGGGACTCGAACCACGGATCATGTGATCCACAGTCCGGTGACGTATCTACTTTACAACGACACCTCCACAAAATACCGTTTATGTGAGAGTTACATTAAATATACACGCATTTTCCATCGAACTGTTTAGAATAGATTCCTATTGATAGGAGATGAAGCTCTTCTTTTATTAATATATTTATTATTCTGAAATTAATATATTCAATATATTTTAATAAAGTTCAAGATTTAGGTTATATTTTCTTTTATTCATATTTTCACACTATGGACTTATTACTTACTTAACTACAGTAGCAAATATAACATCAACCAACATTGTTTGCTTTTAGAGCTATTGAAAATATAGTAGGAATGAGAATGTACGATGGAACCTAAAGAAGAAGTAGCCTTTATTATAGACTCCCAAGAGTAATAATTAACACATGGTTGCATAACTTTTATTTCACATGAAATCAATGAACTTGAATCTGTCCAGAATCGAGCCGCTAGATTAATTCTTGGCCTTGGATCTCGGACTTCTCCTTTGATTAATGAACTCCGCTGGTTACCTGTACAACAACGCATCATGTTTAAGGTCTGCGTGTATGTCTTCAAAATTCTAAATCTTACGGCACGTGCATGTCTTAATGACACCCTCCAAAATATACACACTAGCTCGTAACCTTCGCTCAACAACTGACAAATATAAACTAATTATTTCCAAATCCAGACTCTCATTTAGCGAGAACATTTTTTACAGTGGCTGCTTGAAAACACGGAAAAATTGATATCTAACTTTCTATTAGAGAATTAACCTGTCTTGCCACTTTCAAAAGATCCGTTAAACATACCCTTTTCTCAATAACTTAATGCAAATTACCTATTTTTATAAGTCTATGTCTTTCATGTTTCTTCTTCGCATCCTTTATTTTTTTTAAAGAGCTATGGTACTTTTTTATTTCAGCTTTCCTAAATCGATATAATTATTATAATTATTTTTGTTATTGTTATTATTATTATTATTATTATTATTATTATTATTATTATTATTATTATTATTATTATTATTATTATTATTATTATTATTATCATTATTATTCTTATTATTATTATTATTATTATTATTATTATTATTATTATCATCGTTATTATTATTATTATTACTATTTCAAGAAATGAAAATAGAATATATTATTTTCACTGGATTGTAATGAAGGTAGGTTTACCTGTACATAAATGTCTTCTATAAGCAAGCCATACAATGTCCAAGCAAGTGAAGTCAGAAACATGGCGCTCGCCATAAACGCAGAAAACGATTCACTGTTCCGTTTTCTAATGGCGTTCCCCTGCAATTTAGGAATATGAAGCGTGACGACACAAATCATTAATAATGAGATTAATATTAACTGAAACAATATTGAGATTTATGTTTAGATGTTTCCTCATTTCGAACCCATGTAGTCTCATTAAAAGAACATGCAGGATCAAATTCCAAAGACCTTGTTTAGATCAGTTTTCTAATGGCGTTCTTCTGCAATTTAAGATTGTGCAACATGACGATACAAGTCATTAATAATGAGATCGATACACTGTATTAACTTAATACCGTGAAACAAACGTGTGTTTCATTCATATGTAATCACATTTCGAAACCATACAATTTTATTTGAAAACCATGAAAGATCGAATTCGAAAGACCGAGTTTGTTATGGCGGTCTCCTGCAATTTAAGAATCTGAAGCGTGATGATACAAACAAAGCATCGATAATGAGGTTAATATTAACTTAATAGCGTTGAACAAAGTTGTGTGTATTGTGTAATCTTATAAGAAAACCACGCAAGATCAAACATGACCACGTTTTATATGCTATGAACTTAAGCGGTATTGACAACTTCTCTGTAATCTCAAGGGCCAACTATAAAAGCAAGATCAATTACATCAAATAGAGACAGATTCAGACGGCTGAAGGGCTCACGCCACCCTGTTACACCCACAAATGTAATAACGCCCACAAATGTAATAACACTTTACCCACAAATGTAATAACACCCACAAATGTAATAACACTTTACCCACAAATGTAATAATTTCACCCACAAATGTAATTACCACTTTACCCACAAATGTAATAATTTTGGTAAGTGGTTGTTACACCCACAAATGTAATAACGCCCACAAATGTAACAACGCCCACAAATGTAATAACACTTTACCCACAAATGTAATAATTTTGAATCACCCACAAATGTAATAATGACTTTACCCACAAATGTAATAAATTTGAAGGGATATTTTGTCGGATTTGTTCAAAACTAAAACCCTGTAATAAAGCATGGGTATAGCGCGCAGTCTTTACTCCAGACCCGGTTATTTCAAAAATTTAAAAAACAGACCCCATAATCATTTTCCTGTGGAATAACATAACAATCGAGCGTAGTCTTTCCTCCAGACCCGGTCATTTCAAAAATAAAAACAATAAAAAACAAAACAAAAATTCAAATCTAAGACCCAACAATCCTCCAAATTAAGACCCGGTAATAAAGTATGGGATTAGAGCGTAGTCTTTACTTCAGACTCGGTTATTTAAAAAAAAAAAAAATCTTCAAACTAAGACCTCCCCATCTTATTCCTGTGGAATAACATGGGTATAGAGCGTAGTCTTTCCACCAGACCCGGTTATTTCAAAAGAAAAAGAAATTTAAACAAATCTTCGAAACTAAGTCCCACCATCTTATTCCTCTTTTTCATTTAAAAATAAATTACATTATTACATATGTGGATACAACACGTCACAAATAAATGATTGGTCGGCGGTCACACGAACTGACAAATCAGTCAAAATGGTCCATATATATAACACACAGAGGAGGGACCGATTCGATGGTTCGTTGACCGTCGACGATTTGTTAATATGTAAAAATTCTAACGCCCACAAATATCCTGGAATTCAATGTTCGTAGAAAAAAAAGTAATCGAATAAGTGACCTTAAATGTATTTAAATATTGTATATATTATATCATTTTTTTGAAATGACCGGGTCTGGAAGAACAACTATGCTCTAAACCCATGCTTTGTTACAGGATCTTAGTTTGGAAGATGGTGGGTCTTAATTTTAAAGTTTTTGTTTTTGTTTTTGTTTTGTTTTGTTTTTGAAATAACCGGGTGTGGAGTAAAGACAACGCTCTAAACCCATGCTTTATTACAGGGTCTTAGTTTGGAGGATTGTTGGGTCTTAGATTTGATTTTTTTTTGTTTTGTTTTTTATTGTTTTTATTTTTGAAATGACCGGGTCTGGAGGAAAGACTACGCTCGATTGTCATGTTATTCCACAGGAAAAAAGATTATGGGGTCTTAGTTTTGAAGATTTTTTAATTTTGAAATAACCGGGTCTGGAGTAAAGACTGCGCGCTATACCCATGCTTTATTACAGGGTTTTAGTTTTGAACAAATTCGACAAAATATCCCTTCAAATTTATTACATTTGTGGGTAAAGTCATTATTACATTTGTGGGTGATTCAAAATTATTACATTTGTGGGTGAAATTATTACATTTGTGGGTAAAGTGTTATTACATTTGTGGGTGTTATTACATTTGTGGGTAAAGTGTTATTACATTTGTGGGCGTTGTTACATTTGTGGGCGTTATTACATTTGTGGGTGTAACACACCCCCTTGCCTTTTTAGAAGAAAAACAAAATAATGAAGTTATGGGACTGTTCAGGAATGTTCATATCCCCTTCGAGGAGTCCCCCAGTTTATTAATGTCTAGGTTCCAAATATGCTTACTAGTTCAGCTAACGGTGAAATATTGGTTGCAAGAACCATGAGACAAGTGGTTAATCCAAGCTGATTCTCGACCACGGATCTTTCTTCGATGACGTGGTTGAAGTAGATGTAGATACCGGCTAGGAAGACCCCTCCGAGAAGAGCCTTCTGATTTGCACTTTCCTAAAATGGTGAAAGTCAAATGGCATCGAGGTAATTTCATATCGTGTTAAAGGTATATATTTAGAATGTCGGATCCTCTATTTTTTCTTGCCGGGTCTGGGGTTTGTCGGAATACTCTCTGACATCACATTGTTAGGTGTCAATTTGGGTCTGAAGTGTTACTGCGGGGTAATAATAAAAAGGGCACATGTGTTTGTTCGTTCAATGTGTACTTAACCGCTACGTGCGCCCCGAGCCGCTAATGACATTATTGTTTAATAAAGGGAAGCAAGATTATATTTGTGGTGATTTTTTTTGTTGCTAATTTAAATAATGATAAGGATACTAATAACACGAATTTAAGTGCCTTTAAGCTTTCTGGTCAGAATAAATGCCGAATCGGCTTCAAATCGTAGACAATCGTACTACTGATCTGACGGACGGCACTACGATTCCTAGCCGATTTTGCTTTTCCTCCTTCAAGGAAGCTTGAAATCCTTTAAAATTTAGATTTTATTAATCACATGAATATATTCATATCATCGATCATTAAGATTTGAATGTTCATATAAAATTCTTCCAAAATCGGATCGCAGTTGGATCGCAGTCGGATCGCAGCCGGATCACGTACTGTGCCCCTATATGGGACTAAGAGTTAAAAATGAAACTTAACAATAATTTCTGAGTTATGGTTGTCAACCTTCATCAAATTTTCTTACCCTATCCTTGGCGCAAAACAGATATGTTGTGACGTAAAAGATATGAAAAACGACTCCTGTACTGTTCACTACGATCATCGTGAAGTCATCCTTCAATACACCGTACCATAGACATGCTATACCACTGATAAATGGTGATAAAAGTGAGTTTTATCACAGGAAGAGAGTAAGAGAAACGAATTTCGACATTATAGATACGATGTTTAGATTCACATCAAGATTCACATTCAGATCAAGGGTCACATTCAGATCAGATCAAGAGCATTTGTTCTCTTACACGCCAGTCACACCGACCGACAAGCCGACGTCAGACCGACCGATGTTTGGCCATGAGCGGTAATGCAATTTTTCTGTTCGGTTTGCAGTCGGTCTGGTGTCGGTCTGGTGGGCAGGGTTGACTGAGATATTACAGCTGAAATGGGCTATCCGCTGCATTTTAAAAACTAAATACCTTTATGTAAATGCAGGTTATGCAACTCATGTCTTTTGTTTGATCACGGATATAAAAACAAGCAACAAACAATTCATTTAATTATCGAATTCCAAATAATAATACAAATCGTGTGCACAACACCATATATTCCATCTATACAACTGCGAAAATCTGAGACGATTTTCGGTTGAGAAGGTGAGAGACGGAGAAAAGTAGTGGGAGAGAGAAATTTAAAACAAAGTAAAAAGAAAGAGAGAAATCCAATTGCACAACTATTTGTACAAATCGGTAGAATGCAAACCAAATACTCCCACCGCTTCTCTCCCGTTCCCCGTTTCCCTTTCTTTCTCTCTCCCTACCTCTATCCAGTGGCGGATCCAGGGAGGGGGGCACGGGGGGCCGGGGGCCCGGGCCCCCTCCCCTAGGAAAAACAGGTAAAAACACCCTTTTTTGTAAAAAAAGAAAAGAAAAGAAGATGGACCTCCTCCCCTGGCGCTCAAGGGGGGGGGGTGGTGGTTAAAAAAAAATTAAATTTTTGGAGGCATTTTTTTTAAATGCTTACCTCCTCCCCCCTCCACTGAGCGGAAAATCGGCCGGCACGGTTTTCAAATTTTCGCACGTAGTGGGCCCCTTTTTCGGCCCCCTCCCTTGCCGCCGGCTGGATCCGCCCCTGCCTCTATCTCTCTCTCATTCTCTACGTCCCTCTTAATTCCTTTCTATCTCCCTCTCAACTTCCAATTGTCAAAGTCTGAAATAAAGAGATGTGTACAGACTTGGCCCCATTTTAAACACCCGATTCTATTTGTATTTAGATATTAAGTAAACGATGCATTGAATGAATATTTCTCTTTGTATTACCTTTTCTCTCTGTTACTATTCAAATACGTGCTATTTTGAAATTTGTAAACGTCCAACAGAATGGAAAATGTACGAATTTCTGTCTTTAGTTTCAAACAGAAGGGGTGCCGCGGCGCTTCTCATCTGGCTCCATCTAGATCCTCCACTGAGAAAAAAAAATCATACTATGTGAACAAAATGGCCGGTATTCGTAAAAGCAAACTACCTTTAGTCCAGGTTTAATACCAACACTATTATGTTGGTGTAGTTAGTGCACTGATTGTGGAGCACCAAGTTTCAACCTCCTTATTTCATAAACAAAACTACCACTATTATGTCTAGCATTAAACAAACAAATATCATGTTAATTAATGTGATTTTGGGGGGGTACATTCCTTGCCTTGATAAAATTTGTTTATTCATTTTGCAACGGAATCACAGTTTTTTTTCCCAGAATAAAGAGCTTGATACTTGGCGCTCCATAGATCAAAGAACTAAGTCAAACCATGTAGTAGCTAGGTCAGTGGTCAAACCAGGGTTAACATTAGCCCACTTTATGAATAAAAGCCAATGTACTTACTTCATCAATCCAAGAAGGAAAGGAAGAAAAGGAACGTTACCAGTGGATCCTGAGTTAACGATTGGTATGAAGACTGGTCTAAAGATTTGAAAGAGAGATAATTATATAGATACCATTAAGTCTTGTTCTGCTTTTGTGTCACATGAAAAAGCATTAATCCTAAAATGGTGAACTATATAAGAAACGAAAATCATATCAAAATCTAGTCTCTGAATAACGATTTCAGGTAAAGATTTTTTGTTTCCCTCCATTGAACAGGAAGAAAGTGAGGGGAAATATATCCAGTGGGAGGCAGCAGGTGCAAGAAAAATGAGAAGACAAGATGATAGGAACCCCATAATATTATGTACCATCCACCAAATCGATGGCCTTGTTAACTCAATCTCCGAGTAGTACCGATGCCATCCGGGAGGGCACTTCCCCTCTAATGTCGGTAGGCCTACCCCCGCCCCCCTGGACAGTGGCAGTGTGAGTGAGGTCTGAAGGAAAGTTTGTTTTGGATCATGTACACAATCACCGACGAGCCTGCTATGAATACAATGAAACTTCCACCGAATAGAAAGAAACTTTGTACCACCCCTGTGGCCCACTTAACCCCATGTTCGATCCCCTTTGAATAGGACAGTCACGCAGGGAGTTGGGATTCCCAACTCCATGAGTCACGTTGGAAAAGCATGCATGGAGCTCGGGTATATAATGGGGACCCTGTATCGAGGTCAGTTAAGGTCATGTGTATATTGCCCATTGGTGGCGTGCATGTAGATACGGGGGGAGGGGGTTGGCATGAGGGACACGTGCCACAATTGAGTGGCGATAACACAGAGAGAGAGAGAGAGAGGGAGAGAGAGAGAGGGAGAGAGAGAGAGGGAGAGAGATATATAAATATAAAAAAGGGGATAAATGAAACGTGATGGGAAAGGGAACGTGGTATAATGGTAGGACCAATCCAATTTCTATACCACCGCCCCCCCCCCATCCCCATCGTTTGTCTAGTTGATTAGCATTTTTAATTATCGCAATTATTATTCAATTGATACAAGTGCATCGCCCCCTTAATGGCTGAACCAAGGCTACGCCAATTTTCCCAATCGAGAAACAAGCTTTAAAACATCCGTCATGCATGATATTGATCTACAGGACTACAGGCATGACATTCAATGGTATTCATACCAACCAGCACGGGAATCTCCCTGGAGTCCCTGCTATATCCTGATAACTAAAGCCAAGTCTATATTGGACCCAAAGCGGTCATTTACGAGTAACTACTTTACGATCATGATCTAAAATCTAGCCAGGACGAAGCAGACTAGATTAGGATGATGTTAGTGTTTATGCCACAGTCATAAAAAGATGAATTATATCAGAATATTATGAATATACTGCATGCCTATCGAGTATTTTTATCAAGGGGGCAAACTCGCTTTACTGCTGCATATAATTATGTACATGTACAATTAACAACTAAATTATTCACCATCTTACCAAATTCTGTTATTTTTTTTAATATGTGAAAATTGATTTGTCCTGATTTCTGTTTTTTGAGAATGCGGCATATTAAAGCTTACATCTTAATTAAATTATTTAACAAAGGTCCTATATAATATGAGCTCCTTGCGGAAGTTCTAGTACATGTGCATGTTACATTGTATAGCTATAGGCCTATTAAGATATGACAGTCTTAAAACAGTAACTTTACTTACATGCCCGAGGCAAAGAACCCGATCGTTGTTACAATACATATCCACGATAGAATACTAAGGGTATCCATAATTCATTGAGTCCCTGGGCTAAACACGACAGTGATCCGACTGGCTTCGATCCTACAACGTCTTTAAGTGGTGCTTCGTTGTACCATATGCTAGGCCAAATTGAGAACCGGTAAAAAAAAGTATTGCTCCTTGCCCAACAATGTGATATTAGAGCAGTGTTTTCATAGTCAACAAGTAGCCCCTTGATCTCTAGATTATAAGTAGAACAGGTATATTGGTGTTGACGAGACTACACAGTGCCTCAGTAAGAAGAGAAAAGTTCACGCTAATTCACGCGGTTTAACTATAACGCTGAATTGTTTGGTACTATAGCATGTTTCGAATACAAAGAGCAACACATTTATTTATGGCATGCCTGCTTTTGTAGTTCTTTGTTCATTCTAAAAGATCATAAATTGGCGGTATTATACCACGAGTTCACGGTCTGATTATCATATCAAAATAAGAGTGCATATTTCATGAATCAGAAAGGCCATTATCATACATTTCTTCACGTTTACTCAGTCGTAAGAAATTACCGGGCAAATATCTCGTCACAACTAAGTCATTGATTGTTACAAAATTATATACTAGGCTTGTAAATGCAATATTTCAAACGCGTTTTGTATGCATTTTGCGGAAATGTAGTTTATAGACTAAAACTCAAACCCTAAATAGTCATGGATAATCTAGTGATGAATATATAGTCTATGCCTGGGTATCATTGATCATGTGCTATTTTTTGCAGCTCACTGTATTAGGATTACAGGATGCAGTGTGTAAATAGTGGCCTATATTATGTATTGTAACAAAACAGCGATTGGAAAAAACACATCACGTACCTCTTTTTACTATGAAAACTTTGAATCTTTACTCTTGAATCTTTACTCGCGTTGATCGAGCCCAAAATAAAGTTCATAGTCCGTGAATCGGATTGAGGGGTGTATTGTAGAGTGAATAATAACAAATCGATTAGACTTTGGATTATTATAATATGACGAGATTACCATGATGTCAGGTTCACCTACATGACGGTGAGGGAATCAGACAACCATTAGATTACTAAAACCGTTACCACGCATCTACGTGTATTTCCTCTTAAAATATCTTCCGATATTACCGAATATTTAAAAGCTAGCACCAGTGGCATAGTGTGAGTCCATCTATTATTAGAGGGCACCGTAACGATTCGGAAAATGAAAAGCGAATTTACAAGAGTACTATTGATCGTGTTGATTGAAGGTGCGGGAGCCTGGTCCAGACTTCTTCGGTTCTTGTCCTGTTTTTTCTCCTTTTCCCTTTCCCTATAACTCTTTTCTCGCATTTTTTTCCACCACCACTTGAATGGGGGAGACGTGCCCCCGTGCCCCCTGCACCTACGACACTGGCTATCATACCATACCTGTCGCGAACGAGGCCGTTATTCCCATTGCATTATTACCTACGCTGATCAAGGGGCTATTAAGGCAATCATGCATGCGTCAATGTTTCGACGCAATTTTTCTACTGCTCATTTTGCATTCAACTTTTGTCTACGATACCCCTCTTATACGATGCGTCAAAGACTGCGCGAGTCATTGACGCACTGACTGACGCAGTCCTACGTCAGCAAATGACGCATCGCGTGCAGGATATTTGCCTATGTCCATGCGTTTGACTCGAGAAAAAAAGTGAAAGAAGTAGCATTAGTGGAGACTGAATCGAATCGGGTCATGAGAGAGGAAACAGTATTATATCTAAATCATTTTAATTCATATTGTATTGACTCCAAAGGGAAAAAACCCAGAAAACGAACAAACTTACATATAAAATAAAAAACAAGCCTCGAAAGAAAAATAAAATTAAAAATCCAATACGTTCTATAAAGTAAATCAGACAGAAAATAAATCAATCGCATTAACATGTTTTTGTTTACACAATGTAAAATACCGTATAGCCTGTATAAGTAATGTAGCATTATCAACTATTTCTCATAAAAACAAGAATTCTCTCAATGCATTTGCTGTGACTGAAAAGAGTGACTGAAATTAAGGACTACTGAAACCGACGTCTGACTTCATACCATGCGTAAAAAGAACTTACCCATGAGAAAATGATAGATTATGCAAATTAGGATTAGGTGAAGAGACGATTTTCTTTCAATTTTCTGCCGCAACTTTCCTGAAGACAGACTTGGTTGAGGGGGTTATAAGAACTAAGAAAAGCAAATTGTTAAACCCGACACCCTCTTACTCTTAGTCAGTGGCGTAGACAGGTTCGTACACCTGGGGGATGACTGGGCTGCCAACGCTAGTGCGACCGAGCGGGGAGGGTGTGGGAGGGGTGTCCCACCTCCCACGGTAGGGAGCTTTGCAATTTTGAACTTGAAATCGTGCAATCTGATGCATACTTAATGAGGTAAAATAACACACACAAGCGTGCACGCACACACACACACACTCACACACACACACACACACATACATACTCACACACACACACACACACACACACACATACTACGCCTTGAATGGACAGACATACATCGACAAGATCTACACACCGTGGCATACGAATACAGAATGGACTGACACATAGTATTGCATATTGAACCACACTACGTATTTATTTATCTCTGTGAATTTTGCTGTTACACCTCTTCAGAAAAAACCAATGTCAACTGTGTACACGCAGGTATAGTCTTTGTTGTCTTGATAGGGGTATGTGGTTATGAATGAAAACAGCCTCTGTGGCCATTTGTGAATAGAACACATAAACAACAAACAAATAACGATTAAACTTTGAACAATATGTCTGTTCATTATAAAGCATAATGAATACGTACATACTATGCTTTTTTACCTCAAAGAAATAGGCATAGTATCCATAGATGGATATTGGCTGGCGGCTCATTAACATACAGATACAAAAACATAAACAGTATCACTATGATCCATGGAGTAACAATACTGCTTTGTAAGTTTGTGAAGAAATCGGAACCATAACGGCATTGCATCGTTTCAAATTAGGGCATTATTTACTTCTATTTGATCTCAGTCTTATAATAGTAATAGTAATAATATAATAATAATAATAATAATAATAATAATAATAATAATAATAATAATAATAATAATAATACAAATAAAAATAATACTAATACAAATAATAATGCTAATACTAATAGGTTCCTTTTATCTCGCATTTCAAGACAGGGTAAATTCACACTGCGCTTTACATGAAACAAACTTCTTTAAACATTTCAAACTTATGTCTTCATGCATCAATCAACATACTTTAAATGAATACAAAACAAAGTGCATCTTAAATAAAACAAAAATAAATAAATAGTTAACAATACAGAAAAATGTAGCTGCTGCAAGCTTAACAACAAACTAATGTATACCAGTCAGTCCTGATATCAGTATTAGTGTAACAATAGTCATATAGTGGGAGCATGAAGTTGAACAATTCATGATTATACATAATTATATATGTTTGTTTGAATAATACTTGTTATAAAGATAGTAGTATGGTACTCTCTGTCACGAATTATTATGTATACTGTTGTATCACATTCATTTTCTATTCTGTTTTAGATTGCGCTGATGCATTTTGCACACAATGTATAATGCCTATAACACGAGTGGGCCAGACCACACATGTATTTCAATAAAAACCGACTTGAGAAAATAACGTGTATATAAATATATAAATAAATAAATAAATAAATGCATATAATGTATATATATATGTATAAATATCATATACCTGTAATATAATCTGATATAAACTAATAAATAAATAAATAAATATAATACATATCATATATGAGAAGGTATTGCTAGTACTAGGTTCGTGCCTGAAAAGTAGCCTCGATGCAATCTTAGAGGTATCTTGTGGTTATCTTGTGGTTTGCCCCATTTGAACACGCAAAACTCGTGGTTATCTTTTGGTTTCCACACCACGAGATTGCGCGCACTGCAAAATATGCGCGATTAATTTTGTGGTTATCTTGTGGTTTCCAAACCACAAGATAACCACAAAATACTTGTAAGATTTTCTTTTTTTTACCGTCTGAATTGGCTTTCACCGTGTGAATGCGGCTAATAACAATAAACACAATTACAATAATGATGAGGATTATTATTATCATCATCATATTTATTATTATTATTAATATTATAATTGTTATCATTATTATTATTACTATTATCATCATCATTATGACTTATTAAGTAAGCAAATATCATTCCCCAAAACCTGGGGGGATGATTGTACATGCCATCCCCCACCTTGTGAGGTGGGGGATGCATCCCTCATCCCCCGTTGTCTACGCCCCTGCTCTTAGTGC